>PITA01000551.1:15286-125099 GCA_004023965.1 Spilogale gracilis
AAAAAAAAAAAAAAAAGACTACTGCTATAAAAATGATCGATTGGAAATTAGAAGCTAAAATACTATCTACCTCAGCATTTAAAAGAGATGAGTAATGGAATATAGGAAAGACAGCTGGTTATAAGATATCTTCCATAATGGCTGTACCTTAACTTTCCATATTTCAGTGTTTGGTCTGTCTTATGAGTATCAGAATTTTAACTTGCATATTTTTTCTCATCTTGAGTTACAGCTAAAGACACAGGTTCAAATAAATAAAACTTCTGCTCATGTGGTTTATAAAAAAGAGAATGTCAAATATTGAAAGTGCTTTTATTATTATTATCATTATTATTATTATTAAATTTACTTATTCCAGTATTATGAAGGTCTTTGACTCTTCTAGGGCATCTTCGCTTATAGTATGGAGTAAAGAAGATGTATTTATATTTGGGTATATATAACCTCATCCACTAAATACTCATTTCAGAGGCTGTAACTTCCTGTAGTCTCTCTTGCTAACACCCAGTCTAGGTTATGTGATAAATATTTTGAAAGCATGATTTTGGAGTAAAACAAGGAGAATAAAGTGTCCTTGGATTTTACTAACCCACATCTCAATTTATGGAAGAGGCCAATAATAAAGGATAAACCAGAAAAAAAGTAGAGTATTATGGGACCCCATAGAGTCCTTGTGGAAATTAAGGAAAGATGACTTGGTTTTATTTGGTTGCATTCAGTGGCCATTTTTGGGAGGAATAATGTTAACAAGTATAAACCCTATGTGATTTGTGTGTGTGTGTGTGTGTGTGTGTGTGTGTGTGTGTGTGTGTGTTTAAAAGCAGATTAGGTCTCACTGAGGAACATTAGCCTTTGCCCACTCATGAAAATCACCTGCCCAATCTTCTGGTAGCAAAGGATAATAGGAAGCCATACAAAAGTATTCTGATTTTTAGTTCTTTTTCCATTTTTTTCTCCACCTTTACCTGGATATCTATAATTCAACACTCTTAGAGTCCTCAAAATGAATCTATTCACAAAACAACTTAAGTGAATAATGCAGACTTTACTACAGTTTTGTATGGGAGTGGGGGGGTAATATTTATATCAAGCCCATTATAGCATGTGATTTTAAAAATGTACTTTGGATATTTAAATCTCTAAGTTTCCTTTTTTAGCCCATGCCATACTGGTTGGTTATCTTTCTGACAGTTTTTCCACAGAGCCCATGACTCACTCACCTTTTTCAATCTCTCTTAGATTTTTCTCAATCTAGGTTACCCCTAAAATATTCCTCACAACTTTAATATATAGTTTAATTGTGGGCTCTACTTCAGCTCTAAACTTCAGCTTTTATCATGTTTTAGTTTATCAAATGGTGACATATACAATAGGTCTTTTATTTATTAAAAATCCATGCTTTTGGGTGCCTGGGTGGCTCAGTGGGTTAAAGCCTCTGCCTTCAGCTCAGGTCATGATCTCAGGGTCCTGGGATCAAGGCCCACATCAGGCTCTCTGCTCATCAGGGAGCCTCCTCCCTCCTCTCTCTGCCTGCCTCTCTGTCTACTTGTGATCTCTCTCTCTCTCTGTCAAATAAATACATAAAATTAAAAAAAATAAATAAAAATCCATGCTTTTGAATTCCCTTGGGACAAATGTCAGCGGACTATGGCCCTGGGGGCCAAATCTGGCCCTTCTCTTTTGTAAATAACATGTTCTTAGAGTTCAGTCATGGTTCAAATATTGTTTATGGCACTTTCATGCTATAGTGACAGAGTGGAGTAGTTGCAGCAGAGATCTTATGGAGCAAAGAGCTGAATATATTTCTGGCCTTGCCTTTTACATAAAGGGAATACCAATCCCTGCCACAGTATATATACTGTGTTTTTCTATCCTCACTGGACAATGATAATACACACATATGCACATTCCTCTATTTGTTAGAGTCTAAGAAGAACTGACTAAGGACATTGAAATAAGAATCCTTTCCTATCTCACATAACCTGGGTGTCAAGTGGAGCCAGAACCCTATATTTGAACATGACTTGTATTACAAACCAATTTAAAAATATTCATTTATTTTTTTTTCAAAACAGAAGTCCTAGAGTTTTAAAGTTTAGTACTTTAAAGGTACGACAGGGTACCTGGGTGGCTCAGTCATTAAGTGTCTGCCTTCAGCTCAGGTCCTGGTCTCGGAGTTCAAGGATAGAGCCCTGCCTCAGGCTTCCTGCTTGGTGGGAAGCCTGCTTCTCCTTCTCTCACTCCACCTGCTTGTGTTCCCTCTATAGCTGTGTTTCTTTCTGTCAAATAAATAAAATCTTAAAAAAATAAATAAATAAAATGTACTTACTATAAAGTATAATTCTAAGTATGAATATATTAGTAGTTTATCTTATAAAGAGTTTATCTACTTTTAAGAGATTGTGAATGACAAATGGCACAACTATAGTCAAGATTAAAGTGTTAGCCTAAAGTAAGATATCAGACACACTACAAGGAACCTTTATCTTAAGCAATTAAGCAACATTAATAATTTCTATGTGAGTGAGCATTCATTTATCAGAAGTAGACATTTTGCTTATTTCATTCAACATTTGGTTCTATATTTTTAGAACAGCAGGGAAGAATTTCTTTTTTCTTTTGGTCTATGGAAAGAAAAATTTTAAAGGCTAGAAAATAGAGCATTCTGAACATCATTATTAACAACTCCTAAAATTTTATAATGAAACAGTAATTGCCCTGATCATAGATTTCTTTATTCCATTTTGCATTGATAGTGGAAAACTGGTAAAAACTGAGGTAATTGAAACACAGCAGGTTATAGTCATTAATATGTTCACAACTTGACTTTCTCATGTAGTGACACAGTATCCAGAACATAAATACTTCATTAAGAAGGCAAAGGGCATATTTTCTGAAATATTTGTATTGCTGTTTAATCCTTTGAGAGTTGTAATTCACACATAGATGATTCTTTTACACATAAAATTTAAATATATTCCTAATAGGTGAAGAGGAGAGCAGGTTCATGAAAATAGACCCAAAATTACAATCTATGATTAGAAAATTTTGTTTTATGACAACCAACTAATGGCTATCATGGCATATGTTGTTAATCATTGTTTTTAGGAAAGTGTAGTATTTGTATTAGCTATCTATCACATGGCAATATTGTCACAAGCGTAACTTACTTAAAACCACACATTTATTTTCTCATTTATGATTTCAGTGGTTCAAGATTCCAACATGGCTTAGCTAGTCCCTAAGTTTAGTGATTCACCAGTTTGCATTCAAGCTGTTGACCAAGACTGCACTGTTCTTTGAGTATCTACAGGGGAAGAATCTACTTCTGAGATCATTCAGTTGCTGCAGAATTGAGTTGCTTAGATTGAGCTTCAGTTTTCTCTGTTGTGAACCAAAAGCTGTCCTTAATTTCTGGAGGCTGCCCATGGTTCTGTGTGCCATGGGGTTTCTCAACAAAGTTGTTTCATTTCTAAAGGCCAGAAAAGGAAAGAGAGACTCAAAAAAACTAGGTACTACAGTCTTAAGTGTATAATCACATAGATCCTGTCATTTTTGCCATATTATACTCTTTGGAAGCAAGTCATAGACCATATCCATACTCAAGAGGAGGAAACTGCATGAGAGTGTTATCATCAGTAGGTAAGGAGTTGATGAGGGCATCCAAGGAAATACTCTATACCCTCTCCCAGCACCAGAACAGTAAGAATGTGGTTAAAGTTGGACAATCATAGTACCTAGTATTCCTGATGACAGTGATAGGTTTAAGGATAGTCTCACTCATAACTCAAACAAGTCAGAATCATTCTCTAGAAATGTTTCTCCCATAGCTGGTAACAAGATCCTTGTATTCTTTTGTCTATAAAGTCCTTATTTATGTACTAAACCAATTCCAATGCAAGTCATTAAAATAAGACTTGATGAGTTCTGATTTTCAAGTCTGCCCCCAAAGTGAGTGGAAGAGAAGCCACTGGCACTGGAAATATGTTGCCACAGGTACCAGATACAATGTCCATTCTAACCATAATTTGAATGTATGATGAAAACACATTATCTGGTAAATCCTGACAAATCTATCTCACATTGGTGATAGAACTGCCTTCAGTGCCTAGATGCTTATGTTCTTGGGCAAGGATGTCAGTGACAGATGAAGATCCCTTTGGAGTGATAGGTTCTTCCTCTTGATAGATTTGCACACTCAGTCAGGTAGCAAAGTTGTCTGGCTGGCCTAATAAGTATTCTATATCTTTAGATGATTTATGTTTTTCTTCATTAATGTACTATGTATTGATTATAAAATGAATTTTAGGGGGTAGGTAGTTTACTTTGCTCTGATAACTATTGAAAAGACTTATTTAAAACTGTTTGTTTTGTTTTTGTTTGAAAGTTCTGTCATATCTTTATTCCGATAAATATTTTCAAAATCATAATTTTAAGTAATATTATATAATTCTGTTATTTTTCAATTATATTATACATTATTTATAATCACTATAAATAATACTAACAGGGACAATAACAAAAATAAATTTCTGGTGTTCTCATTTTTTTTTTAATTTGTTTATTTCTGGGCGCCTGGGTGGCTCAGTGGGTTAAAGCCTCTGCCTTCGACTCAGGTCATGATCTCAGGGTTGGGATCGAGGCCTGCATTGGGCTCTCTCCTCAGCAGGGAGCCTGCTTCCTCCTCTCTCTCTGCCTGCCTCTCTGCCTACTTGTGATCTCTCTCTCTGTCAAATAAATAAATAAAAACTTAAAAAAAAAAGATTTGTTTATTTCAGAGCGATAGCATGCAGGGAGAGGGACAGAAGGAGAGGAAGAGGGAGAATCTCAAACAGACTGCCTGCTGATCCTGGAGCCTAACATGGGCTAACCCTGAGATCATTACCTGAGCTGAAACCAAGAGCTGGATGCTTAACTGACTTAGCCACCCAGGTGCTCTTGATGTTCTCACTTTATAAAGTGAAATGTCAGTAACTAGTTTTCAGTAAATGATTGACACTAGTATCTTTTTTCCATCTCCTTTTAGATCATCAAGCACATCTTCATCTCCAGTATTATTCATTTAAAAACTCAATACATTAGATTTCACTTCAGATATAAATTTCAGTGCCAATAAAAAATACTAAGAATATATTTCCCTCAAAGAAAGGGCAAATATTACATTTTCTGTTTCAATTTAGATGAACTCAAAAGGAAAATGAAATAGATTTGAAAGGACTGATGACATAAAAGAATACATCAAATACTTTCTAGTCTGTTGATTTTAATAATTAAGTTTCCCTTAACTTATCATTCAACTAATGTAATACCACTTTCAGAATAAAAATAGTTTTTTCTGTCTATTCATATTTACTATTTAATAATACTTTTAAATTAACTTAGTCAGTTGTACAGGGAAGACCATAAGTTGTTGTCTCTTACTCTCTTCCCCATATATGTATATGTATTTATACTATGTAAATCATAAACAGACCATAAAGTGTCCTGTCTCCCTTTATATGTACATATATCTGCATATACATGTGTAGAAATATATGAAGGGAGAGAACAGAGTTAGGCAATAAAGCTCAAAACTAGTTTAGTTCACCTAGTTTCTATATATAAAGTTACTTTCTAAGACAAGGTAATTTCCTATTGAAGTAATATTCCCTATTCTGGTTTCTGTCCTCATTAATAATTTGACAGTTTTAAGAACTTATTAATTCACATTTAGTATCTGTAAGTACTAATAGGCTGACACAAAATATAAAATATATTCAAATGGTTCTAAAGAGACTTCAGCAATTTGGCTGCTTTCTTGATACCAGAATATTTTTAGAACTGCTAATCTTACAGGTCATTGCAAGCTATTTTCCAGACATTAGTTTGATCTGTATCACTAAAAAAATCATGTAAAATACAACCTGTCAAGATTGGTACAAAGTTTTATTTTTTATTTTAAAATAAGAGCATTTATTTCTATTATATTGTCTGTTAGGACATTAAAGAGAAAAAAAGTTCTAAATGCATGATTCTTTCCTGAAACCAGTTTGGCCAGTTTACAGTTTTAGTACATTGGATACTGTGTAAAATTCAAAATTAGTTGATCTAGTTTTTATTCTGCTTTAAATAATATTTTCAAATTAAACTACAAATATCTGGCTGAGAGAATATTTAACAGCTGCCTTCTGATCTTTTCTCCTATAGTATAAATATGATTATGTCTTTCCCTCTAATTCCTCCTTACTGAAACTTTCTCATTCATTAATAACCAGTATGCTATTTTTTTCTTTTTTTTTAAGATTTTATTTATTTATTTGACAGAGAGAGAGATCACAAGTAGGCAGAGAGGCAGGCAGAGAGAGAGGAAGAATCAGGCTCCCTGCTGAGCAGAGACCCTGATGCAGACCTCGATCCCAGGACCCTGAGATCATGACCTGGGATGAAGGAAGAGGCTTTAACCCACTGAGCCACCCAGGCACCCAGTATGCTATTTTATTCTATAATAGTTTCTCTTCTCTCTCCCAAGAGAAATGAATATCTATTTTGTCATGTTTTTGAATGTTATCAATATATTGCTATAAATTCATTCTATCATCAATAATGTAGGCTCAGTATGGAACTAAAGAGTACCACATTATCCAACATCTAAAACGACATGATAACCAAGAAGGAAAAGAAGCAAATAAGACTTAAAATGCAATTATACTTTTGTCAGCTTTGGGCTGATAGAACTAAGGAAATAATCATAAAATGAATAATCTATAACTATGTAACACAGCTGTGCATATTTACAAGCAAGGAAGATAATGTCTGTGACTTTCATCTCAGCTTTTCATTTTAATGAAGCAAACTAACAATCTAAAAAAAAAAGTGTTTTGGAATATTGATGTTGTACATCGATTCTATGTGAACTGTTTTCCTTCTTATTTAAGGATTTCACGATTTACCCAAAATAGAAAAGAGACATCTGAAAACAAACAAACAAACAAACAAACTATAAGATTCATGATTAAAAAGAAATATTATGAGATAGCACTTTAGGAATCATAGAAAGAAATATCTCTGTGAATTTGTTTCTCCTCAAAAGCAACAACACTCTGGCAAGTTTTTTCAAAGTTAACTTTTGCAGAATTTTGTAAATCAATCTAAGATCTGCAGTAATTGAGAGAGTGATTATTCAATAAAACTGCCAAACTTCCAAGAAAAAAAACATAGGGTTTTGTCACATTATAACTTGACAAATGCCCATCCCTCCCTCCTCAGCTCCATGGTACCTTGTAAAACCAGTAGGCTTACAACCATGATTCTTGTAAAAATGGCAGCCCTCCATCTTTTAGAGGGAGTAGCTAGGTTTGGGGGTTCCTCAAAAGATCCATTCACAGAAGATTCTTACTATTTGATATGTATTGTAGCTTCCTTAAAAAGCTTCCTTAAAAAGTGATGTTATCATTTGACTTCACTGTGAGTTCACCCTTCTCAGGTCAATTTGCCAAGAATAAATCTTCAAAGTTGCAAGAAAAGAATTAGTCATCATGTACAAAGACTGTTCAGTAAAATTAACAGCTCTACTTGCAGGAGACATGAAAGAAAACAGAAAATTGAAAAAAAAATAGGTCAACCAAGAATTCTATACCCCATAAAAACATCCTTCCAAAAATGGAGAATTTAAGGCATTCCTAGATTTAAAACAACAACAGCAACAAGAAAATACATCTCTAGCCAATTTACACTATGAGAAATACGAGAGTTCTTGAGAATGGAATGGAAAGACTTTAGATGGTGAGGTAAAATGCAGTATGATGTGGTAGCATTGTCATTTGATTTATGCCCTATTTGTCCTTTCAACATCTTCTCACTCCCTTACCCCCTTATAGACATAGTTATGGAGAAGATGAGAAGGAACTACTCTCTCATTTATTCTCTTATACTCTCTCACTTGCTCTCTCTCTCTGTAATTTTGTGAACCCCAATAGTTACATAAAATACAATTTTGTTTTATTCTTTTGTCTTTATTATACTTTTATTTTTCTTGGGTTGGGGAGTCTGACAAAATTGAAATGGAAAGAGACCAAATTTAACATCCTTAAAAATATTTTTTTTACGGGGCGCTTGGATGGCTCAGTTGCTTGAGTGACTGCCTTTGGCTCAGGTCATCATCCCGGAGACCCAGGATCAAGTCCCACATCGGGCTTCCTGCTCGGCGGGAAGCCTGCTTCTCCCTTTCTCACTCCCCCTGCTTGTGTTCCCTCTCTAACTGTGTTTCTCACTGCCAAATAAATAGAATCTTTTATATGTGTATATATATATATATATATATAAGTACTTATATATAAGTACTAATAGGCTGACACAAAATATAAAATATATTCAAATGGTTCTAAAGAGACTTTATATAATTATATATATATATTATATGTAATATATATATATTACAATCTAAAACACACACATCACACATATACTCTGCCAACTCTCCCTATAATTCATCCTGAAAAAATAGATCCATCAGCACAGTAACAACTATAAGTTGAAAAATGGCCTATATTTTGAAAGAAAAAAAAAAAGCAAAGCACAAACGGAGAATTAATACAGATTTATTTAGGATGCTGTCAACCATGAGGTAAAGACCACATGAAGACTCAACAATGGTTGTATTAATATGATGTCCAAACCAGGGGAGGTGACAACCTATCCATAAATTAAGGCTACCAAAGAGAAGAGAATGTCAGTGCAAAGAATAGAAACAAAAACAAACAGGCAGGTTGGTTAGATTCTGAAAATGTTCAGAAGGATGTAAACATTCCCTCACTTTCCTATATTTCCCTACCTTTTGCCCCTCAAATTCCATGAAGTAGCAGTTACATCTTGGCTTTAACTGGCTATGTTATATATGTATGTGTAATTACCAACGTCATAAGTTTAGAATAATTTCTGTTTTCTTTCTGAAATTGAAAAATCCACTGACTGACACAAACAATCGCAACAGAGAAAAATCAATTGACCTACGAACCTGTTCACCCAGGACCTGCATTTTGAATGCTGTGCAATGTGTGCCATTTCTAAAGAAGCCTGTCTTATTCGATGTTTCGTGACCCCCATTTACAAATTAGAAGGCAGTGCCTGCAGTATGTGAAAGGTTATTCTTGGTGTCTAATTTGTGGCTGTGTAAAGTCATTGTTTTGTTTTTGCTCCAAGCAAAAGAGGTTATTTGAGAAAGTACAATTATTACAATATCTACAATTAGGAATATAAGCAATACATGATTCTTGGGTGATTCACAATACATTTACTTTATTTCTGATTATGTTGGAAGAAACTTTAAGATAAAAACAAGTTGGAAATTTGACAGGCGTGGGGGAGTTAGGAGCTGATTAGTTTTTAGATCATTGAGCCAAGAAGATGATTCATAGTGAAAAAAAGGAAAGTTTTCTTTAGTTGTGGAGAGGAAAACCAATGCAAATATTTAAGTGAAATATAGCATTTTATAAAATGTTGGCATGTAGTTATTGGATCATTCATAATCAACTACAATCAAATTATCATAAACTTTGGCAGTCTTCATTTTTTTGAAAAGTATTTTTTTTCTAATTTATGTGCTCATGATTATAAATCAAGTTTTGTGAACACATATCAAAATATTTATTAAGTACATATAATAAAATTTTGATCTCTATATAATAAAAGTTACCTATACTGAAATTTTTATTATGCAGAATGAAACTTTAACATTAAACATATTATAAGTGCTATATTTATTTTTCCAAGTTTCCAAACAGAAAAGTTAAAAAGAATGTTGGAAAATTAAATTGAATCTTTGTTTAAAGTGCCAATAAACCCCATAGTTGATTAAGGAAAGTTTAGTTTGGAGTCAAATCTTTGTGAGTTTAAATTCAAAACCAATATGCTGTATAACAATGGAAACATTAACCTGAGTCTAACACTAACCTGAGTAATATTACAATTCTAATCTCATGAAGTTGTTTTGAGGACTAGACAACATAAACTTTGTAAAATGCATATCAAAGTTCAAGGCACTTAATAAATACTAAGTACTGCATAAATGTTTACTACCATTATTATCAAGTTTTACTTTCTTTTTGTTTTCTAAGTAGGATCAAATCAAGTAAGCATGTAGTGATAAAGACACTAAATGCTTATTTGGCTGAATATTTAATTCTCTGCTAGGCATGTTTTGAATGTTTTAGAATTTTATTAAACTAGTAAATCCCATTTAAAAGAACATATTTCAAGTGTAAAAGTCATATACTCATTTGTTCAACAAGATTTTTAAAAATATCTCTCATTGGGACACCTGGGTGGCTCAGTTGGCTAAGCAACTGCCTTCGGCTCAGGTCATGATCCCGGAGACCCGGGATCGAGTCCCACATTGGGCTCCCTGCTCGGCGGGAAGCCTGCTTCTCCCTCTCTCACTCCCCTTGCTTGTGTTCCCTCTCTCGCTGTGTTTCTCGCTGTCAAATAAATAAAAATCTTAAAAAATATATATATATCATTAAAAAAATATATCTCTCATATACTATGCATGCTATGCAGTATTGGGAATAAAATAGTTGTAAAAACAGTTCTTAATTCAATGGAGTTTATAAGATGGGATAGCAGAGAGATATTAATCAAATAATTACAAAATGGTATAAATTTGCTGGGATGACAAATATACTGAAAGAAAAGTATATGACACTATGCGAATGATGAAAAATTTGATGAAATCAGGGAGGTCAGGCAGGAGTCTAAGGAGATTACAGTTAAAATACCATTTTTAAAAAATAGCATTTTAGATACTTATGATTACAATAATTGATGCTCAACATATGGCAAAGCTGTGAAATAAAGGATATGGGGGAAATTCTCCAATAACACCTGGTAAGATTTCAGTTTAATTTTGAAAGCAAAGCAAACAAAACTATAATTTTTAGGTATTAATCAATACACAGATAAACAATGTTTTAGGACACATACTTAGATTACACTTCTAGATGACAAAAGTCCAATTCAATTTTCTTTCTTTAACAGGTTTTATTATGAAAATCCTTCAATATGTCCATTTCTCATACAACATAACTATTTTCAAATTGAAGTAGTACTTGGGCTGTCTGTGAAGTAAACTTGAATGATTATGTCTTATCCAGATTTTTTTGAAGAGAACATATTTGAATGTAATTTCATTTATAGGAAGTAAGGTAATTAGGAAAGTAACTTAGGTGAGAGATATTACCTGTGTAATTATTTGCCCTCCCAATATATGTGTCTCCATACTCAAGTATAATGAGAAATCATATTTACATACATCATATTATAATACATACATTGTATTAGTATGCAGGGATGTGCTGTGTTAAGTATTTCTGTCGAGGGAAGATAAGCAACCACTTTTTCTACCTCTGACAGCCACCTATTCTCCTTCTCTGCACAGAGCTTTGATTTTGAATTCAAGACCTAAAGGAATATGATGAATTATTTACTTTCTGCTTCCTTCATATATAGGCTTTAAGAATTCATAATATTTCTTAACTTTTTTGAATAGCATTACTGCATTTATATCAAGGAAATTAGCCCTGATAAACACAGTCTTCATGAATATATGCAACAAATATATATTAAAAGGTATATGTAATGTGGGATAAGAACATAGGTATAATTCTTATTCCCCAAAGTCCAGGCTACCTAAGATGAGTAGCTTTTATAATAAATTACCAGGTAGGCATACAGATATGCTGTATCTTGTCACTTGAAATTGCGACTCTTTGGTCAAAATGAGGAAAGGTGTAGAGTTACTATAAGTCCAATCTCTTGACTAAATTTTGCCTTTCCCTCTTGACTAAATTTTGCCACCAACTCTGTGGCAATATCTCTACTCTCTCTCAATCAATATGTAGTGGGTAAAAACACACAAAAAACTGAGCTAGATAGAAACGTGATCTCCCTTCTTTCCTTTTATGAAAACTACTTCTGGAATGTTGGTGGAGGTAAAAGATAAAATGCTTTCTTAGACAACGAAAACATAAGAAGTATTAACCTAGCAGAACCTACATTTTAAGAGGCTCTTCAAACTTTATTAAGATAATGTATTCTGGGGTGCCTGGGTGGCTCAGTTGGTTAAGCGACTGCCTTCGGCTCAGGTCATGATCCTGGAGACACGGGATCGAGCCCCACATTGGGCTGCCTGCTCGGCGGGAAGCCTCCTTCTCCCTCTCTCACTCCCCCTGCTTGTGTTCCCTCTATGGCTGTGTTTCTCTCTGTCAAATAAATAAATGAAATCTTAAAAAAAAAAAAAAAGATAATGTATTCTAATTCTGGAATTTGGGGTATAAATGTGTTTGAAAAATCAAGATTGAATTCTTTGTTTTCTTTTTTTTTTTAAGGTTTTATTTATTTGACAGAGAGAAACACAGCCAGAGAGGGAACACAAGCGGGGGGGGGGGGGGAGAGAGGGAGAAGCAGGCTTCCCGCAGAGCAGGGAGCCCGATGTGGGACTCGATTCCGGGTCTCCGGAATCATGACCTGAGCCCAAGGCAGTCGCCTTAACCGACTGAGCCACCCAGGTGCCCCCAAAATTGAATTCTTAAGACAATATGTCTTTCCAATTTTTTTCTGCTTTGATTTGGATTTAAAGGAGCTAGTGTGATGCCTCAATTTTTCCACCAAATTTGGTGTCCATTAGAGATAGATGTAGGAATTGGCAGATGGAAATTTGTCATCTTTTGTATTGCTAAATTCAGGGTGGGTTTAGGTTGTCAGCCAAGTAGAGCCTTGAGATAGGCTACCAGGGAAATTTTTTGAGTTTCCAGGGCAAATACATCAGGAGATATAATTCAAAATTGTCCAAGGGGAAGAAAATAAAGAAACCAAATCTCTATGCCTTAATTTGATCTGACCAAACTATGAATATGAATCAATGGTTTTCCTTCATCAGTTGAGTGGTTCAGTAAACTTCATCTATGGAGAGAAGTAAGAAATGGACAATTGCCAAGCAATAGAAAAAACCCATTCTCAAGGAAATCAACCTAATCCACACCTGCTTGTTTGTTATTGCTGTTGTGGTGGTGGTTTTGTTTTGTTTAATAGAAAACACTTAATGGTACTTCCCCATCCACTCTTGCCTCTTTATGTATAAAGTTGTTTCTTTGTGAACATTTTATTTGGGGGCAAATTTAGATTTATAGAAAAGCTGAAAGAGTTTCCAAATACCCTTCAGCCCAATTTCCCTGTTTTTACCAGCCTACAGAATAGTACATTTGTCAAAATTAAGAAATTAACATTAATGTCATGCTATTAACTAGACAAAGACTACAGTTTTCATTGTTTTTAATTAATATCCTTTTTTGTCGTTGCTGTTCCAGTGTCTAACACTGCTTTAAAATATATATTTTAGTATTATTTATTTAGGTATGGTGAAACCAACATATCAAGAGATGGTTGTCATTGAGAAGACAGTTTATTACTCATAGCTCCCAAAAGAAACACACACCACACTATGCAGGTTACATGGGAGTGCATCAGAGTTGGTCAAGGAACAAAGGGAGCTAGACAAAATGAACAAATGTCCTTGTTTTTGTTTTCAAATGAAGGAATGGGAGATGCAACACGAGCAAGCTAAGTAGGCTTAGGTTTAGATGGTTTCAATAATTTCAATGGATTCTGGGGTGTTGGGGCTTCTCTAGTTGTCTGGTACCTAGCTCTGGGGTGATGAGGGAAGGAGAATAGTGCCCAGAGTGAGAGCCTGATGAAGAAGGTTGCTGGAGTATGTGCTTCCTGTTGGTTGGAAAGACATGCTACTGTGCAAATTGTTTGCTATCTTTAAGAATTAACTAACCCTGGAAGGGGCAGTTCCTCTAGTGTCACCAAGTCCCCAAGATGTCAAAATATCAGAATAAAGAGATGTACTTAGTATAACTACAGACACCCAACTTTCAGTTAGCTCTCTGACACTTATTTTTTTAAGATTTTATTTATTTGTTTGAGAGAGAGAGAGAGAGATCACAAGTAGGCAGAGAGGCAGGCAGAGAGAGAGGAGGAAACAGACTCCCTGCCGAGCAGAGAGCTGGATGCAGGCCTTGATCCCAGGATCCTGAGATCATGACCTGAGCTGAAGACAGAGGCTTTAACCCACTGAGCCACCCAGGCACCCAGCTCTCTGACACATTTTTACACCACAGAGTGACATACAACATAATCTCGAAATCACCCTTTGATCTCTAGCCTGTGTTCTGCCTTCTTCACAAGATTTATCTTGCATTTTTCCCCATATTTTTTCTGGACTTAAGCTATATCGAACATGTTTTATCCCCATGAAAACACTTCTTTTCTATATCACTTGGAATCTTTAAATAAATCTTTAAATAAAGTGATTTTTGCCTGTGTGCACATGTACATTCTTTCCCTTTCTCTCTTTCTCACCTGGACACACACACACACACACACACATACATCAAGCTAACTTCTTTTTTTTTAAGATTTCATTTATTTATTTGATAGAGAGAGACACAGCTAGAGAAGGAACACAAGCAGGGCAAGTTAGAGAGGGAGAAGCAGGCTTCTCGCAGAGCAGGGAGCCATATGCGGGGCTCCATCCCGGTACTCCGGGATCATGACCTGAGCCCAGGGCAGACACTTAATGACTGAACTACCCAGGCGCCCCTCAAGCTAACTTCTGTATTATCTCAGTTACCAGTTTAAATATTGATTCTCCAAAGAAATCTCTCCTACCTCACTGATATCTCACTTCTCCCACTCGTATGGATAGCACCCTGTACTTACCTTTCATCATACTTACCATAACTCTAATTAAATAATTAAGTGTGTAATAAGTAGTTTAAGAATGGCTCCTCCAATAGATTGCAAACTGTGTGATGTCAGGGACTATATTGTTCTCCTTGTTTCTCTTAGTACCCTATGTAGAAGTCTACATAGTATAGATTCATAATTTTTCTTTTTTTTGCATAATAATTTTTCTTAAGGTGAGTAAATTTTTATCTGTTTTAAAATTATTACTGCAGGTTCTCTTTACAATGAAATTTTTATTATATAATTTATATATATATAAATATATATTTATATATTTATATATATATAAATTTATATATAATAAATATATATTTATATATATTCTTAGCATTTTGCCACTGCCTAACTTATTTTTATATGTGTTTGTGTGTATCTATGATTTTTTAATTTATTGAGGAACCACAGGAAACTGAGTTGCAGAGATCTTGATATAGTACCCTTAACCATGGCAGCAGACAGCTTCTAAGATTTAGCATATTCTCTTTCACAACAAAAATACTGTTATCATCTCTAATATAATTAATATAAGTTCCCTAAAATTCCCTAATATACTTCTCATCATTTTTTTAAAGACTTTATTTATTTGACAGAGAGACAGAGAGAGGGAACACAAGCAGGGGGAGTAGGAGAGGGATAAGCAGGTTTCCTGTTGAGCAGGGAGCCCAGTGTGGGGCTCAATCCCAGGACCCTAGGATCATGACCTGAGCCGAAGGCAAATGCTTAATGACTGATCCTCCCAGGCACCCCACTTCTCACCATTTTTTAAACCAAATCCAAATACTACTCAGACATGTATTTGTTACCTTTCTGGATTAATTTTAATCAAGAAAAAGACCCTGTCCTAGTTTGGGCTCACCCAGAAATAGACCAGAAGATGGTTCAAGCTTAAGTAATTTATTAAGAAGGTGAAAGAAACACAGAAAAAGAGTCCGGAAGGAAAGGGAAAGGAAGGGAAGGGAAGGGAAGAAAAGGGAAGGGAAGGGAAGGGAAGGGAAAGGTAAAGGGAGAGGAGAGAAGGGAAAGGGAGAGGGAAGAGAAGGGGAGGGGAAGAGCACATTACCACGCCAGTTACACTATGAGTGACTCGAGGGAAAAGTATAAAGTCAGAGTATAATACACACATCCAAAGGGGGAGAGAACAAGAGTATTTATATCAAATTCTAATCAATCATGTTTGAGGACTACTCGAAACATTAATTTCCTGAGGCTTCTTCCATTACTCCCATGAAAGGCAACAGATTATGTCTGGTGGCAGGAAAAAAAAAATCTCAGGAACTTAACCAGGTACTGACATTTGGCAGTCAAAATGACACAGAAGAAAAGAGTAAAGGCAAGTGGGTAGGGAAGTGCACTGATGACTGCTATATTTCCCAGTTTTTTTGTTTTTGTTTTTTTGTTTTCTGATGATCTTGGCTTTTTGAAGGGACTAGGCTGATAACATTAATAAAATACTCTGCAGTATGACTTTATTTAATTGTTGCCTCTGATGTCACCTAACTTGTTTATATATATATATTTTTTATGATGTGATCTTCAGTTACCCAGTTAGGGTTGTAACCTCTAGATTTTCCACCGTAAAGTCTTTCCCCTTTGCAATGAGTGCGTAGACTAATGATGATGTTCTGGCAACCTGCAATTAACCAGCCTTCCTCTCCTTTTCAGATTCTACTCTTTGGCATCCAGGGATGAGTCTTGCTTGAATCAATTATTTTGGAATAGTTACAGGGTTTATTTTAGTCTTTAGTTTCTTTTACAATTATTACCTGGCATTCTTCTATTTAAAAGAAGAAGAAGGAAAAGAAACAAAATAAGAAGTGGGAGAAGGAGAAGAAGACAGAAAATGGGGAAATGGGCTGTCTTTCATCAAGGGGGAATGGGAATAACAGTTTCTTCTAATAAAACTAGGCCAAATATTCACATGCATATTTTTTCCTTATAGCACCAAATTTCACTATAATCATTTGGTATAATAGTGATCTCCAGTAGTAGTAAATTTCTTCTCTTTCTTTTTCTCACAAAGAGCATTCATAGGTTTTTATTTACTGAATAAAGTATAATTAGTATTATACTTAATGCATATATTATCATATTGACCCAAATTTTCCAGAGAAATTGATCCATAATGGTTATAATGTCCTGAAGAATGATAATACATTTTGTTTGGATTTTAGTGACTTATACTTAATACTTAATACTTATACTTAATTTTGTGTACTAAATTAGCATTAGTTTTGTATTTTATAACTTTGAAACTAGAGTACATCAACATACACTTCAGTTTCAAAGGTGTGCTTTCTAAACAATTTATTTTTTTAAAGTAATTTAGAGACATATGATTTCTTCCAGGAATCACAAAAGTTTTTCCCCAGAGGGTTGTAGAAGCAGAAAAGATGGCAGCATACAATTTTCACAAATGAACTTTTAATAAGAATATACTAACAAATCACAACAATTTATATGCAATTGTAAAATATAAATACTTAATGTGTTTTTTAAGTCACTGACTTGTATTGAATTAGTCACCTCCATAAGTCACGGGTGTTGATTTTTTAAAACATTATTGATTTGTTAAAGAGAAAGGCATCTTGGGTCCATAATTTTTCTCATTATGAAACACTAAGTAGCTAGAGGCTTTCAAAATAGTGGTTTAGCTAAGAGAACCTATTTTTAAAAGATTAGCTTTGAACTTCTCTTCAAGTGCATCTGTGTACAATCTCTAGGATCATTTGGGATATAATTGAAAATATGCCTTTTATTTAGCTAGCCTTTATGAAATTGGTTCTAGTGTGTTTTGATAATGGTTGGTAAAGGTGCATCACTCAGGACACTAAAAATAATGTGGACATATTAATGCCATCATAAAACACGTTCTGTGTAGCCTCAGGTAGAGAGAATTTAGCAAAGTGTGTTTCCTCACTGCTGTTTCATTATCACCACATTGTGATGCAGGGTTGTTATTTTATTTCATTCTCGTTCATCATTGATCTTTTCTCTTTTTCCCTTCCACTTCTACTTTATGAACTAATGTTATATAGGGCACCTGGGTGGCTCAGTGGGTTAAAGCCTTTGGCTCAGGTCATGATCTCAGGGTCCTGGGATTGAGGCCCGTGTCGGGCTCTCTGCTCGGCAGGGAGCCTTCTTCCTCCTCTGTCTCTGACTATTTGTGATCCTCTCTAATAAATAAATAAAATCTTTAAAAAATAAAAAAATATATAAACCAATGTTATTAAAAGCATTATAATTATCATAAGAAAGATGTGAAGAATTATAAGTAACAGACCCCACTATAGGATATCTGAGCTTATCCTGATAGTGTGTGATCTGGATCTTATGATTCATCATATTTAAGATTCTACACTGGATAGAATGTTGTAGGCTGAATGGATTTCTCCCCAGTATCTCCCTCCACCAAAAATGTTTATGTTGAATCGTTAACTTCCAGTACCTTAGAATGTGAGCTTATTTGGAAATAGGGTTGATGCAGATATAATTAGTTAATATGTAATCTGTTAATAAATCTTTTAATAATTAGTTATTCCAGTATGACTAGTATTTTTATTAAAAGGGAAAATTTGGACACAGCAACACATACAGGAGGAATGCCATGTGAATATGAAATTAGCTATCTGCCAGCTGAGAGGACCCGCAACAGATCCTCCCTCAGCCCTCAGAAGGAACCAAACCTGCCAATACCTTGATTTTGGACTTCCAGCCTCCAGAACTCTGAGACAATAAATTTCAGCTGTTTAAGCCACCCAGTTTGTGGTCCTGTTACAGCAGACCTAGCAAACTAACACACAGCATTACTGTATTTTTACCAGGAGCATGAAAAAAAAAAAAGTCAATAAGCTAGAATGATTTCTAAAGAAGTGTACAGGTAAGAGAGATGTTATTTTCTATTCACCCTAATGGAGAATATAATATACTTGTTTGCAACATAGTGACTCCAGTCTCAATTGACACTTGTTAGTATGACTTATCTATTTTTTTTTTTATTATAGACATAGCCATGGATGTCTCCACATCATTGAGTCTAATTGCACTTTGAAGTGGCTGAAAGTAAATTGGCTCACATTTTCCCAGGCTGAGAGAAAGTGTGTACATTGTGTCCAGGAAACACTCTCTATGGTGTTCAGAAGCATTATCTGCTGATGAAAGATAAAACGGCCAACTCAATGGATCATTTCAGAAAAGACTTCTTTTCACTCTGCTCACTGTTGTCCAAACATCTTGAAAGATAATGGATATTTATCTTCCTTACATGATTGGCCAATGTAATTAAATGGAGGTAATGACAGTTCCTTTGTATTAGGTAGAATGTTAAATCAATACCACACTGTCATTTCACTTGATTCTTAAGCTGATAAAAAACTTAGTTTTATGAAACCAAATTTGGGGTCTTTCACTTTAACTTGAACTCAGAAACGCATAATGCAGATTTTTTACCCTAATTACTTAAACTTCACTTTAATAATACACTGACAAAAGATGTAGGAAATATGCCAAAGTTACATTTTGAAAGTGTCTTATAGATAATGATCTTATTGCTCAACTTCAAAGCAGATGTATAACAGTTATGAGTTGTTACATTTCTACCAACAGAAGGTGAGTAGGGTAAAACAGTTACACCTCCTAAACCTTATACTCTAAAATTTAGACTAATTAAGAACACATAAATTATATGTATGTATATATATATATATATATATGTATTTGTTAATTCTCAATTTGAAATGAAAATTATGTTTAGACTTCTATTAAGCCTAATCCAGTTTCAAAATTATACAGCGCCTCTTATAATCACTTATCTTTTTTTTTTCCTTTCTCTCATAAAACTGTTCTCAAAAATCTAAGACTCAGGTATCAAAATCTCATCTCTGGTTTCCTCCTCTCCCAACACAGGGAAAATAACACTGTCAAAGAAAACATTTTCCTTGCTTTCCAGTTTACTGATTTACCACATTTTGAATTTTTCCTCTATAAAGAAAAGACAGATTTCTATTTATTAAGTGTTATATATCATCTCTATTCTTTAAATTTAAATAAGTGATTTTTCTATTCACCTCACTTCCTGAAAGTGCAAGTTTCTATTTCTTCCCTCTTATGCTTTCCTTTTCTCTATCTCCTGGGTGTTTCTGAGCAGATGAGTGGTAATATTAAAGGCATGTTTATCAATATTGTATTTCAGTCAGAGTTTGCTCAGAAAAACAGATTATGTTAGGTATTTTAACAAAGAGAATTTAATATAAAGAATTGGTTCAGTAGGCATTGGCAAATTTGGAAAGGAAAGGAAATAGAAAGAAAATAAAACTAAAGCAGCATAAAAATAATCCATGCAGGAAGCAGCTAAACCTCTAGGACTAGAACAGGGGTCAGCAAAACAAGGCCTGTGGGCCAAATCTATGCTGTCACCTAAATTCTAAGACAAACTAAGGGTGATTCTTTACATTTAACATTTTTTAAAATATAAGTACTCATATACTATCATGGATTTCACTTCTTGGTCCTCAGAACTTAAAATATTTATCATCTGGTATTTTAATAATAAATTTGCCAACCCTAGACTAGGGGAACAATGGAAAGAGGTCTTGTAATAGCTTCCAAGGACCTAAGTCCCTCACACCTCAGCTAAAATCTCCCAGGGTTTTGCCTTCAGGTTCATTCTGAGAATGGCAAAAGAAATGAAGACTAGAAATAACTATGGCTGCCAGGCCGAATAACCAACACTGGGGATACACTGAGAGGAACAGGAACCGGTCATCAGGAGTGCTGGGTCTTTCCCCTTGCCTTCTGCCTTTGGCAGCCCTCTATTCCTTCCTATTCATGGATTGCAGAATCATAGTCCCAGCTTTGCAGTGTTGGAGCTTTGAATATTTAGAGCTGAAAGACTACTGCCTACTAACCAAGCTAGTGTTCTACTTAGCTCTGAATTATTTGGTGAGAGATACCCTGTTTTGGTAGATGACATAATTTTCAGGACAGCATCTGCCTTCAGCTCGGGTGTGATCCTTCTGTTCTGGAGTCAGCCCCGCTTCAGGCTGCCTGCTCAGGGGGGTGTCTTTTTCTCCCTCCCCAACTATCCACACCCTCCCCCAACTTGTGGTCTCTCTTGAGCATGCTTTCTCTCTCTCTCAGATAAATAAATAAAATTAAAAAAAAAATCTGAGCCTATTAAATGTTTTACTTGCTCTCTGCTGTTATTCTAGGACACATATTTATTCTTATGTACAAATACTATGCCTTAAGGATTACTCGAACTCACTGTGGTCTCTTTCTTTTATTCAGAATAAAAATCAATTAGATTTCCACATGGTTTCTTTTCATAGGTACATTGTTGGAAATGGTAGGGAGCTTAAGCCAATGAGCTACTCATATGTTAGGAACAAATTAGCCCCATATCTATCTCTCTTAAGTCATTCACATGGGTCAACAGAGTAAGGATTATGGATCATCAATTTAATCCCGGATTTTACTTTTAGAGGTATAGTGCAGAAATACAAATTAATGAAACCAACCACTAATTCTTTTCTATCCAACCCCTGGAGTCAAAAATTAATGTAGATTCATGGTCTTGTTTTCTATATGTCATGGATGGAAAAGATACATAACGAATACAATTACAAATATTTTGGGATTCTTATTTGACTACTGCATCCATGTGTCCAGGGAAAATCAGAAAGTCAAGTTGAATCTTAAAGCTCTATCTCAATTAACAGAATGCATGATTTGCAAGGACAAGACTGTGACCAGGACTGAACCACATTATGTTCGCTTCTAACTTCTCTTGTCTGGAGACTCGTTTCTCCATGAGTGGTTACATAAGAGCAGGACTTTATTTCTCATGTGATAATTTGTTTCAGTCTTACTGAGTGCAGTCTTCTGAATTGAACAATCACCTTTTGAAAAATTTTACACACTGTATCTTATATACATTATAGTAATTAATACAAGGAACAAAAACAAACATTTTGTTAGTAAGTGTTAAAATTTGATGGTTAGATGTTCAAAAATCTAATAAAACAAAGGTTGGGGCGCCTGGATAGCTCAGTGGGTTAAAGCCTCTGCCTTTGGCTCAGGTCATGATCTCAGGGTCCTGAGATAGAGGCCTGTATAAGGTTCTCTGCTCAGCGGGGAGCCTGCTTCCTCCTCTCTCTCTACCTGCCTCTCTGTCTGCTTGTGATCTCTCTCTTTCTGTGAAAAATAAAATAAAATAAAATCTTAAAAAACAAACAAACAAACAAACAAACAAAGGTTGTTTTCTAGGGCGGCCATAACAAAACACGACATACTGGGTGGCTTAAAAAAAAAGCAAATTTATTTTCTCACAGTTCCAGAGACTGTGAATCTAAGATGAAGATATTCAATAGGTTGGTGTCTGGTGAGATCTGACAAAGATAATTTCATTGACCAAATTCCATTCAGGCTTCCTTGGATTCTTACAACTAGGCCTGACTTGCACTGCCATGCTCATCTCCACATTGTCCAATTTTAGCAAGAATCCTGCTAAGCCAGTTTAACTAGACACTACCCCCCCCCACACACACACACACTCAGTATGTGGTCACCTTCAATATCCAATCAAGTACCTTATTCTTGACCATATCTCAGGGGATGTCGGATCACCCTGGCCTGCCTTCAGTAAGAATCCTGTCAGGTCAGTTTAGCCAAATTTCCCCTTATCCTTGAGGTTTCCTCTTAATAATTTTCCATCCACTGGTCCCCCTCCACTTGATGGTATATGTGGAACTGAGCTTAATCTCTCTCCCCCACAGCAACACTCCATTGCATCTATGGTGATAGCCACTCCCTCCTTGAATAAAGTCTGCCTTGTCATCATGAACAAAGCATCCTGAATAATTTTTTCCTTAACAGGGCTTCCCCGTGAGCTGTCAATGGCTGCCTTATCTGTGTGTTCACAAGACTTTTTGGTGCATGCCTGAGGAGAGACAGGAAAGCAAAGAAGATCTCTAGTGTCTATTCTTCCAAGGACACTAATCCTATTGGATCAGTGCCCTACCCTTTGATCTAATTTAAGATTAATTATTCCTTTAAAGCCCTCATCTTCAAATATAGTCTTCTCATATGAACATTAAGGTTAGTTAACTTCAACATATGAACATTAGGACTTCAACATATGAACATTAAGGTTAGTTAACACATCCATCTCCTCATATAATCACAATCTTGTTGTGTGTGATGGGAGTGTTTAAGATCTGCTCTCTGAGCAACTTTCTAGTACGTATTACAGTACTGTTTAACTATAGTCACCATGCTGTATGTTAGATTTCCAAATACAGCCACACTGGGGAGGAGGGTAGGGCATCAACATATGCACTGGAGGTTATACAAACATTCATTCCATAATAAAGTAGATAGCTGTGGAGACACAGAAGATGCACTTTCTTTAAAATTTGCATCTCTCACAAACATAGCAAGAGGTTACCTGGCCATGGCCTTTTTAGTCTCTTTATGTATCTATCTAGCATAACAATTTTTTCAATATTTCTGTTCACTTGGAGGAATTGTAGAGAGTAACTTAATTAAATGTCCAGATCAGAAGGAATTCATATTATAACAGAAACAAGAATAGATGAAAAGTGGGCATTTTGGAGGACCTGGGTAGCTCCTTTGTTAAGCATCTGCCTTCAGCTCAGGTCATGATCCCGGAATCCTGGGTTCGAGCCCCACATTGGGCTCCTTGCTCAGTGGGAAGCCTGCTTCTCCCTCTCTCTCCCCCTGCTTGTGTTCCCTCTCTAGCTGTTTCTCTCTGTCAAATAAATTTTAAAAATCTTAAAAAAAAAAACAAGTGAGCATTTTTACTTTAGAAAAACACTGCTTGCCTTGTGTTTGTACTTGTGACATTAATCCTATTACCAGATCAACACAAAGGACAATTTCCCCACTTAAAACATTTTTTGTATGTATCCTATGGATTAATTTGGATAAGGTTAACTGTGTGTCTGTTCTATACTGTGGAACACAAAAGGAAATAGTCAATAAAACATAATAATTAAAGAAACAGATTTATTTGCATGTTAGGCAGCTACTGAATAGTACAAGGTTATTTTGCTACCAAAGGACCAAAATATATTAACATATTGTAAACATCCTCTCTTTCTCATATCTAACAAAAGTAACACTTTAAAAATAATCTGAACTTTTAAAAAGAAATCCACTACACATGTAGATTTAAAAATAGAGGCATAAACAAACATCATCATTTATCCAGGGAAATGAAAATTCAAAACTACAATGTGATATCACCTCACACCTGTCAGAATGACTAAAACCAAGAACACTAGAAGCAACAGGTGCTGTTGAGGATATGGAGAAAAAGGAACGCTCATGCACTATTAATTGGAATGCAAACTGGTGCAGCCACTATGGAAAACAGCACGGAGGCTCCTCAGAAAGTTAAAAATACAACTACTCTATGATCCAGCAAATGTACTACTAGGTATTTACCCAAAGAATACAAACACACTAATTTGGAAAGATACATGCTCCATTTATGTTTATAGCAGCATAATTTTTTTATAAAAACCAAGATAGAGAAGCACCCCTAGTGTCCATTGATTGATGAATGGATAAAAATGTGGGGTGTGTGTGTTTGTGTGTATAAATAAGAATTAAAATAGAGGCATAAACATTTGCAAGCCAAGGACAGAGGCCTCAGAAAAAAACCAACGTTGACATCATTTGATCTACCTCCAAAAGCATAAGAAAATAAATTTGCTTTTAAGTCAAAAAAAATTTTTAAAAAAAATAGAGGCATCAATTATCTTATCCCAAAAGAAATTGCAGTGAACCAGGAAAGAACTGCCTAGAATGGTAGCAGTGAGATTTTATCAAAAAGAATAAATCTGAGTAACATTTAGAAGAAAATTATAGATGTCTGTTTTAGTGTTTACAATATGCAATACTGAACTAACCTGCTACATGCTTTGATTACTAGTTTTCTTTACATACAGTAAACTCCATCAGACTTATAGTAAGGGTCCTATGTGATAATGCATGCAATGATGTCTTTAATGAATAAGGCAGTATAAAAAATTTTACTCTTTGTTTATCTCCAGTTTTACTGAGAGAAAATTGACAAATAATAGGGTGTGAATTTAAGGTGTGCAACGTGATGATTTGATGGATGTGTATATTGTAAATGATTCCCACACTAAGGTTAGTTAACACACTCACTCCTCATAGTATCACAATTTTGCTGTGCGTGAAGACAATATATAAGATCTACTCTCCAAGCAACTTTCCAGTATACAATGCAGTGCTGTTAACTATAGTTATCATGCTGAACTTTAGTTTTCCAAAATTTATTTATCTTACAGCTGGCAGGATTCTCTGTGTGTGTTTTTAAAAAGTTTTTATTTAAATTCCAGTAAGTTAAAATACCATGTAATAGTATTTTCAGGTGCATGATACAGTGATTCAACACCGCTATGGGATAGCCGGTGGCTCATCACAAAAGCACACTCCTTAATCCCCATCACCTGTCTCACCCATCCCTCCACCCACCTTCCCTCTGGATGGAGCTACAGAGTATATGCTAAGTGAAATAAGCCAACAGAGAAAGTCAAATACCATATGATTTCACCCATATGTAGAATTTAAGTAACAAAACAGGTGAATATGGGGCAAACCATAAAACAGTCTCTTCACTATAGAGAACTGGAAGTTTATACTCTCTGATTATCATCTCTTCATTTCCTTTAGCCCCTGGAAACTACTATTTTTTTTCTCTGTTTCTATAAGTTTGGCTTTTTTTTTTCTTTAAGATTCCACATGTAAGTGATACCATGCAATTAGTGTCTTTTTCTACCTGACTTATTTCACTTGGCATAATACCCTCAGAGTCCATCCATGCTCTTACAAATAGCAGAATTTCTTTATTTTTATAGAAAAAGAATATTCCATTGCATATAAGTACTACATGTCTTTTTTATTCTTTATCCATTCACCCATCCATGGACACTTAGGTTATTTACATATCATGGTTGCTGCAATGAATGGTGGAGTTTTAGGCTTTTCTATACATAAGAATATGTCATATATAGAGACAATTTTCCTTCTTCCTTTTTAATTTGGATGCTTTTAATTTTTTTTTCTCCTTAGCTGCTATGTCTAGGACGACTATTCTGAATTGAAGTGGTGAATTGAAGTGGTGAATTGCTTAAGCTTTGTCAACTTTATTTATCTTTACAAAAAAAACATAACTCTTACTTTTACTGATTTTCTTCTATTGTCTTTATAGTCTCTAATTTATTTCTGCTCCAATATTTATTTCCTTCCCTCCCTCTGCTAACTTTGGGCTTAGTTTTTTTTTTTTCTTTTTCCCTCTTTTTAATTACTTAAAGTCTAAAATCAGGTTGTTTATTTCAGATCTTCCTTTTATCTTTTATCTCATAAGCATTTATTGTCATAAACTTTCCTCCTAGAACTGCTTTTGCGATATCCCACAACTTTAGTATGTAAGATTTTGTTTTTATTTGCCTCAAGATGCTTTTATTTTATTTTATTGTTTTTTATTTAATTTATTTTATTTTATTATGTTTTTTATTTAATTGATTTTTTATTTTTTATAATGAATTCTTTTTTGTTTTATTTATTTTTTATTTAATTTATTTTATTATAGTGTTCATTTAGCCAGCATATAGTACACCATTCGTTTTTTGATGTAGTGTTCAATGATTCATTAGTTGTGTAAAACACCCTGTGCGCATCAAGCTTCTTTTTGATTGTCCTTTTGATTTCTTCCTTGATTCATTGTTCAAAAGTATCTTGCTGGCCCAATTGGTAGAGCATGTGACTTCTTCGTATTGTCCATATTAATCCATTCTGTACATCTAATTTTCCCTGCATTTCTGAGCAAAATCTAAGACTATTAATTAAATCTCCAAAACCCATAGCTCAAAAACAAATATGATGGTCTCATGCATAGTCACACCTCTGAACTCCATTAAAAATAAAACCTCTCTTCTCTCCCAATTTAGGCTGCTTCATATTCAGATGCCTGAAATAGGGAGAGAAAGTGTGGTCATTTTTCTTCTGTTCTCTAGTGGTGCTCTTCTTCCATGTCCAAGCTCTCTCTTGGTATTTTAGTCTCATATTCTGATTTCTCCAGACGTAGAGTGAGGAGAAACTGGGAAGAAACATTAAGACTTAGGAAATAATTTATTTAATTAATATTGATATGAATTTGTGTTGGTTTCTTATGGCCAAGGAAGACATTTAGAGCTAAATATCCTTTGGGTTGATATTGTGGCCTTTTCAGACTGTCCATCAATATAGATTTTTCCTCTCTAGGCTCCTTAACATTTCTTTCCTTCACCTGGCTACTTAGCACTTGGTTCTCAACTTCTGGTTTATGATAGTAGACCTCACACATGTTTTCTTTTGGAGCTTCACCAGGTTACAGTCTTGGGGAAGAAACAAAAACTAAACAACAACAACAACAACAAAAGAACTTTTAAGACAGTTCCAGGCCAGTTTTATTTTTGGCCTATTTCTAAAGGGAATATATTTTGACATCCTTTGTCCAGATAAACTCTTAATATGAAGGTTGTCTCCTACAGAGCTACTCACATAATTTAGTGGTCAGCCAGCATCTTCTCTGGCTTTCAGGCTTTTCCAGGCATGTTGATGGAAACAATACTCTCCACTCCCAATTGCCAAGGACAACAGTTTCTTTGAATGGTTTTCTGAAACCCTGTTGTCAGGTGGAAAAGAAGATGAAGTGTCTTTTTTTCTATATAGCTGCCTTGAAAGGAGTGAGACTCATACCATACTAACAATTCCCTCCAAAGAATTTCTCTATCTGTCTCTTCAACTTTCCCACTTTTATACCCTCAAAGAAAATGAAGACCTAAAGATTGAAAAACTAATTTTTAAGCACCCCTTTGCTCATCTTTTCTCAAGCTGTTTGAAACTCACAGAATGCAGGGTGTGGGCATTGTGGGGAAGAGTCATAACCTCAAGGTTCTATTGTCTTAGGACATCTGGAATTGAGCCAGTCATAATTCCATTGGGTGTCCTAGTACAACATGTAAAGGATTATAAGCAAAGCAGCACAGTACCACAGACAATGCAGACAAAGTTGTTTTTAATCATTTATACTTATTTCTTAAATTAGCTCATTATTAATTTCCTTCCAGGAAACTATTGCTCTAAACAATGTAAATGATTCTGATATAAGTCATTATCAACTCTTTTATACCGACAGCTGAATGAATGGAAGGTTTTCTTTTTCTTTTCTTTTCTCATTTTAGGACATAGAGGGCTGTGTTAAATATTTATTTTGAAATAAAATATACTGTATAATTAATTATGTATGAAAAATGCCATTCATTGCACAGTTTATTTTTTCAAGAGTTTTTTTGGGATGCAATTGATCATACATATTTCATACTATTTTAGATTTGTACATTTTTGTATTTGGTATAATTTAGTTCCAACTGTGTTAGAAAATGAATACCAAATACTATCTGGAGACAAACTGAGGGGAAAAGTGCTTTATCTGGTAAACTGAAACGTTAGGTCATTAATCATATTCTTCTTCATCATGCTTTTCCCACCCTCCACCCCCAGGACTGATTATTTGTATTCAGGTCATATGGGAAGGCTTGTAAGTCACAGGCATGTCTGAATTGAGAAAGCTGGACATATTTAATGTTTAAATTCTCTGAGTCTTCATTTTATCGTCTCTCCACTTTGATTCATGTACTCTAGAGACTAGAGAATTAGGAAAAACAAACAAAATAATATTTCCCAAACTCCTTTGAACCTAAAATTTTAATGTAGATGTATTCGAGTGAGACTTGAGGGAAGAAGAGAGAAATGTTTCCAAATCCACAAGTGTAGGGAATTTGTGCCTTTTGGCTCTTCCTCTTCTAAAATATTTATAGGGAAACTGGATGGCTCAGTTGGTTAAGCCTGTGACTCTTGCTTTCCATCTTGTGTTTCTGATCTCTGAGTCATGGTCTCAGGGTCCTGTGATCGAGCCCTGGGGCAGTGCCATGAAGGACATGGAGCCTACTTGAGATTGTCTCTCTCCCTCTCCCTCTGCCCCTCCTCTTCCCATGTGTGTGCACATATACTCCCTTTCTCAATAAATAAATAAATAAATAAATAAATAAAACTTAAAAAGTAAACAAAATACTTATGATGGATATGTTAGAATCCAGGTCTTTATAGTCATAGACAATTACTGTCAGGTGTCCGCAGCACAGCTATTATAAGAGTGCCACTAGTGTTTCTCCTGGCTATTTCTTGCTGTGTATAATCCATGCTTTATTTTCTGGTATATATCTTTTAATGAGAACTTGTCTTCTTAAACTAGCAATAGTGTATTTTACTTTCTGCAGCTAAGAACTCAGGCAACAATTAAGACATTAGAGTCCAAGGGGCAATGTGAATGAGGAACTGATGTTTTCCTAACCTGAATGGGTTTAAAGGCAGTGAAGTTGTGATTATAACTGAGATACAGCAATGTCAAATACTTGCTTGAAATTATTTCTGCACTCATCTGGAAAGATGGGTGGAGAGAAGGTAAGTCTTTTGTAGACAGAGTGAATACTATTACAGGGTAATGGAAAGGTAGTTAGAAATTCAGGACAATGGAGTGGATAAATTCCTTCTAGCTAGAAAAGGTTAAAATCTTAAGATTTTAAACTACAAATTCAAGTCCTTGTCAGAGAATCAAGCCAACTATGACTGATTTATTATTTTTATTTTTATTTATTTTTTAAAGATTGTATTTATTTATTTGACAGAGACATAGAGAGAGCACAAGTAGGCAGAGTGGCAGGCAGAGGGAAAGGGAGAAGCAGACTATCCACTGAGCAAGGAGCCTGAAGCAGGGCTCGATCTGAGGACCCTGGCGTCATGACCTGAACTGAAGGCAGCCACTTAACCAACTGTACCACCCAGATTCCCCTATGACTGCTTTAAATAGACCTTATATCTTGCAGCTGTAAATCTGATTTAATGATAACTTAGATTTAAAATTTACATCCTTTCCAAGCCGAAAATAAAATTTTGGTTGAAATAATGTGGGAAACTTGGCAGAATTTGGATGACTCCAAGTAATAAAAAATTCAAATCCAACTGAGACTTCCTTGCCAGTAGAAACGGTACATTTCTTCACCTCTTGAAACACTGAGGTTGTTCCAGTCTTTTTACAAAACTATACCTGAAGTGCCCCCATGCAAAATAATGTCATTTCTTCTGAAATTATCTTCCCTTGTACCCTTCACAACCTCCAGAGAAATTCCTATAGTCAGATTCTCATATGTTTCAGGGTATCAGGAACTTGAAAGATAAACATAATAGAATAAAATAATTCAAAGACTGTGTTAATTTATAAAAGTAAGAATCTGAAAAATATGCATGAAAATTGTATTTACACTGTTAGATACATAGGGAAGATGATTATATATTGACTATATTGATATGAAGTAAACAGATTTTTCTTCAATAAATACTAGTTCAAGCAGTTATAAAAGGCCATAATTGTTGTTTAAATAGTAGTCTATAACCTGGATTCTATGTAAAGGAAATTAAGATGCCTTGGTGTGATACAGAGGAAGAAATCAAAATATCTATGGAAATAGAATAAATAAATATAAAGGAGATTATCCATGATCTGCTCAGCTACCATCTAAATGCATACCAGAGGAAAATTTAGAACAATTTCTTCCCAAGGCATTTTAGAAAACACTTTTGAAGACAGATTCAGCATTTCTGAAAAGTGTTATAGTGTTTTCTTTTTATAATTTGAATATGAAGGTAGAAGATGCTGCCATTGAGATGGGATTCTTGGTTTTACTGGTGCTTTTGGTATCCTGAAGTGACAAAAACCAGGTAACAATATGTCAAGCACAAATAAGAGTTGTCATTAAATGCAAGATAGGGGGCGCCTGGGTGGCTCAGTGGGTTAAAGCCACTGCCTTCAGCTCAGGTCATGATCTTAGGGTCCTGGATTCAAGGCCTGCATTGGGCTCTCTGCTTGGCAGGGAGCTTGCTTTCTCCTCTCTCTCTCTGCCTGCCACTCTGCCTACTTGTGATCTCTCTCTCTCTCTGTGTCAAATAAATAAATAAAATCTTAAAAAAAAAAAAAAAGAAAAAAGAAAGAAATGCAAGATAGGTACAAGAATGTCATGAACTGCAGATGTTTTTATAATGACTAAGTGAAATTGTGGGTTTTAAAAATCCAAAGTATTTAGAAGCCAATTTACTCGTGTGTGTGTGTGTGTGTGTGTGTATAACTATTCTGAAAAACTGAGAACTGACCTAGTAAAAAAAAGGGGGAGAAGGCCTTGTTTATTTTCTATTGCTGCAAATTTTTACAAATTATTATTTACAAGCTCTATTATGTGTTGTGTTTCTTTTCAGATCAGTTTGGTAGGCTGCATTTTTCTAGAGAAATATTTACATTTTCAATTTTATTGGCATAAATCTTTATTTCAAATGTTAAATATTTTATGGATCTGTATCATTTCCAATTTTACATATTTTACATTTCCATAATTACTTATACTTTTTCTTCATTTTTTACAGAGGTTAATTATTGCTGATACTCTCTAAGATACCTTAGTTTTAAGTGTTGTTTTGTTTAATTTGTGCTTCTCCTTATTGGTTCTCTCATCTCCTTTGGTTTGATCTGTAATTATTTTTCTAACTTTTTGGGCTGAATCCTCAGACCATCACTCTACATGTTTAAATGAGATAAAATTTGATTCAATAATTAGTAGTATTTTACCAATCATAATTTCTGTTCTTTTAATCTCCGTTCCCTTTAGTTTTTCCCTTATATTCTTCAAAGTTCAGCAACAGACTTTAGTTGATATCTGATAAATTTTATAAAGAGGTTTTAGGCAGTTAGCAGCAAATGTAAATTGATTTTTCAATCCATCTGCTCACATATTTCCAGAAGTGTAAGTCTCAATTTACAATTTAACTCTCTCTAATTATGTTTCTACCATTAAACTTAACCAACAAGCTCATGTCTAATGGACATTCTTATTTCCTTAACAGAATCTTGAAACACTCTATTTCTGTGTCTCCAAACATTTACTCTGTTGGCTTCCTTGACACCATAATCTCTTGTCCTCATATCTATTTGTAGGTGATTGCTGTTCAGCAGGTCATACCTTCTGTCACCTCCTCTTGTGCTTGTTTTCAATCGAGTTTACTATTCAAATGGCTCAAAATACAGCTGTTAATAATTCCTAGACTTGTATTTTATTTATTTTTTAAAGATATATTTATTTATTTTAGAGGGGAATGGGAAGGAGCAGAAGGCAATGAGGAATCTCAAGCAGACTCCCTGCTGAGTGTGGAGCCTGACATGGGGCTCAATCTCATGACCCTTATATCACTACCTGAGCCTAAACTAAAAGTCTGAGATTTACTGGCTGTGCTACCCAGGCACCCATACATTTGTCCTTTTAGACAGATCTTCTGAGTTTCAGGCTCATCAAACTAATACTTCTCTTTGACTCTATCGTTTGAATGTCTACTGTATGACTGCCTATGCCATGGACTTAACTATTTTTCTTTTTTTTTAATGACCCTTGTATTCATTTCTTATAATTTGCCAATGTGTATCATGATTTTGTTATCTATTTTTGTTCCTCCAAATGTTTTTCTTTGGTTCACATAATCTGCTATTCAGTATTTCACTTCAGAAAACAAAACAAGACAAAAAAAAAAAAAACTTCCTTCAATTATTAAATAATTGGCTTTAAATCTATGCATAAAATTCTGTCACTTTCCTCAAAGGTGCTGAAGTAACACATGTGTAGTTAATTGCTTGGCCGGAAAAATTCCAAATTATTTGCTCTGATTGTTTCAGGGTAGGGAGTTAGGCCCATTTTCACAGAGTACATGAGCTATTATGGTAGAATTATTAGAATATTTTAAGCCACAGTTTTGTGTTGGTGGAGACTGTTAGAGTATCATGAGAATGATTATCCCTATTCAAAAGTACAATGTTCTTTAGGGAGTGAATAAAATTAGGATTCAGTGCTGGAATATTAAAAATAGTATTCTAGTTATTTTAAAGCTGAACACGTTGCTAAGTTTAGAACTTTTGTCAAATTTACACAACATAATCACAGACCTTTTACAAGAGTGTCATTTGAACTAATCCATTAGCCTTGTCCAAATTAGCCCAATTGTTTATAAGGTATTAAATGCACTACAAAGCCTAACATGTTTGTTATGCTCCATAATCATAGCACCTGTTAAACAGCCCACCGCAGCTGTACTTTTAGCAGATTACAGGCCATTAGGCAAGTTATACAGTACCTTCCTTTTATAACCTAATTTCTTTTCTCTTGCATGAGACTTTCTGGATCATAAAAATGAGAACTTTTTCATAGCCCTTCACTGATTGAGATGAAGAGAGTGATTTTAAAATTATTAGGATGCTCAGATACAACTTGCAAATGCTATAGTAAAATGAAGTAGTAAAATATTTCATTAACTTTTAATCCAATTTAAGACTGCTTTCTTCCCCTGGGACTAGGTGTCTTTAATTTATCATGCTCTTTTTGGAACAATTTTTTGAAGGAAAGTTAAAAGTAAAACTGTAGAATAAGGAAACACAAATACCTATGTTAAAAGATCTTTTTTCAGGGTACAGACAGTTGCCAAATGGAAGAAACATCTGGTATCTATTTTATTCTCTCATTAATTTTTTAAGCATTTGCAGGTTTTCTGAATCATCAAAACCCTCCTGTGTATACAGGCACATACACACAAAATTACCTTTAGAGTAATAAAGAATATAAAATAGATGAGGCAATTTATTCACTTATCCAAGGTTGAGTAAGATTTCAGAAGTTTTAGGCATCCTGCTAGGTACTGTCAATAAAACAGTGAGAAAATCTAACTTGCCTAACATTGTCTGTGCTCTCATGGAGCTTACAGTTGCCTGGGGAAGATTGACTTTAGTCAAATGTATGAGAAACAAACAACAGCAATAATGATATACCTCTATGGAAAATATATATACACACATACACATATATGTGTGTGTATCTCATAACATATATATCCATGATTACTCTGTGAAATAAAATGTTCATGTGTGTGTACACACACACAAAACAAAAGGATTACAATTTGTTTTGGCTTTGCCATAATACTGAAGGAGTAATATTTTCATTGAAATCTAGCGTCAAAAAAGTAACAATGGGGTAAAGTATGTGAAGTACAGAGGAAATAAAGTGTTATTCTGGACAAAAGAACTACAGTGCAGAAATTCTGTGGTACGGGTTGCATGGGAAGCAATTGAGAAGTTGAGAGAAAGCCAGTAAGACTAGAGCACCAAAGTAAGAGGAAAGATTGCAATGGATGAGTTTCTCAAGAACCAGTTCATTTAACACCTTGAAACCCATGTTTGTTTTTGGTCTTTATCCTAGATACAAGGGAAAACATGTGTTTTTGTGTAAGGAAGTCAGATGGCCAAATTTGTATTAAGAACTTCTTTGCTATATGGAGAATGGAAATAGAGAATGGGAGGTTGTTGTAATAAACATACAGTTACAGAAAGTAGGCCAACGGAGATCTCATTCTGTTAGAAACTTCAAAAAAGAAATTAGGTTCTGTATCACTAACATCCCCCTGAAGTTTTCATACTGTTTTTAAGGGATTTATGTTAACCTTAACATTTAAATGAAACAATGAACACCCACTGGAAAATGGCACTGAGGGAATGAATCATAATGTAAATTACCCAAGTGTGTTTGTAACCTATTATGCCCTTTGGGGTGACAGAGATGTCAATAATTAATAGCTGTATTATTTGATTAGGTTTGTAACTAATAGAGAGATTGACAAAGGAGACTGGCCGAAGGTGATCAAGGTATCACCTCTGTTAATGGTGAAGTCATAGAGGAGGTCATAGCTTAGCCCTGGACACATGGCTCAGGAAAACTGCATTCAAAACCGAATAACTATAATTATTATGTTTATAGTAACGTTGGACATCACTAAGGAGGGTGGGAGTACAGCTGGCTTGTAATAGCTAAACTACGGATGTAGAAAGAACATAGCTCTCTGCAGACAATTATATACCCAAACAGAAGGAATCAGAAGAGGTTCAGCCATTCTCTCTTAGAGTCTCTCTTTTAAACTCACTATCAGATGAGATATTCTTCTTTGGGAATAAATTGGTGGAGAGAGAGTTGCCACTCTAGTGGAGCAATCTCAACTTTGAGAAAAAATCAATGGAAAATTAACATTCTACTTAATATTGTCTTTTTTATGATGCATCATTCTTAATTATTAACTGGTATCTGACTCTTCCTTTCTATGAAAGAGAATAGCAGTTTTGTGTTTCTTAAGGAAGTCCTACCCCACTTATAACAATGAGCTTTTTCTCCTTCGGGCATGGCAGTGTGCATGGGCAGTATACCTCTTGCAGTGAGAGGCTAAGAAGTGGTTCTAAAGAGTAATTACATGGACTTCAAAACACGTTGAACACAAAGATGTAACATTACTCACATTCTGTTTTGTTTTTTTTTTTTTTGTCCAATTCATACCCATTCATATTGTCTAGTAGAGTTCATCCAAGATTTTAGAATGACACTAAAAGGACATAAAAATTTAAATAATAAAATGTTAGTGATGTGGAGATAACCAAAACCTATCTTTTTTTCTTATAAAATCCCCAGGGGAAAAATAGAACTAGAAAGATTAAATACCCTTATAAATTAAAGTCCCAAAATGAAAGAAATGATGTTGAAAATAAAACTATCTAAGATATGTAAAATTATTCATTCCTAAATTCTTATTCACTTTAAGTTAATATAAAATATAAAATGAAATTATTCCTAATTCCTTATTACATTAAGTTTTCGAGAATAATGCCTAGGTGGAATTGGGTATGGTTTCTTTAATATAACCTAGGTTCATTAATAAGAATCATGTAGTTCCTTTAGGATGTTAAAATTTGTAACAAGCTCAATAATAGAAAATTGTAATTGGGGAAATAGTTTGAATAGACACAATCTTGTAGGGAAAAAGCATATATATGAATGATCAACAAAATGAAAATTTAATTACTTATATAATGAACATAACGATAATTAGTCATCAAGGAACTGCCCATAAAAACCAATTTTTATGATCATCATGCTTAAATAGTTCAACATTTTTTAAAAAGAGGGACACTTGACTACTGGGTATTTACCCCAAAGATACAGATGTAGTGAAAGAAGGGCCATAGGTACCCCGAGGTTCATTGCAGCAATGGCTATAATTGCTAAACTGTGGAAAGAACCAAGGTGCCCTTCAACAGATGAATGGGTAAAAAAGATATGGCACATATATACAATGGAATATTATGCCTCCATCAGAAAGGATAAATACCCAACTTTTGTAGCAACATGGACTGGATTGGAGATTATGCTGTGTGAAATGAGACAAGCAAAGAAAATCAAGTATCATATTGTTTCACTTATTTGTGGAGCATAAGGTGTAATATGGAGGACAGTAAGAGAAGGAAAGGAAATGGGAAGTGGGGTAAATCGGGGAGGGAGATGAAACATGAGAGATTTTGGACTCAGAAACAAACTGAGGGTCTTGGACTCTTGGACAGGAGGGGTGGGGGGATGGGTGAGCCTGGTGGTAGGTATTGAGGGCACGTATACCGCATGGAGCACTAGATGTGGGGCATAAACAATGAATCTTGGAACACTGAAAAAATAAAAAGGGGGGGGCACTTGAATGGCTCAGTTGGTTAAGTGGCTGATTTGGTTTAAGCTCAGGTCATGATCTCGGGATCCTAGGATCAAACTTCATGTTAGGCTCCACACTTGGCAGGGAGTCTGCTTATGGATTCTCTCTCTCCCTTTGCCTTTTCCCCTCCTTCTGTTTGTGCTCTCTCTCGCTCTCTCTCTCAAATAAATAAATAAATCTTTAAAAACAAGATATGTAATTATCAATAGCTATAAATATCATTTTTTAAGTTGGGATGCACTTAATCTGACAAAATTATTTTTCCAAAGCAGTATTTTATGTTGTCAAATACCATAACAAAGACCCAGTGGCATATGGATGATGAAATTCAGACAATCTACCAGATTTTAGGCTCAATAGAATGCCAGATAGCAATATCTGAACAGATGTTTTAGTGGATATTTCTGAGCCTGGTGATATAAGAGTCTACTGAAGACTAATATTTCTATCATGCACTAAGGTATTTTTGTGTTTTTTTTTTTTAAGTTTTCTCCTTTCTTATTTCTTTCATTTTTTCCCTTAGAACCTACATCATAAATTATATCCCCCTTCCCTGCCCCAGCCCTGCCTCTTTCAAGTAGGCTAGTATTTCTAGAATCAAATATTTTCTTTCTTTTTCCCCTTACTTTGATTCTTGACTAAGGTAATTGTTTTTGTCTGTTTTTTGATTATATATAATTCTGAATTTGGTTGGTTGGTTTCCCATTGTGAGAGATGCAAACTCTGGTAATCTTGTCCAATTTCAATTCTTTGAGCTTAATAACTGAGCCCTAGAGACATTCTACCACTAGAATAATATCCAATATAAATCTAAACTTAATTTATTATTGTTCTGTTCAACTCTCTTTTAATATATCCATCTTTACTGTTCTATATCCAATAATACTGTTTTCCTATATTTCTCAGTCATGTTTCCTCAGATAATACACAGTACTTCTATGACCATTTAAATAAATGTGACTTTTTAAAACTCCACCAAGCACTTAAACAAATTTTAATGCTGATCATCCTGATTTTTCTCTTCATATTTTGTTCAGCATTTCCACTATCAACTGAAATCACTATGTTGATCTTCAAGGAATGGTATCCTGATTGCCTTTCTTATGAATTTTCTTCTTGTGACTTCAATTGCATTCTTTAAAAAATGAATTTCTTAATGCATAAATCACTCATATAAATATTTATATAATGTCTCCACTGTACAAACTTTAAGTAAATAGATAAATGTATTTTATCAAATATATATTCTTATGTACCATGTAACCAGCACATCAATCAATATATAGAATATATTAGTTGCCTTAAACAGTACCCTCAAGGTTCTTAGCAAAATGCAATCATTGGTTGGTTGTTTATCACCACAGATTAGTTTGTCTGTTCTAAAACTTTATTAAATCGAAAAATGTAAGGGGCGCCTGGGTGGCTCAGTTGGTTAAGTGACTGCCTTCGGCTCAGGTCGTGATCCTGGAGACCAAGGATCGAGTCCCACATCGGGCTGGATCGAGTCCCACATCGGGCTCCCTGCTCGGCGGGAAGCCTGCTTCTCCTTCTCTCACTCCCCCTGCTTGTGTTCCCCCTCTGGCTGTGTTTCTCTCTGTCAAATAAATAAATAAAATCTTTAAAAATAAAAAAAAAGAAAAATCTAAAACTGCAGGCTTCATTGACTTAACATATTTGAAGACTCACCAATGTTGTTGAGTGTATCAATAATTTGTTTATTTTAGCCATTATTATGGTATTTTACTGTACAAACATAGCATGATTATTAAACATTTGGCCTACTCATCAATGTTGGGCTAGATCCATTTTTTGCTATTATGAAAAAATCTATAATTTTTTTTGCTTGAATATTTTTTGTGCATATATAGTTTTGTTAATCTTTGGTAAATATCTAGAAGTAGAATTGCTAGATACTGAAATAGATGTATATTTTACTATATAAGATACTAAATACAAACTAATTTCCAAAGTGGTTGTACCATATTATACTCTAGTAAATAGTTGATAAACTTTCTAGCTGCCCTACATTCTTACCAATATTTGGTGTTATTAATCTTTTGTAAATTATAGTAATTCTTAGAAGTATGTGATGGCTTTAATCTGAATTTCCCTGGTGATTATTTATATTCTTATTTATTTATAAGCCACTGATCATTTACATACTTTTTTCTTTGTGACTGTGGCTATTCAAACCTTTTCCTCATTTATTGTGTTTTTTATTATTATTGAATTCTTTATTTATCCTGAATTAATATCTTTTGTCAGATGTATGTATTGTAAACACTTGTTTCCTAGTTTGTGTCTTCCTTCTATATTTTATTAATGATGTTTATCCAGAGCAGGTTGTAATTTGGAGAAATTTTATTTATCATTTTACTTTTATGGTTAGTGGTTTTTCTACCCTTTGGAGTAGTGTTTTTCTGCCCTTTCTAATAAACATTTTCTTACCTGATAATTGTAAAAGTTATTTTTCTGCATTTTCTTCTAGAAGTATATATATATATGTATATATATATATGTATATATATATGCATATATACATATGACATTATATTAATGTATACTTTAAATATATCTTAGATCAAGTTTCCTAAAAAAAAAATACTGAGATATTTGTAAATAGTTTTACTGGGGAGAACTTTTAAGTATAATACTTGTAAGGGATTAAGGGATCTTGGAGCTGGGATTGACCAATAATTAGATGAAAACTGCTCCTATGGAAGGGGAAGAGATGTAATCAGAGCTGACTGTCTTTGGCCATGAGTAATTTTCAGAAAGGAATTCAGCTTTAAGCCTGAGCATGCTAGATTTGGTCCAGGGGCCACACTTAACCCCTGGTCCAGGTATAGTATATCATTTGCAAATTAAGATAATTTATTCTTTCCTCACCAGTTCTGATAACTCTCTTTGATTTATTTTGTCTAATTGCCTTGGTGACATACAAAATCATGTAGAAAATATTCCTCAGTTTGTTTTTTCTTGACTATTTTTATCAGATGTAGCTATTAGCTTTTGTCACACAGTTTTTTTTCCTGTATCATGGAGATAATAAAGGTATTTTATTAGCCAGATCTATTAAATACTGCATTAATATTAATGAACTCTAAGGCTGAAGTAATCTTATAGTCTTGAAATAAAATTGACTAGATTATTAAGAAGTTTTTCTCCATAGACTACATTTTAAGATGTCAACATGGGGATTATTTTTAGATTTTTTCAATAAAAAACTAAAAAACTAAACAAAAAAAGGAAACAGTAAAAATAAAAAGGTTTATTTATGTATCTTAAGGGAATTTTTATAAAACTAATTCTTGTTGGGGTGCCTGGGTGGCTCAGTGGGTTAAAGCCTCTGCCTTCGGCTCAGGTCATGATCTCAGGATACTGGGATTGAGCCCCACATTGGGCTCTCTGCTCAGCAGGGAGCCTGCTTCCTCCTCTCTCTCTGCCTGCCTCTCTGCCTACTTGTGATCTCTCTCTCTGTCAAATAAATAAATAAAATCTTTTTTTAAAAACCTAACTCTTGTTATAGAGGTAAATCAAGTGGTTTGATGGCAATTATTAAAATAGAGCTGTGCTACTTGTCTTGAAAAAGATTTCCACACCATGACCAGCAATCGTAGACAGAGGGTGAATAAGTATTATGTGTAAGAAAATCCATATCTAAGATTTAAATGACTTGGATGAAATTTCATTAAATAAATACTATTTTAATTTTTCTCTATGGTGATATTATTCATTTTCCACATGATGTGATGAGAATGGCATTATCTCTTTGGTCTCCCTCTCAAAACCCACAACCACTGTCTAGTCATAAAAACAACTTCAAATAATCTAATAGTGAAAGACAGTCTACAACATTCCTGATGAGTAGTCCTTAAAACTTTCAAGGTCATCAAAAAACAAAAATAATTGTCTAAGAAACTGTCACAATTCAGAGGACTCTAAGGAATAGGATGTCTAAGTAAAGTGTGAAGTATCAGATGGGATGATCCTGGGAAGAAAAAGTACATTAAATAAAAACTTTTTAAAAAATATACAAATACAGTATATACTTTGGTTAATAATAATTTATTGATATCGGTACAAATGCATCATGTGAGTATAAGATAATAGTAAGAGACACTGGGTATGGGGTTATGGGTACTCTTTGTACTATCTTAGTAACTTTTCTGTAAATCTAAATCTATTCTAATATAAACATTTATTATATAAAAAAACTTACAGTAATCCTTAATTGTTTATGTCTATTCTAAGTATACACTTAATGTAACCTAGATATAGTTTACCAAATAGGATTTTTTTGTAAGTGTAAACCAAAATGTAGTTGCCTATGCTTGTAATTGTCATTTTGTTGTTATAGTTACCCCTTTTAAGCGGTGTATATGATTTCTTGAGTTACAATTAGGTCTATCGGTCATTTTTAGAACTTGTAATTTTTTATATACACGCTGATAAAGACAACATAAAAGTACCTTATTAAAATATTAAAACAAGTTATCTTTTGTTTATTAGTTTAGTATTTAGATTGCTTTGGAGTGTTTTCCTCTTTGGCAGTCATCCCAATACTCAATATATAACTTCACAAACATCAAAACCTAAGCAAGAAAAAAGCAAGATAATGAAACTGATTTTTCTTCATGTAATGAAGAAAACAATAGTAGCAAACAAAAAGCACTTTCAATGGTTTGTAGCAAATGTCTCCTCCAAAATTCCATATGTACATAAAGATCTATCTGACATGTATACGCATCCGTTCACTGTTCTTTAAATAAACATTACTCATTATTTTGTGAGTAATTTTTAAATATCTTTTGATGTGTAGCTGAAATATGATAAATCACGTATATTTAAAGTACATAACTGAATGTATTTTGGTGTGTGTGTGTGTGTGTGTGTGTGTGTGTGTGTGTGAGGGAAACCATCCCCTCACTACAATTATAGCAGTGAACATATCGATCATACCCAAAGTATGCTGGTACTACTTTGTAATTCCTTCTGCCTTTTATGCACATTCCCTCATTCCTAAGCAAACAATCACTGATCATTTTTCTGTCACTACAAATTAGATCATATTATCTAAAATTTTATGGATATGTAATAATATGCTATGTTTTCTTTTGGTGTGACTTTTTTTTGTGAAGCATAATTATTTTGAGAGTCATTCATTTCATTTCTTTTTTTAAGATTTTATTTATTTATTCAACAGAGAGAAACACAGCGAGAGAGGGAACACAAGCAGGGGGAGTGAGAGAGGGAGAAACAGGCTTCCTGTGGAGCAGGGAGCCTGATGTTGGGCTCGATACCCAGTCTCCGGGATCATGAACTGAGCCAAAGACAGCTGCTTAACCAACTGAGCCACCCAGGCGCTCCTCATTCCTTTTTACTACTGAGTAACGTTCTATTGTATGAATATACAAAATTAGTTTTTCCTTGTATCTGTTGATGGATACATATGTTATTCCCAATTTTTGGCTAATAAATTAGTATGAACATTTATGTGCAAATTTTTGTATGGTCATATATTCCTTTTTTTTTTTTTGGACTAAGATGACTGGATTTAAAAAATAGGCTTAACTTTTAAAAAAGCTGCCAAACTGTTTTGCAAAGCTATTGAAATTTTTTCATTCTTAACTGAAATACTTATTAAAAGAATTAAATACATATCACTTCTAGGCCTTCTGGGCCAAGATCAAGTGTAAAAAAATTAAGTACATACATTCTATAAACCTATAAATAATAAAAACACAGAGTAATGTTTAAAAGAATAGATGGGCAATCTTTGTGCCTATTTAATATACTCCTGCACTTGGCATTTCTCAAAGGAAGTTTTTCCTTACTACAAAGTTTTCTAGGAGTAGTCAAATAGCTTCAAGTAGTGAAATTTGCTTCTCAAAACTCAGAAGTTACTAAATTGATGGAAAATACAGAACATGGGTAGTTAAAGTTAATTTTATTATATAGTTAGCCATTTTTTAATTACACTAAGAGAAGAACAAATTGTCTGGATTTCTGTGGTTCAAAAAATACTTCTGGGGTTTAAATTCACATATATATCAAATACTTATAACTTCTCATATAAACACATTATCATTCAATCTTCTATTTCAATCAGATTATCTGGCATAGCAATCACTAGGTATTAACCCATAGAAAAAAAAGCAAGGTACCCATGCTTTATTTTTTCTCTTATGTTAATTTTTTAAGGTAAATGTGGTAAAGAAATAATTTAGTATAAACAGTTTCTAAAAAGTTTTTCTTGGTTCCTTTAAATTTGAGTTTATAAAGAGTTAGATATTTTCATATTATACATGTTTATATTATCACATTCATTGTGAGAAAATTTCTAATTCTGTTCCTAACATTTATGATATTATTACAGTTTTGAAATTTTAATCTAAATATTTATTTTTTAAATAATATCAGGAGTAATGCTTTTTACAAAAATATTCAGGGTGGGGGGCATGTTCTGAATCTCCACTTAACATTGAGATGGCTGGGGCGCCTGGGTGGCTCAGTTGGTTGGGCGACTGCCTTCAGCTCAGGTCATGATCCCAGAGACCTGGGATCGAGCCCCACATTGGGCTCCCTGCTCAGCGGGAAGCCCGCTTTCCCCTCTCTCACTCCCCCTGCTTGTGTTCCCTCTCTAGCTGTATTTCTGTCTGTCAAATAAATAAATAAAATCTTTGAAAAAAAAAAAAAAAAAACATTGAGATGGTAAAACTCCACTGGCACAAAGCTATAAAAGCACCTGGAATATGATTCCAATAAATAGTACTCTGAGCACAGCTCTGTTTATTGTTTATGTGTTTATGAGGAAACACTTTTATTTTTAAAGTCACACGAACACTTTATACCTAAACTTCCTGCCATTTAATTGAAATTACATTGTTTCTATGATTGGCATAAATTTTTTCCACACATAGTCTTATTTCACTTTTACTTCTTTATGCTGTTATGTTTGTTTTTCCCTTTTGAGGCACAGTGCTTTTAGACACATGACAAAAATGGAGGGAGTGGTCTGAGCAAATTTCTATTAATATTTTCCTGAATCAAGGGAGTTTATTTTTATTCTTGGGTAAATATTTCATAAGTGATTGGGTTAAAAATAAAAACAAATGAAATAAATTATAAAATATCTATTTCAAATAATTTTTAACGTCCAAATTTTTCAATAAACTTGAGTAGACTAGGTGGCATGAAATTACATTAATGAAAATTTCATGTTAGTAATAACTGTGTTGACATCAAATACAGCAAGTAGTTTACAATTAAACATGCTCTCCCTCAAATCCTCCAAGCTACCACAAGGATGTCATTGAAATCTAATGGACCTAAAATTTGTGTCATTCTTTTAATGAGTATAAAAATACCTTAATGATTTTGGTGATAATTATGCATTACTGTCAATCATGCTGTTTCCATTTTCCTCTGTATGATTTCTTAAAATTAAAGCACTAACTCAATACAACATGCAAATACTTCATGGTGCCTATTCTTAGCCTTTTTAATGTTATTTTTACAGTCAGATATGTCATTATGCTCAAGAAGAACAACTTTACCAGTTGTCATCATATTTTTGAGAACTTGACTTCCCAATTTAATGATCTATAATCAAACTAGAGATATATTGTGTCCTGATCATGTCATACTTACATCCTTCCTTGAAATCTCTTTCCATTCTTCAGGATAATAACATTAGTTCAGATGGTGACTCCAATCAATGTTAAAAACAATAACCTCTACCAAAATTTTCAAATAAACAGCATTTTGATATTGTCCTACTGGTAATAGATTTTAGTCTCAATTTTCTTATTAGCAGTTATAGTGTTCATAATCAAGCACGAATTGGTGGTCTAACACTAACCAAAAATGTAACCTTCAATAGGCATTGATTTCTGCTTCTCTGTACCATAAAGATATTTTTGGATATTGGACAATAACAGCTAAGCTAAATAATATCATATCTGAGAGAATGTAATTAAATGAAATGAGTTTTATGATAATCAGGGTTTCTCTCTGGGAGTCACATTCTGGTTATGGTCTAAGTTAAGTCAAAAACTGTAAAAGGTTTGAGATTTTACCTTACTTACAAGTGAACTAACCAGTTAGTTTCCTACAGATTCATACATACACATGCTCAAGTCCTCTGGTTAAGAAAACAGACATCTTATTTTTGTACAGAGCATTTTGTGTCAGCTTCTCATCCTCTAATTCCATGTGAGATGACACTTGAACCAGCTATCATAGGCATGTATTTGTACCACAGGTGAGAAAGTCTGAAATTATGAAACTCTGATCTTAGAAAGCACCTATTGGCACATCTGAGTATCCAACTTTTCAGCGATAGCAAGAAAGACCCTTACTCTAAATGTAAACAAGTTTTCTCTGAAGAGGGAAGGGAAAATCTCTAGTTTTCCTTCATCACCAAGGCATATATGGAGATGTCATTGAGTTTTATTATTCTTAGAACATAAGCAAATGGTTTCAATGAAGGAGAAGATTCTAGTTAAATCTCTTGAATGCAGTCTCAAACTTCCAAGGTCTGTGTGTCATTCAATCATCTTATAATTCAGATGTCTCTTTTCTAAGAAAGCACTGACCATGCAGAAACCATAAAAACATGAAGAGTGTTTAGAGAACTGTAGATAGGGGAAATCCAGGAAGAGTATAACAGTCACACTGAATTGAGGATAAAGCGATTGGAATTCAGGGAAAATGAGGTATCTTGAATTTGTAGAATATATCTCCAAAGAAGTAGGAGCTATGTAGAGAAAGAGCTTGAACAATCTTTATCAGGGTACCCTTAAACCAGAGGATGAATATTAAGCAATGTATTTATAGAGTGGCACTCCATAAAACCAAGCAAGAAGCAACCAAGAAGCTGTCTCCTGAAGCTCACAAAGGGCTCAGAGACATGTGAGACCAGCTAAAGTGAAGAGTCTTGTTGAGGCATTTAGTAGACAGTCCAGAAGGGGTAAACCATAATAGTAATAGTTTAAACTCTTTTCAGTAATTTAAACCATTATAAAGATTACTCCAAACTTGTTCTCTGCAACCTAAAAACAAGGCTCAAAACAACTAAAAGGAACTTAAATGTCTTTTAGAATAAAGGAAGGAAGAAACAATTGTTGAAGGAAGTCAACAAAACATAAAATTTATAATGTCCAGAAATAATAAAAATTACTAGACACAGGAAGAAGCAGGAACATAAGACCCATAACCAACATAAAAATGAGTCACTAGCAATAGAAACAGAAATAATAAACATGACTGAATCATTAGACAAGGACTTTAAAAGAACAATTACAACTACATTCAGATTTAATGGAAAATAAGTAAACATAACAATATATATATATAAAATATGAGAGAATCCAACATAACATCTAGAATAAAAATAAATGCATATCTGGGGAAAATGTTCATTGACTGCTATACAGGAAAAGAAGAAAAAGTCAAACTTATGAGACTTTTTATTTTATTTTATTTATATATCAGAGAGAGAAAGAGATGGTGAGAGGGAGCACAAGCCAAGATGAGGAAGAAGCAGGCTTCCCGCTGAGCAGGGAACCTGATATGAGGCTTGATCCCAGGACCCTGGGATTATGATCTGAGCGGAAGGGAGACAACCAACCAATTGAGCCATTCAGGGGCCCGAAACAGTCAAACTGAAAGACCAGATAATACAGAACAGTAGGTAAGTGAAGTGAAAGACACAGTAGTAGAAAATATTAAGAGTAAAAAAAGTACCAGAAAACTGCTATGAAAAAAAAAATATATATATATATATATAAATGTATGTGACATTTGAAAAGTATTTGAAAAATAACGAAAGAAACTTTTCCTATTTAATTAAAATGATAAAGCCACAAATATAAAATCCTCAATGCAAAACTATAAAAATAAACATAAAGAAAAACACAACATAGAATATTATAATTAAATTTCTGTAAAGTCTAAGAACCAGAAAAGCCTAAAATCAGCCAGTGGGTAAAATAAATATATTTATAACAGCTAAGTGAAGAAAAATAATATGAGAGAAAAGGGGTTAACAATTTAGACAAAACAAGAAGTAAGGTCATTTTGCTAAAACTGCAGAATGATTCTTCTATCTATAGACTCCTATAGATGACAACGGACAAGTTCCTCTGTACTTTCAAGTCAGAGCTTTTTTCTAAAGTTTGGGAAATCTTTGGGGTAAGGTATGAAGGATACAGAGTGAGCAGTAACAGAGATGGGAAGTATTACATGCTTGATATATATGTAATACTTAAAGCCCCAAAGAGAATTTAAAACTGAACGAATGGTACAACGAATATTCAGGAACTCCTGCCAAGTATGTGGTTCATAATAAATATCCTAAATCGAGACCAAGTTCTTCCAAGCTTCTTGGAAACACATGCTGTAATGCCTCAAAGAGGAACCTTTGTAAAGTAATATTCAGACAGAAAACATGTGTATCTGTCATAATCATTATCTTCTATTTATACTTAATGACTTTCAATTGTTGTAGTTATTACTATGTTCTGGTAGAAGGTTTGGGCAATGTAATTAAGGATTTAATGTTTAAAAGGTCCTCCTCTTGACAGGTGGTAAGCTTTGCTAGTAAATTTAATTTTCTGCCTCCTAAATGTTGAAATGTAAAATTATATTGTACTTGCTTTTTGGGAAAAGAGGAACATAAAAATTAGCACTTAATCTTTCTGCTGAATTTCATATATAAGGTATTGTGTTTTACACATGTGTTATACCTCAACAAATTATGGAAGAATGCTTTAAAAATGTCTACTCTAAAAATTTCTTAATATATGATTTTTCTTTGCCTCTCTGTTCATTTATCAGAGTAAAAGACTATCTCTCTATAAGCTAATGATTAATTTTCCCAGGTGTTGGAGATTATTTTAATGCTTGCATCTTTAAGACTCTATGTTTAAATAATGATTTGGCTTCCCATTGTGCTTATCAGTCAGTTCCGTTTCTCAAATTAATAAGTTAATAAAGCTGTCTTTAACTATTATTTTCTTTACCAAGGCAGTGATTTTACGCTTCTACTTAATGAACTTTCAATTCAGTTAAAAAAAAATTAAAAAAACACAAAAATACCAAACTTAGTTTACCAAATAGGGTGGACAGGATTCCTAAATAGTTCACAAGAAATCATCAGCCTCGCTGACCTTTGGAGGCCTGGCCTCAGTCCTATCATATAGTGGCTGTTGAGAGTTTCATGTGATCTTACAGTGCATCTTTGAAAATTTCCTTTCTTTTTAACTTCAAGCGGAAAGCAACATTGTTGACACACAGGTCCAGCAGCTAAAAATTACCTCAGTGTCTTGCCCCATGTGTTGCTCTCACCCCATACCTTCTCCCTAATCTGCCATAAATTAGGCACATACCCAGGAGTGAAGAAATGAATTTGTAACAGAATTGTAACTGTTGCCATCAATCAGAAACAAAAGTCTAGGGAAAAGGAGCCTGAAAAACACAATTTCATGAACATGGATATTCATGTGAATGTTCTTTGTCTTACCGCAGTTGTTAGTTCTCTCTTTAAAGACTGGTTCTCAGGACAGGCTGCCTGTGGCTGGCACCGGGGCCACCATGAGGGCTGTGCGGGGGCCACCTCCAGGCCGGCACGCTCATGTAAATTCTCTTAATAATAAAGAACTTCAAAAATAAAAATTTATACTCACAGAAAATGGTTCCATTTTTTACGACTCTCTTTGGATCCTCCTGCCAGTCCTAAGGAGTTGGAATGCCACATCAGCTCCTAGCACCAAGAGATAAAAGAATAGTGAACTCCTTTGGGCTGACCCTTAAATTTACTATTATCCATAAAATATTTAGCATATTTCTGCCACAAACTAAGCACTCAAAAAATACTAGTCTTTAAACTATAATAACCTTTTTATGGAAGGTGAAAAATATGCTAGTTCTTCATGATGTGTTTAATAAAAAATGCTAAACATCTCTAGTTGTTAATACGCCACAGAAAAATTAAGCAATGGCAAGACAACTTCATATAATGGAAAATGTTGAGTAGTTCCAGTACATTAAACTGAAAAATTAATCCAAAGCTTGCTTTATTTCTACTTATATTATTTATTTATTTATTTATTTATTTATTTATTTATTTATTTATAAGTTTATTTTATTTTTTCAGTGTTCCAAGATTCATTGTTTATGCCCCACACCCAGTGCTCCATGCAATACATGCCCTCAGCACCCACCACCAGGCTCTCCCATCCCCCTACCCCTTCCCTCCGAGACCCTCAGTTTGTTTCTGAGTCCAAAGTCTCTCATGTTTCATTTCTCTCCCAGAATTGCCCTACTTCTCCTTTCCTTTCCTTCTCCTACTGTCCTCTATGTTATCCCTTATGCACTGCAAGTAAGTGAAACCATTTGATACTTGACTTTCTCTACTTGGCTTATTTCACTCAGCATAATCTCTTCCAATCCATTCCATGTTGCTACAAAAGTTGGATATTCATCCTTTCTGATGGAGGTGTAGTATTCCATTGTATATATGTACCACATCTTCTTTATCCATTCATCTGCTTATTTTATTTAAGGTAAGGATAATATCAAAGAAACTAGCATTCTCATTTAATTCCTTCTCTGCCTTTTCAACTGTACTTTCAAGCATTGCTGAAAGCTCTGATCAGGGTATACAGGACCAGACATTTGATAGATGCCTGCCTTTTCCAAGGTGAATCGCTTTTATTAAAACATACTGTGAACGGCATTTTACCCTAAAACATGACATTTTAGAGGTCAGAATAGTACTTACTTCTCCAGCTAAAAATAATATTAGAAAACGACTCTTAACAAATAATAAACACCTGCCATTGTATATGTGTAGAAAAAGGAAGTGACATATTTTCATGTCAAAGATTCAATTCTCTTTTTCTGTCTTATGATCAAGATCACTAAGCACCTTACACATCCAATAAATGGAACAATACTTCATTGTCATGCTTTAGATTGCAAACCTTGTATCATTCTACTTCAAATCATCCCAAGCAGTTGCTGAGCACATTGTTAGTTTCCCTTCCCTAAAAGGACATTGGAAACATTTTCATAATGGAGGCATATTTTGAAATTAAGTTGTTATTTAATAACAATAAAAAATAATTTAAGTTTAAGCTAGGCAAAATAAATATAAATACAACATAAGAAATAATGACAAATGGGGTTGCCTGCCTGGCTCAGTCGATAAGAACATGCAACTCTTGATCTTGGGGTCATGAGTTCAAGCCCCACAGTGGGCATAAAGCCTACTTTAAAAAAAAAGAAAGAAAAAAAAAGAAAGAATGATAAATGAAAAATAAAAGGTTTTAGGTCAGTGACTGAGTCTGAAAATATCATTATTTTATATAAATCAATTTGGCATCAAATAAATAAGAGTTATTCATTTTAGAAAGATTGTTTTCCATATAACAGAAATAGATCTGTACATATAAAAAAGAAAGAATACTAATTTTTTATGAAGTCATTATGTTTCTCATATGCACATACACACACCCTCTATTTTGAGTTGTGTCCAATTCTCTGAGGTTGAATGAATTGAATGGTAGGGAGTGGGAAGGAAGGATTAAAAAATATATATGGGAAACAGAAGAAATATAGCACCTTTGTTTTAATTCTTCAGAATGGCTCCACTAAAAAGGGGAAAAATGAATTTCAGAAACCACATGTGCTGTGCAGAAAACAGTAACAGATGTACATTTTACTGGTACTGTTTATGAATTAATTCTGGAAATATTTATTGAATATTCACTGCAAGTTACTGTCCTTGTCATGAGTAAATCATGGTTCTTGAAATCCAATGTCCATGGTCTAATAGGGTAGATAAACTTGCATCTAGATAAATGCATTAAAATATATTAGAATCAGGATATAAAAGTGAATGTGGATTAACACCTGGAAAGCAGAGGGAGATTCATTATTCCCTCACCACATGGAGGAAGGAAGAGGGCCTCATTAAATACTGGTGGAACATGGAAGTTGTGGATACACTGGGCTTTTAAGGAAGACTATAAATTTGCTAGACAGAATCTGATAAGAGCACATAGGCCAGGAAGCTTGTTCAAAGGAAGACCTGTGACTTACTATACTCTTGCTGAAACATGGAGTGCAAAGGGGTAAATGGTAGCAGATGAGAATAAAGTAAACCAGAATACTGAAGGCCCCTGCCTAGAATGCAAGACGTCCTGAGCTTTAGCCCTTGGGAGTGGGGAATCTTTAATTTGAAGGTCAGCATGGTATACAAAACCTATTGTTGAAAGAGAAAGCAGTCTGGCAGATACTGCACCTATGGAGGAAAATGAGCTTATAGAGGTGTACTGAAACACATAGGCTTTGATATTCTTTGATAAATTCTGCAAGTGAGGAATCTGAAGATTGGATCTCTATTTAGAACACATACAACATACCTGAGGCCAAGACCAAAGTGAAGTCTGACTCATGCTTCCTAAAAAGCCATTTTTATTCTCTTTTAATCAGTGAGAACAATATTGAACTCATTTTCGCCACATAACTTCTCCCCCAAGAGAAACCCTTAACTGTCAACACACAAATAAAATGTATTTTCCACTGGAAATTTATCCATACAAAAAAAATTTGGCTTGGAATTGTTGATTTAAACATCACATAATTTGTTAACATAGACATTTGTTTTTATTTTTCTGCTGCTTTAAGACAGTGATTTTTATTTCATCTCATACTTTTTTTTTTAATTCAAAATGTGCATTTTTTTCTTTCTGTTCATTTTTTAAAGGCATACAATTTTGTGTAATATTTATACCTCAATCAAAAAATAATTATGGTCCGACTTATTACTATCATTGTGCTGGGCATGGGATAATGAAGACTTGAGTTTTCAAATGACCTTGGGATAAATGTGTTCTTTGCTTTGAAAAAGAAGATATATATACATCAAAAAAAATTAGGAATAAGTGTCACACTACCTAATCTGATTATTAGTACAACACTAATGGAGAACAGTGTAGCATCAATAGCAATTGGAATCATCCACCTTAAAATGGGACTCAAAACAGAAATAGTACTTAACATAAGCCCAAGAAGAGAAGAGAATAATTTTTAGTTTAATTCTAAATATGATACATTAAAGGCTATCTTTAATGTATGTAATAGGATTCCAAGTCACATTCATTCTCAGAAAAAAACAATTTAAGGCTGTAATAGCAAAGTCTTCTGGAATGTGGGAGAAAAGGGAGGCAGCACATATACCATATATTTATTATCCCTGACCAACACATACAACAGTGCTTTGTATTAAAAACAACAACAACAACAAAAGAATCACAAAGATATGGAGGCATTCATGAATATACTGGGCTAGAGCTATAGGGATGCTTGAGGAAGTAACATTTACAATGAAAAAGTCTGTGTTAGTAATTATCAGAAAATGAAGTCTATTCTCTTCTCTAACTCACTATTTGCCAATGAGTATATTTGTTGGTTAACCTCGGTCCTTCACTATGATGCTTTTGGTGTTTATGACATCTTAGTTTGATTTATCCTATTAGTGTGTTTAAACTAAGGGGTACACCATAAAATTCTTAGTTCTGAGTGAGAAGAAGCATGCCCACTTCATATAATGTTCTGAGGCCAGAGAAGGTAACTGACAAATGTCTGGGAAGACAGGCCCCAAATCGATTGAAACATCAGTATAATTGGTTACAGGGTTAAGTTGGTTACAATTCACCACTACAATCTTATTTATTTCCCTATTGCTCTTCCTTCCATACATACATTCAACTCAGCTATTTGAAACTACCTGCCGTTTCCATAAAGCCTTTCTTACTGCTAGGCTTTTCCCACCTTCATGTGAATTTTGCCTGCAGTGATGCAGTGCCTATTCCATACCCCCACCTCTAATCTTCCTAAATTTCCACTTCTATTATGATTATTGGATAAATTTATTTCAATTTAATTTATTTTAATTTAATTCAATTGAATTACCAAATTTTTGCAGTTTCCTTACCCCAAGCTAAATTATTCACTTACCTGTCTGCTTCCTTAATGTATCCTTCATTATAGATTTTTCAGTTTTGGGTTTTATTATACTCCTTGTCTTCCAATATGCCTGTCTTTCTACTAATAGGTGAGCTTTTTTATAGTATCAGCATTCTCTTCTGTTCTTAGTGTTTCTAACAATGCCTAGCAAGCAGATGGTGACTGATTAATAAATATTTGTTTAAAGCATAAACAGTAAATAATTTTAAAATGAATCACTCCCTAATTTCATTTATTGAAGGAACTGTTCTTTCATTGAACAAAAAACTCACCTGGCTTTTTAACTGGCCTAATTTATGACTTAACTAGCTCTGTGATTATGTCTTTATCGTTCCACAAATTTTTTTTTCAGGCCACAAAATTACAGCAAATAGCATTTGGGCATTTCTTCCCTAGATCCTATGAATGAATGCCATAACATAATTTTGAAGACAGCACAAAATATTCATCTTTTTTTTTGTTAGTATGTATATACGGTGCTATTTTCTTTCCCATATTATTATTTTCATAAATTTCTCCATATTTTAAGCACTTAAAAATTAATGAAATTTTCATGTGTTATAGATTGAATTTATTAATTATAAAATTCAAAAAAGAATGAACATTATGAGTATTAAAGGGGACATTACTTTAAATAGTAAAATAATTGAATAATATTCACTACATTTTATGTCATGACCTCACAGGAAAAAAAGAGACTTCAAATTTAATTCAATATGCATCTTCTATTTTACACTTTATAAGTAAAGAAAACAAAGCCCCGAGAATGTCATGTGCCCAACTTGAGATAACCATTTAGTAATAAAATGAGCACAGACCTTTTGATTACCGATGTAGTAGTCTTTCCAGTCTACAACAATGGCATTTCAAAGATTTCAGGAATGTGGCATTTTCTACTTTACTAGATGTCTTTTTTTTTTTTTTTTTAAGATTTTATTTAGTTGACAGAGAGAAACACAGCCAGAGAGGGAACACAAGCAGGGGGAGTGAGAGAGGGAGAAGCAGGCTTCCCGCCGAGCAGGGAGCCCAATGTGGGGCTCGATTCCAGGTCTCCGGGATCATGACCTGAGCCGAAGGCAGTTGCTTAACCAACTGAGCCACCCAGGCGCCCCTAGATGTCTTTTTTTTTTTAAGATTTTATTTATTTATTTGACAGAGAGAAACACAGCTAGAGAGGGAACACAAGCAAAGGGACTGAGAGAGGGAGAAGCCGGCTTCCTGCTGAGCAGGGAGCCTGATGTGGAGCTCGATCCCGGGTCTCTAGGATCATGACCTGAGCCAAAAACAGTCCCTTAACCAACTGAGCCCCCAGGCGCCCCTACTTTACTAGATGTCTTTTCTGAATTTCTCTCATCTGACTAATAAGTTGAAGGGCATTCCTTCCTTTGGAGGCAGCCCACTGCTAAATAGTAAAGTAATAAAATAGTAAAGTCTAAACTGCTAATTTAAGGATGCCTGGGTGGCTCAATGGGTCAAGTCAGCCTTTGGCTCAGGTCATGATCCCAGAGTCCTGGGATGGAATCCTGCTTGGGGCTCTGTGCTCAGCAGGAAGGCTGCCTCTCTCTCTCCATCACCTCTCCCAGAGCTCATGTTCACATTCTCTCTCTCTTTCAAATAAATAAATAAAATCTTAAAACAAAATTAAACTGCTAATTTTAAAAGTAAATTATTTCCATGGGAGACAAAGGAGAGAGAGAGACTTAAATGCTACCTTTTCATATAACAAGATCTGGAGGGGGGAAGGAAATCAGAATTGAAATAGGTGCAACATTTCAGAATAATTTATTTTATCTTTTTAAAGATTTAATTTATTTATTTGACAGAGACACAGCATACAAGCATGGAGAGTGGGAGAGGGAGAAGCAGGCTTCCTGCTGAGCAGGGAGCCTGACACAGAGTTTGATTCCAAGACTCTTATTAATTTAGACTCTTTGTTCATTAACTTCTCAGAATGAGTTCAGAAGAGTGAAAAGAAAGAAAAAATGAGTTTCCCTTATGAAGTTCATGAATATTGGTGTATAGGAGGAAGAGGAATTCTGCTTCTCAGCTCTAGGTTAACCTTGGCCTTTAGCAAATGTGGTCCTTCACCAGGCTCAGAAGAACAGTTCAATGGTGATATGGCCCCTTGTTGCAAGAAGATTTCTCACTGCCACTCTGCAGTATACACGTGGCAGGGAGGAAGATGTTTCTGACATCATATGGCCTCCAGTTGGGGGAAAGGTGTCAAGAGTGGTGGTTGGCAGGTTGCCAGATTCTGCTGTATGTGATCTTATCCTACACACATTATAGAAAGACAGTGCATGTCACCAGCTGAGGGTGGGAAAGAAAGGACAGCTGACTTTCTCAGGGGCTCATCAGCACTAAATAAATGAGATTAAGTATGTGCTGGGTCAAGCCCGAAAAAGATACGAATGGCTATATATATGATTGAATTTCATAAATATGTAGTCATTTTTCTTCATATTTCTACTTTTAAACAATTTAAAGTGTAACAGAGAGGCAGCAAAAATATGTAAGGACAGAAATTTAACCTGCACTTGGACAAGAGTTATTATGAATTTGACAAAGTAACACTACTTTCAACTAAATATTTCTCTTGAAAATCATGACGAAATCATCTGCTAAAACACAAAAGAACATTTTTCACATCTAAAATACATATACTTATTAAAATAAATCCTATAAATTATATAAAGTGTGATTTATATGATCTATGATCCTATTTATATGATCTATTTATATGATCTATGATCATAGTCTATGTGTAGTGAGTGAATCCTAGAACAAATAGCACAGCAAAATCAAGTCTTGTAGAAAAAAAGTGGTCATTTCAAACTCGTAGCAATTTTTTACCTAATAGTGAAAAATACTTAGCTTTTCTATCACGTTCAATTAAATATTAGTGAAAATTTAATTTAAAATTTCACTTTCTCACAAATTCAGAATTTGTGAATTTGTGAAAATTTGTACACACACACACATATATACATACACACACACACATATATATATATATATATATATATATATAATATTTATTTATTTGAAAGAGAGTGAATAGGGAGAAAGAGAGCATGAGTAGCAGGGAGAAGAAGAAGCAGGCTCAGTACTGCAGTGGAGAAGCAGGTTCCCTGCTGAGGTGGAATTCAGGCATAGGACTCAATCATAGGACCCCAGGACCATGACTTGAGTTGAAGGCAGAGGCTTAGCCAACTGAGCCACCTAGGCACTCCAAAATTGAACATATATTAAAATAAGTTTTATTCTTACATAATTCTAACAAAAGAGTTTGTTTTAAAAAAAAATGCTGTGATCTCTGGATTACAGAAGACATTATTATCCATTTTAGGAAATAATGTATTATCGCATGCTTTTAAAAGTATGCATAATATTTTATTTTATAATTCACTCATTGACATGCCTAGCTTTGACTCTATCAATATATATTCACTCATCTATTTTTGGTAATTCAGAATTCTCACAGTAAAACTCCAGTATCTTTTTACTGCATCACCTGGTTTCTTACCCACATTATCTTATATCTTATTCCTGTTAGCAGCATCTCCATCTACCCAATTTTTGGAACTGTAAATTTCTATTTGTCTTCAAGTACTTATTCTCTTACACTCCTGCCATTCAGATGGCATTCATACGATGCTGATTTTTAACTCTCAGTTATTGCTTGAATCTAGCTTTTCTTCTCTTGATTTAATGAAGTTGTTGTCTTTTCTGTATTTCTCACTTGGGCTGTTATAATACCTCTTCAACTGGTGTGTGCTACTAGTTTCTTCCAATTCCCATATACCTTCTCGCGTTTAAACTTTCCTCACTATGACTCTCAGTTTCTGATTAAAACCCTCTATTGAATGGCTACAAGATGAAATCCAAACTGGCTAGACTGACAAAAAGAAAACTGACATATTTGGCTCCAAATTACTATTTTAGCATCATCTTCAGCCACCTCTTCAGTTTCTATCAGTAATACACCTGAAGTATATACACTTTCATGATGCTCTACTCATTTTTATTACTTAAATGAACTTTATGTGAATTATTTTTCTTTATATTTTTTTAATTTAAATTCAATTAATTAACATACAACATATTATTTGTTTCAGGGGTACAAGTCTGTGATTCACCAGTTTTACGTAATTCACTCTTTCTTTAAATCCCAAACTTAACATAAAATTTTTCGCAGATATGGAGAAATGATTACTCTCTATCCACCATTCCCTAGCACACTTTATCTATATTATTGTTTTACTCACCATATTATAATATTAACTCAAAGCTACCATTTTCAATAACTACTGTAAGATCAACATTTAAAAATAAATTTTAACTTTTATTTATTTGGCAGCATGTGACAAAGATCCTGGAGTTCGGCAGAAGCTAAATAGGTTTCTTGAAAGAATCAGAGGACTGTTCATATTAGGGAAGTAAGTGAATGAAATTTTGGATAATGGTGCATATTTTAAGTACTTGCCTTCAGAAGAATAAATAAAAGAAATGGCAAGAACTTCAAAATAATGATAAATTATTTCTTAGCATCTTCTTATATTTTAGGTAATGTATTACTTCAATTAACAGGAACTTCAATGTTCATGTGAAATATAAATGGGAATTAAAAATAGTTTATCACATCTTGCTCTTGATTCAGAAAATGCAACAATAAGGCAATTTTATAGATAAGCAGCTTAAATTGTAATATTCTCCTTTTATTACAATAAATGTCCTCCAACTTCACTACTTGAGGCTTACACATCTGCCTTGTTCTGATGGGATTGTTTAGATTCTTTTATTGATAACTAAAAATAGCAGTAGTACAAGGTAGTACTGCCTATTATTTACTGAAGATTTACTTTCACCAGGCTGTAAAGACTTCTTTTATCCAAAGATACAGTAATAAATGGGTTATTTATTAAACATTATGCCTTTTCATTCTTTTTACTTTATTGTTAGGTAAGATTTTGATTTAATGTTGTTAGGCATAAATCAATGGTTTTAAGAAGTAAATATCAGGAGTGCCTGGGTGGCTCAGTTGGTTAGACGACTGCTTTTGGCTCAGGTCATGATCCCCGAGACCCAGATTGAGCCCTGCATCGGGCTCCCTGCTCCACAGGAAGCCTGCTGCTCCCTCTCTCACTCCCCCTGCCTGTGTTCCCTCTCTAGCTGTGTTTCTCTCTGTCAACTAAATAAAATATTTTAAAAAAGAAAAAAAAAGAAGTAAATATCATAAGTATTTTTTTCAAATCTTTAAGACATAAATGTAGAAGCCTTTAAGATGCACTGTTCAGAATGCTTTGTTATTCTATTTTTTTAATAAATTATGCATACTAAAGAACAACAATAAATAGCCTCTACATGCTTGATTTTTTCTTAGTGCAATGTTATCAGAAAGAATATATTTAAAACCAAAACTATTTTTTTATTTTCTATTTATCTGTTCTGACCTATAAAATTCCTTAGGTCTGACCTAAGCCTGATCCCTTTAAGTGGTTACTGTAATTATTTCCAGTTTTTCATGGCATTAGTTAACAATATAACTTGTCTTGTGCCCATTTCTTTGTATCATGTTAATCCTATTTGTGTGTACCTACAGTTTTGTGCATCCTTACTCATCCTCCTGTTTCTGGTCTTGGTGAATTATATTAATTCAGTTGGAATCACTTTAGAATCTATAATAATTCAGAGACTATCTGAGTTAATTTATCAGTCTTCATGTTTTACATAGAAAGTAAGCATAATAAACACAATTTCACAGAAAATATTTCAAGTATTTAAGAGATTAAACTGTCCATAAGTATTCCCAGGTTCTGAAATTAAAACAATTTGAATACTATTTTTTCTTCATTTTATCTTTTCATCAAATAAGTCATCTGAGCATCTTTACAAGGAGAAATTTTTTTTTAAGATTTTATTTATTTATTGACAGAGAGATAGATCACAAGTAGGCACAGAGGCAGGCAGAGAGAGAGGAGGAAGCAGGCTCCCTGCTCGATGCGGGCCTCGATCCCAGGACCCTGAGATCATGACCTGAACCGAAAGCAGAGGTTTTAATCCACTGAGCCACCCAGGCACCCAGAATTGTTTTTTAAATATATTTCATTTCTTTAAAATATTCTAAAAATAATCAGACAGATAAGAACCAGTTATTCTAAGAGAATGAATATCATTTTATCATCTTAGGCAAAATTATGATTTACTTTCCTAGAAATATTTAGATTGAAAGGTTTATTATTAATTTTGTTGCTTATCTCTGTTCAGTAACTCTCATATGTTATATAGAATCTCTATTTTAAATGAAAATTGTAGTGGTGTTTCTTAATATATTTCAAACAACAATAGTATAGTTTAGTTTTCAAAGGTGTTTTGGGGTGAATTATGTTCTCTCCAAATATGTGTGTTGAAGGCCTAATCCCAAGTACCTCATTATGACTGTATTTGGAGACAGTGCCTTTAGGAGGTAAATAAGTTAGAATGAACTCATTATAGTAGCTCCTAATCTAATACGATGGGTGTCCTTATAAGAAAATTGATTAAGACTCACAGAAAGACACCAAGGATGAACAGTTAAAAGGCAGAAATAGGGTGGCCATTTATAAGCCAAAGAGAAAGGGTTCAGGGCAAACCACGCATTCTGACACCTTGATTGTGGACGTTCAGCCTCCAGAACCATAAGAAAATAGGTTTCTGATGTTTAAGCCATCCAGTCTGTCATATTTTGTTATGGCAGCCCTGGTAAATTAATACAATAGGTTTTCTGAGGTGTGAGTTAATACTCTTTACTCAAAGAATTTGTTTTTCTAGGAGACAGCACATGACAGTGTAAACTTTGTATCCAAACCAATGTAGGTAATAACCCATACTCAGCTACTTAACAGTCACCTGATTTACTAAAACTCACTGAACTTCAATAACCCCATTCAGAAATGGGAATGATTATATCCACCTCATAAAAATATTTGAAAATTAAGTGAGCTTATGGGGCGCCTGGGTGGCTCAGTTGGTTAAGCAACTGCCTTCAGCTCAGGTCATGATCCTGGAGACCCCAGGATCGAGTCCCATATTGGGCTCCCTGCTTGGCAGGAAGCCTGCTTCTCCCTCTTTCAGTCCCTCTGCTTGTGTTCCCTCTCTGGCTGTGTTTCTCTCTGTCAAATAAATAAAATATTTAAACAAAAAAAAAAAAAGAAAGAAAATTAAGTGAGCTTAGATATAGATACAGTAAACTAATTGAAATCATTAATTTCATTGACCACTTTTAAAATAAAAAAAGATTTTGCTTACTTTCGGAAACTTGTATTCTCCTTAACTAAAATATTTACTTGTCGCTGTTTAGTTTTAAGAGACTGACCCTGTCTGTATTATTATCTCTTAGTAATCTTCTTGAATAGCTCTCATTTATTCAGGGCTATTTGTTTGAAAGCACTATGTTCTTGATTAATAAAAATTAAAACACCCCCCCAAACCTCATAGTATAACATCAATAATAAGTGCATATTACAGTCACACTTATGGATATGTTATGTTTATTTTCAGGATGGATGTGGCTCAAAGACATGCAAAAAATGTTAATCCCTTCATTTCTTACCTGTGCAGTCTCATTTAAATTTAAACTAATTACATTAAGTTAAAAATTCAGTTTCTCAGTCACACCAACCATTCTTCATGTGCTCAATTGCTACATGTGGCTAGGAGTTACTGCACTGATCAGTGAAGATATGGAACATCTCCACCATCTCCATAAGTTTTCTAAGACTGTGCTTCTAGTTACTGACTACAAAGAACATGCAAAACAAAGTTCAAATGATTTCATAAGGAAAGCAAGAGGTTTAAATTCCCTTATTACTAACAGTCATTTCTTACAGAAACCTTCAAGTAGTCATAAAATAATATCCATGCTTAATTATAAAAATGTGAAATATGCAGTTTTCTTTTTTTTTTAATATTTTATTTTATTTGACAGTGAGAAGCACAGCCAGAGAGGGAACACAAGCAGAGGGAGTGAGAAAGGGAGAAGCAGGCTTCCCGCTGAGCAGGGAGCCCGATGTGGGGCTTGATCCCGGGTCTCCAGGATCATGACCTGAGCTGAAGGCAGTCACTTAACCAACTGAGCCACCCAGGTGCCCCTGCAGTTTTCTATATCAATAAATATTGCAAAGTAAAGTTTTCTTTTTTAATCATAAAACTGAAAATATGTCACTAAACGTGGCTTCATTTCCTTTTTGATAATCATGGAAATAGATAATTAAATGATGTTTATTAAAACTCCCTCTTGCACTCAATATTTCAAATTAATATGCTCCTTATTATTGGATATCAAGAAGAAGAAAAGAAATAGTTGAGAGATAATTCAAATTAATTTATCCTATTAAAATGTCTATTCATGTTTATCAGTTTTTATTATTACATTCTGCAGCCTACAGGATTACAATGATATAGAAATAGCTCCTCTAGTTCAAAGAAAATGAGAATGTATACTCAGAATACTCTGGAAGAGTTATTGCTAAAAAGAAATGCTCTGCAATGCTGTTTCCTCTTCATTTTTTACTGGTACCTAATAAGTGGAATAATATATCAAGCTGGAATTATTATCATAACTTCTTCCAAGGACTATAATATCGATACATTAGATTTAGTTACAAAAGTGGGTACAATAGGGTGCCTGGATGGCTCTGTTGACTAGGCGTCTATGTTCAACTCAAGTCACCATCTCAGGGTCCTGTGATTGAGTCCCAAGTCTGGCTCCCTACTCAGCAGGGAGTCTGCTTCTCCCTCTTCCCCCTGCTCATGCTCTCTCTCTCTCTCTCTCTCTCTCTCTCTCTCTCGTTCTCTCTCCTTCTCTCTCAAATAAATAAATAAAATCTTTAAAAAAATGTTTAGAATATTCTATTAGTGTTATTATGAAGTAGCATAAATTCACTTTTTGTGATCAGATGGTTTTGACTAATAAATTTTATTTATTGAGCAGTTTTAGATTTACGGAAAAATTGAGCAAAAAGTGCAGAGAGTTCCAATATTCCCACCATTTCCCCACCTGGCTTTCCATTACTATTAACATCTTGCAGTAATGGGGTACATTAGTTATAATTGATAAGCCATTATTGATACATGATTACTAGCTAAAGTCCATAGTTTATATTAAGACTCTCTCTGTGTTGTACCTTTTATGGGTTTTAACAAATGTGGAATGACAGTGTCTACCATTGCAATGTTATACAAAATATTTCATTGTCCTAAAAATCTCCTGTCCTCCACCAATTCATTTCTCCAGCTTTCAGCCTGAAACTCTTGCAGCCATTGATCTTTTTACTATACCTATGTTTTTTCCTTTTCCAGAATGTCATGAAGTTTGTAAAACCTAGCAGGTTCAGACTGGCTTATTTTCTTAGCAATATGTATGTGCGCGCGCACATGCGCACGTGTGTGTGTGTGTGTGTGTGTGAAACCATTTCTTCCTTACATCTTGTTCATATCGGTAATTTATGTCCTCAGTTGTCTAGTTGCTCAAACCAATAATAGAGTGTCCATTCTTTAATTCTCTCTTCCCATCTATTATTTATCTGATGTACAGTAAATTACCAACTTCAGCTAGCAGAAACTATGTATCTCAGTTCTGTTCTCCTATTTTTGTCTGCACTGTCACCTCCTACCACTACCACCAAGTACCACTGTGCCTCACATGGACTTTTGAAATATTCCCTTTCTTCCAGTCTTGCCTATGCCTTCCTTTTAAAGTTAATCTTACAATGTTGACTAGTATTCTATTAAAAAATATAAATTGATTAAATTACAACCTTGATTAAATACATTATGAAATCCTTATTAAACTGAATAAAGTACTCATTTTTTCAATGACATAAAGATTATCTATAGGCTCCAGACCCATCACTACTGTACACACTTAAGCTTCACAATTTCTGATCATTTCTAGAATACATCACATTTCCCCAGCTTTCCCTAGAAATATATATATATATTTTTTAAATTGGTTCTTGATCCAAATGTGTCCTGTTTAGATAAGCAAAACCAAAACAAAATCTATATCTCCTAGTACACATAAGATCCTTTAACTCAATGATATTTCTCACACAACGAAATTCAGCAATCATTCACAGTAAAACATATTTTATTTTACCTTAAGCCATTTTCTAAGCTGTATTATTAAAGAAGTTTTTCAAGGACTTTTAAGAGGTAAAATCTTGGAAAAAACATAATTTATTTTATACTATCAGCCACTCAATGATATTTTAGTCTGCCAATGAAATAAAATTGCCTCATTTATTCTGATATAAATTTCAGATCAGAGTTTCAACAAAAATTGTCATTTTCAATATTAGAAAAAGCCCATGGAAAACAGAATAAATTGACTTTTTCTATCTTTATCCTTATATATTTTCTGAAATGGCTTTAAGTTTTCTGGAGAGACTGTAAGTAATTATGAACAAACTTCTGGTGTTGGCTTAATGGTAGTAAAATATGTTTAAAAGAACTTTTTTTATTTTTTTTAATATTATGTATTTATTTGAGGGAGAGAGAGAGAGAACACAAGCAGGGAGGAGGGGAAAAGGGAGAGGGAGAATCAGACTCTCCTGCTGAGCAGGGAATCAGATGCATGCAGGACTCCATCCCAGGAACCTGGGATCATGACATGAGTCAAAGGCAGATGTTCATCTAACTGAGCCACCCAGGAGGACCTAAAAGTACTCTTTTATAAAAAACCATTCATATAAGTATGTTTTTCTTCAAGAAAAAAAGAAGTATACTTACCTTAATACTACTGACAAACATTATTTGTATGCAGAAGTTACTGGATTTACATACTTTCTAAATTGTTTAATCTCATAAATGATATACATTAAAAACTATCCAAAACTGAGTCCTAGATAGGATTTATTCTTTTTTGTTTGAAAAATTTATTATGTATGTTAAACTATTTAAATTATTATTTTGGTTATTATTAGCTGTATATACAGTAATTGAATGAAATTAAATTTGTTTTTATTAAATAGATTTGATTTGTGAAAAAATAATGAGGCTTACTACTATAGCATAATTGTTACAGAGTTAAACTGAGAAGTCATGCTTTTAAAGTTAATGCAGCTAATGTAAATACTAGCACAGGGTGGGAAGAGAGAAGACACAACCAGATCAATCTATTTAACCATATAAAAATAAGAGATTTAAAAATAAGTTTTGCATTAAGTGTTTGAATTTGAGTAAGCAATTTGGTTGAAGACAACTTAATTCATTAACTCTTCTACAGATCAAGCAGAACTAGAGCAAAAAATAAGGGGAGTCAGAATTCCATTTAAAAAAAGAATCCTATTTAAAGAATGAACTTCAGGGGCGCCTGAGTGGCTCAACTGGTTAAGCAACTGCCTTAGGCTCAGGTCATGATCCTGGAGACCCAGGATCCAGTCCCACATCGGGCTCCCTGCTTGGCAGGAAGCCTGCTTCTCCCTCTCTCACTCCCCCTACTTGTGTTCCCTCTCTCATTGTGTTTCTCTCTGTCAAATAAAAAAAAAAAAAAAAAAAAAGAATGAACTTCACAGTCAAGTAAATCTGTTTTGCAATATGGTTTGAACCTTACTGCTGTACGATCTTAGGAAAAATATTTATCATTTCTAAACTTTTGGACATCTGAAAAACCAGAAAAAATCTACAGCACTGGAGGCTTTTAGATATGAATGAAATAAATGTATTATATAATGATTCATATGTATTAGTGAAATATATACTGAACTCTAGGTAAATGGTAGATAAGGCACTCTTGTGAATAAATCTATATCATCATTTCTTTTGGTGAATCTTCCTAAGGTAGATGTTATATGGTGTCCTATAGGGCAAAGAATGGTCCCAAAGCTGTGTCTGGAACAGTGTGATGATTTTCTAAGCCCTGAAATTGTATAAAAGACTCATTCATTGCAGTTTATTCCTACTGAAAGAAATACACATTCACACATAAATTAGAATAAGAAATAACAAAGAAATACAGTCACAGGTATATGTTACAAAATACATCACCTAACATGCATTTTTCTTCCCACTATGGATTTCCAGTCTAGAAGAAAATCCTAGCCATAGTACAATTATGAAGGAAATAATATGCTGATGGCAAAGAAGAATGGAAGAACTGTGTGAAGATTTAGGATAAGAGATTAAAGCAACAAGAAAACAAGTTTAATTGTGTGAAACTAATAAACTGCAAAATGTGAAGGAAATATCGTATTGTCATTTATCAAAAATATTAATTTAATGAATCAAGATCTATGGCAAAAAAAATTTTGGTAGTATTTGATGGCTATTAAAGCCTTAAAGAATTTTGCATGAGGTAGGAAAATGGAAAAACCTAAAAGGCTAAATGAATGAACATTTGAGAATCAATACAACTGACTCCTCTCTGAGAAGATCAGCAAGAACATCCAGCCAAATCCAAGTTCACCTATCAATGAGAACTGCAGAACTCTAGAGCTAGGGGAATGCACCACATAGAATTCATAGCTTTTTTCCCATGATTCCTTAGTTTTTCAAAGTCAATTTTGTTTAATATTTTTCTTATTCTATTTTTAATTTTTTTCTTTATTGTTTTGATATATTTTAACTATTTTATTAAAAAACACCTTTTTAAAAATATTTAATTTTCATTGTTTTAGTCATATTTTATCCCTTAGTTGTATTTAAGCTTATTTTTTGTATACATATAGGTTGTCTTTCTTTAAAACTTTGGGATGCAACTTCTGCACTAGATAAAAATATACCCTATATATAACGCATGGCTTTATTCTAGTCTCCAGCCTCATCACATTTTCTTTTTTTTCTTTTTTCAACCATCTTCTTAGCAATTCATTTTTTAGAATCTTTTTAAATCTTCATCTTTACAGTCACATTCCATCCTTTCATCATGTATACATTCTTTTTGCATATTTTTAATTTTTCTTCTTTAAAATTTTGGGAGGCAGTTTCTTCTAAAATACCAACATATACCAAAATCAAGTGTGTGGCTCTGTTCTATTCACCAGTCTAATCATATATGTATATAAACAGACAGATAGACATAGATAGAGATATAGCTTTTTGTTTGTTCATTTGTTTTTTCCTTTCTTCTCCCCCGGTTTCAGGTCTCTTCTGATTTGGTTAATATATATTTTTCTGGGGTTATTGCTACCTTTTAAGTATGTGCTCTCTCATCCATCTATTCTTATCTGGATAAAATGACAAGGCAGAAAAAGTCACCTCAAAAAAAGAACAAGAGACAGTACTGATGGCTAGGGACCTAATCAATAGGGACATTAGTAATATGTCATAACTAGAGTTCAGAATGACAATTATCAAGGTGCTAGCTGGGTTTGAAAAAAGCATGAAAGATACTAGAGAATCTCTCTCTGGAGAAATAAAATTCCTTTCTGGATAAATAAAAGAATGAAAATCTAACCAAGTGGAAATCAAAAAGCTATTAATGGGTACAATAAAAAATAGAGGCTCTTACTGCTAGGATAAATGAGGCAGAAGAAAGAATTAGTGATATAAAAGACCAAATGATGGAAAATAAAGAAGCTGAGAAAGAGACAAAAAACTACTGGACCATGAGGGGAGAATCAAGAGATAAGTGATACCATAAGAAGAAACAATATTAGAATAATTTGCATCCCAGAAGAAGAAGAAGAGAGAGGAGGAGGCAGAAGGTATATTAGGGAAATTTGAAGCAGAGAATTTCCCTAATTTGGTGAAGGAAACAAGCATCAAAATCTAGGAGGCATAGCAAAAGAAACAGTCAACAAAACCAAAAGACAACCGACAGAATGAGAAAAGATATTTTCAAATGACATATTAGATAAAAGGCTAGTATCCAAATTCTATAAAGAACTTATCAAACTCAACACCCAAAGAACAAATAATCCAGTCAAGAAATAGGCAGAAGACATGAACGGACATTTCTCCAAAGAAGACATCCAAATCGCCAACAGACACAGGAAAAATTGCTCAACATCCCTCAGCATCAGGGAAATACAAATCAAAACCACAGTGAGATACCATCTTATATCAGTCAGAATTACTAAAGTTAACAAGTCAGGAAATGACAGATGTTGGTGAGGATGCAGGGAAGGGGGAACCCTCCTATGAACTGTTGATGGCAATGCAAACTCGTGCAGCCACTTTGGAAAATAGTATGGAAATTCCTCAAAAAGTTAAAAATAAAGCTACCCTATGATCCAGCAATTGCTCTACTGTGATTTACCCTAGCGATACAAATGTAGTGATCCAAAGGGATACATGCACCCAAATGTTTATAACAGCAATGTCCACAATAGCCTAACTATGTTAAGAACCTAGATGTACATCAGCAGATGAATGGATAAAGAGGAATAGTGTGTGTGTGTGTGTGTGTGTGTGTGTGTGTGTGTGTAATGGAATATCATACAGCCATCAAAAAGAAATGAAATCCTGCCGTTTGCAATGATGTGGATGGAACTGGAGGGTATTATGCTGAGCAAAATTAGTCAATCAGATAAATACAATCATCATATAACTTCTCTGATAGGAGGAATTAGAGGGCAGGGTGGGGGTTCATGGGGGGAAGGGAGGGGGAAAAAAGAAACAAGATGTGACTGGTGAGAGAGACAAAACATAAGAGACTCTTAATCTCAAGAAACAAACTGAGGGTTGCTGGGGGTGGGGGAGATAGGGTGGTTAGGTTATGGAAAAAATTTAAAAATAATAATTTAAAAATAAAGACCTTAATCTGAGATTGGCTTAAAATTGTTTTTTTGTTTGGAAGGACATCCTAATGTGCCCATGCATATAGATAATCATCCCATTGGACTAATAGAACATATTTGGCTCAAGAGCTTTTAAATTGAGTTACTTTCACATACCTACTAAACATTTCATTGAAACTTAATGAACTAACACATCTTCCAGCAACCTCTGAAATGGCAAATACCTTCAAAAACTATCAGATTGTTTGAATGTTGCTATTTTAATTATTTTAACAGTTGTGAAATACAAATATGACTATGTTCTTAATCACCATAATCAGTTTCAGGTCAGCTTACATTAAAAATGGATTACTCTGCATTGGCTGAAAAATATTTACCTGGAGAAATGCACTGCTTTGGACATTGAGGAAAATATCTCTGACTATTTTCCAAGAATATATGAATTCTCAGTATAATAAATATCACCAAAAGTTTATGACATAGAAGATATACATTGTACTTTTTATGAGTGTACTCTATAACATAATTTTGAAAGTTTAAACTCTCTAATTCTTAGAGTAATTATTGTATAGGATGTGCCACACTTTATAAAAAGGTTCCAAAAGAGTAAACTTTTTTCTTTTTCCAAAATGACCTTAACAATCCCCTGAGTTTGTCTAAGTTCTAGACAGATTTCTTCCTGACTGTTGGCTCCTGACCTCTCCTTTTTTTTCAGAGCATTTTTTTTAAAGAAGGTCAATTATAAATTCTTTATCTGTCCCTTTGTGACATGAATCTTCTCTCAGCAACCTAGGAAAGTCTTTCTGAAGAACCTAGGAGCCATCTCTTTGAAATGCAAACATCAAGAAAGATGGTGTTCTATCTCCAAGACTATGTAGGAGGCTAAGAGTCTAACTTCCACAAGCAACCATTAGAAAAACAGATAGTCCAATTATATTAACCATCCCCCTCCCTATTGTTCTCCAGTAATTTTCCAGTAGATCATCCCAGCTTATAAAAAATCCCCCTGTCTTTTGTTCCAGTGCAATGAGATTCCATCTGTCTCCCATATTGCAATAGTCTTGAATAAAGTCACTCTTGCCTGTCTAACTTGTTTGGTAAATTTTTGATAGTTTGTTTATTTATTTGGATATTTAAAGTAACATTTTATTGATATCAAGAGTAATCAAATCTCAATATTGACAAAAAAAGGATATATCTTCATTACATTTCACTGAATTTTTGATGCATGCCTTATTTTTATGTAAAAACTATAAAATATGTCTCCCAGGTCAATTTTTTTAAAGGGACACAGCCTGTGATATTCTCCTTGCACAAAATTTATTTTATAATTTAAATGAAATGCTGTGCACTTTGTTATACAACCATAGTTTAAGATAGAATAATTCAATGCTTATGTGGAAAGCAGTCCTAGTAGAAAAAGTTATAATGTTTGAAGACTACATATCTAACACTTAGTTAAACTCTCAAGAACTTTCTATTATTTTCATTTGGTTTAGAGAACAGGGAAGAAAATGTATTATTACAGCAAAGATCACATATACACCCACAAAAAAGTAGAAACCCACACTTACTCAGCTGTAAATTGATTTCTTGTGTGTTACCTATCCCTAGATAGGGAGAAAGTATGAACAGTTTTACTCTAGCCAGAGTCCATTCAGAAATGCTGTCTGTCAAAAATGATAGATGCTAAAGAGAGACAGAAAACTGAAGAGCAATTAAGAATAATTGACGCCTCATTGTCTTTGAAAGACATCTTTTCTGAAGAGTTAAGGAGCACAATACCTTGAAATTTTTACTTGGAATAAAGCCAAGACCTACACATGAAATGTGCAACACATGGCTAAACTTCTAAATACTGCTAATTATGTTGAATAATTGCAAGAGAAAAAGAACAGTTGGATTTGCATGAACAGAGCTTGGAGTAGAGAGCAGTAGAAAACAACTTAAAGAAGTTCTGTGTAGGAATTTGAGGCAAGGAAGTCAAAATATTAATTCTTAAATTCCTTATACTGATTTGTTTCACTCTATATTTATGCTATATTTAACGTAATTGCCCATTTATAGTTCACAGATACTGTTGCCTATATATCAAGGAAGAATTTTATTCCACATTAGTTCCTTAGGTAGGCATTTAAAAAAGTAATGGAAAGTTAAGCTTTGATAAGCATTAGTAAGACAAAATAATATCAGTTCACTAAAGCAGGCACTCCTTGTGCGGTTATAGGTTATATGTTCCATAAACTCTTGGTGACCCAACAGAGCTTCTTCCGTAGAACTACCGTCTTGCAGTTTATGCCCATTTCTGATTATTACACTTATCACTAGAACAAAACTCCAAGTTAGGGAATAAATGAAAGATACTATTTAATAAATACTAGTTTCAAAATCATATTCATTGCTTGATTGGGATGCATATAGCATCTTCTAAGAGCATTGAATAATTAATCAAAATTGTTATCTTAGAAGAAATAGAAGCTATGCTTGAATATATATGTTAATATGTCATAATTGGGGAATGGGCAATAATGATAATACTCTGAGAATATAGTTACAGCAGTCCTTAATATTGATACACTGTGGGAATGTCAACTACATAAAGAAAGTTGGGGGGGGATATTTATAGCAGCAATGTCCACAATAGCCAAACTATGCAAAGAACCTAAATGTCCATCAATAGAAGAATAGATAAAGAAGATGTAGTACACACACACAATGGAATACTATGCATCCATCAAAAAACCCCAAATCCTGCCATTTGCAATGATGTGGATGGAACTAGAGTATTATGCTAAGCAAAATTAGTCAATCACAGAAAGACAATTATCATATGATATCACTGATATGAGGAATTTGAGAAACAAGATAGAAGTTCAGAGTGGAAGAGAGGAAAAAATGAAACAAGAAGAAACCAGAGAGGGAGACAAACCATAAGAGACTCTTAATCTCAGGAAACAAACTGAGGGTTTCTGAAGGGGATAAGGGTGGAAGGGATGGGGTGGTTGGGTGATGGACATTGGGGAGGGTATGTGCTATGGGGAGAAAAAATTAATTTAATTAATTTTTTTTAAAAAAGTTGGGGAAAATCTTTAAATAGATTGACAAAAAAGAAAGATTAGGGTTAAGGAAAATTGGTTACCAAAGCAAGCCCAGATTCAGAGTAAGAACAATATCCTTGTTCATTCTCATTCCATTTTTAATCCAGGCATTTCTTTTCCTTTGATGTTCTTTCATAGCTAACTTTCCTTTTGTTTATTTTGGTTTTCTCTATTTTTACAATTTGTTCCCCACCCTTAAAGAGACAGCACAACAAACAGCCCAGGAAGATACAGCACAAAGCAGCAGTTTGAAAAACACCTGCAGCATACAGGAGGGAGTTAAGTCCCAGAAGGGCAGGGTTCTCTGAGGGAATTCTCCAGGACAAAGACACTGGCAGGTGCCATTTCCCTCCCTGCCGCCCCCCAACATAAACATACTGCCACCCGTAGGACCCAGCACTGTGTCAATACTCACTATCCAACTTGCTTACATCAAACCACACCCCCTAGACTTTGATGAATCCCCCTTTCTAGTTACACTTATATTAATCCATAAAAGACCCTGAATAGCCAAAGTAATTTTGAAAAAGAAAAATAAAACTATAGTTATCATAATTCCAGACCTGAAGTTCTATTACAAAACTCTAGTAATCAAAAGAGTATGGTGCCGGTATGAAAATAGACACATAGAGCAATGGAACAGAAGAGAGAACGCAGAAGTGAATCCACAATTATAAGGTCAATTAATCTTTGACAAAGGAGGTAAGAGTATGCAATGGGAAAAAGACAGTCTCGTCAACAAATAGTGTTAAGAAAACTGGACAGTTATGTGCAAAGGAATGAAAAGGGACCACTTTCTTAAACCACACACAAAAATAAACTAAAAATGGGTTAAGGATCTAAATGTGAGATCTGAAACCGTAAAAATCCTGAAGAGAGCACAGACAGTAACATTCTAGATATGTCTAGAAAGACAGCATCTTTCTAGATATGTTTCCTGAGGCAAGAAAAACAAAAGTAAGAGTAAAACTAGCAGAATTACACCAAAATAAAAAGCTTCTGTGTAACAGAGGAAATTATCAACAAAACTAAAAGAAAACCTACAGAATGGGAGAATGTATTTGCAAATGACATATCTGATAAAGAGTATCCAACATATATAAAGAACTTAACTCAACACCAAAAAAAAATAATCTAATTAAAAATGGGAAGAAGACATAAAAAGACATTTCTCAAAAAATAAAAAAACATCCAGATACTCAACATCACTTGGGAGGGACTTAACAAAAGTGTAATATATAACTTGATGTCCTATAGTATGCATTCATTAGCCATAGACTGTTGCTCCTTCCTGGGCTACGAGGTTTGGGGTTTCTCCCCTGGTCCAGCCAGGGGAAAAAGGTGGGGTCGAGCAGGATGATGAGTGTCGGCGGCCAAAAACACACCCGAGCCAGGAGGTCTGCCAAGCAGGATCTCTTGCTGTTTGCCAGCTCTCCTGCTCTCTCCTCTAAGGCTCTCTTGATGCTTCCTCGCAGGCCCTCTGCCTTTATCTCTCTGTCTCTCAGTCTCTCAGTCGGGTCTCAGTCTCTCTCTTTCTCATGGCTTTTTTCTCACTTGACTGTCAAGGGTCCCAGTCTTTTATTATTCCCAAGTGAGGAAGCTGGGTGGTGCAGTTGGGTGGTGCACCCACCCTAGAGACAGGATTAATATTGTTACTGCAGGGTACAGAGTGATTGCTTACACTCACAGAAGCTGAGACCACTGAGGCAGAGGGATCAAGAAATACAGATAAGAGATACAGAGATATGATTACCAGGAGGAGGGTTAAATGGAACTATGTCTTGAATAAGCACACCAAGGACATATTACCCTGACCCACAGGGTAAGTGGCTTTTTGGATTCTAGGGGGGGAAAGCCCGTCTGGGCTTTCATTCACATTCGCAGGCACCTCCACCAGAATTTCTGGTGGCTTGGGCACGGAGGGAAGGGCGGATCATGCACCGTCCCGACAATAGACCAAATTTGTAACTGGTTTCATTGTGAATGTTGTACAGTCTCAATTGCTCCACTTTTTAAAAACCATTAATTACTCTTCTTTAAATTAAAAAAATCACTAAGTAATTTAGACTAATTTCTAAATAATTTTATATAAGCTACACTGCCATCAGTTTCTTATAACATAATTTTTTTAAGATTTTATTTATTTATTTGATAGAGAGAGAGATCACAAATAGGCAGAGAGGCAGGCAGAGAAAGAGGGGGAAGCAGGCTTCCCTCTGAGCAGAGAGCCCATGTGGGACTCAACCCCAGGACTCTGAGATCATGACCTGAGCCAAAGGCAGAGGCTTAATCCTCTGAGCCACCCAGGCACCCCTGATAACATAATTTTTAAGAGATAATTGAAAAAGAGTAAATTATGTTGTATTTATTTTATAATAGCAGGAATGAAGAGATGTTTACTAAATTATAGATAGAACAAATACAGCATACAGGAGGGAGTTAAATTTCAATTATTATGGTATGATGGTATTATTAAATAATGTAATATTATCAATATTAATTTTCAGTGAAAAGCAATATTATCCATTTGATGCTCTTTTATGATTAACATGTATTATTGAACTCCATAAATTTTAGTCAAATTTTTGAGAAGTGTTTTAATATGAAGATTTATTCATTATGTTCAGTTTGCTTATTAAGCATGATTAAATAGTACATATTAAGGTTTTTTCATATGTCTTTTCCATGAGACATCTTATTTTTTCAACTGTTTTTTTTAAGTTTTAATTTAAATTCCAGTTAGTTAACATACTGTGTAATATTAACTTCAGGTGTACAATATTGTGATTCAACACTTTCATGCAATACCTGGTGCTCCTCACAGGTGCCCTCATTAATCCCCATTAATTATTTAACTCACCCCCATTCCACCTCTCCTCTGGTAACCATCACTTTGTTCTCCATAGTTAAGAGGTTGTTTCTTTATTTGTCCTTCTCTCTTTTTTCCCCTTTGATCAGGTGTTTTGTTTCTTAAATTTCACACCTGAGTGAAATTATATGGTATTTGTCTTTATCTGACTTATTTTGCTTAGTATACTGTTCTTTACCTCCATCATTGTCATGAACTAAGGTCTTAGTTTGAAACGAAGTCATTCCTCCACATTAAAAATGAATCCAACTATTCCAAAGCATTTGTCACATAAATCTTTAAAAAAACCCACACATCTGAAATATTATACAATAATTCACTCTTAATCTTGATTCAAAACATTCAATATATTTTCTTTTTTTTAAATTTTATTTATTTATTTGACAGAGAGAGGTCACAAGTAGGCAGAGAGGCAGGGAGAGAGAGGAAGAAGCAGGCTCCCTGCTGAGCAGAGATCATGGGCCTGATCCCAAAGCAGAGGCTTTAACCCACTGAGCCACCCAGGCACCCAAAACATTCAATATATTTTCTGAGGTGATCATTCTCTTAGACTTCAAAAAGAAATCTAGATTGAAAAAACAGATTCAGAAATATGAATAATTTCCTCCATGCTTACTTCAGGCTGATATAACAAAATAATACAGACTTGGTGGTTTAGAAACAACAAAAATGTATTCGTTACGTTTCCGGAGGCTAGATCCTAGATCAGAATGACAACATGGTCATGCTCTGGTGAGGGTGTCCCTCTGGGGCACAGACTACTGTGTTTCTGTCAAGTGCTTGTGTGGCAGAAAGAGGGTAAGAGAGTTCTCTGGGACTCTTTTTTAATGGCACTAATTCTATTTATAACTGTTACTACTATTATTTCAAAGACAATAAAAATATTGTCATTTAAGCTAGAAAGAAAATAATGACTGTCTCATATTTATTTTGACAAAAAAAGTAGAAACATATCCATTAGGGCTAAATAAACAAGAAGAAATTTTGTTACATCTGACAAATGATGTTTTCTATCTCTTTGTAAGTCAGAGTTTGATATACTTTTGCTTAGTACTAAAAACATTTAGTAAATATAAAATTTTATTCTTTCATTAAAAAACAGTATTATGGGCGCCTGGGTGGCTCAGTTGGTTGAGCGACTGCCTTCAGCTCAGTTGGTTGAGCGACTGCCTTCAGCTCATGATCCTGGAGACCTGGGATCAAGCCCCACATTGGGCTTCTTGCTTCAGCGGGAAGCCTGCTTCTCCCTCTCTCAATCCCTCTGCTTATGTTCCCTCTCTAGCTGTGTTTCTCTCTGTCAAATAAATAAATAAAATCTTTAAAAAAATAAAAAAAAACAGTGTTATCCTTACAAAATTTAGTAGGGACTATTCTAAATAAAGAATAATTCTTAGGTCTAACTTCTCACCAGGAGCAACACCTGAGATAAAAGACTGCAGGCAATGGTTTATTTTAGGAATGATCTTAAGGAACACTAGTGAGAGATAGGAAATTCAATACAGAGGAGGCTGATAAACCAATCTAAGCTTATGCTATTGGGTTGCTTACTCATGTAGGTCATTGCACCTAAGTTCTGTTGGCTATTCTTGAGGAACCCTACAGAATGAATCACAGACTTGTGCTCTTGAAACCAAGAGGGGTGGAAATATACACACAGAATTTTTATTCTGACTGGTGAAATGTTGTCTCATGTTTTGTTAACCCTTGCCATTCCAGGTTTGTTTACTAATCTGAATGACAGAGCTGATTCTGTAGGAGTCCAGTGTCCCCAAAGAAGCCCTGAGGTGAAAAATAAGGGATGCATAGTTGGGCCCAGATGATGCACTTGTAGCTTACACCTAAGGCTGCTGACTGCCACAGCAATGAGGAAGAACTGGAGTTATTTGAAGGCAAAGAGGATGTGTGCAGAAGAGTAGATATGCCAACTAAGGAACATTAATGTTTTTCTAGGCTGTGGTAATCTTTTTACCCCTCTAGCTACATTTAAAAACAAAAACAAAACAGAAACAAAAATTTATATATAATGTGATAATTCTGATCAATTCCTTTGAAAGATTTGATTACTTTCACATGATTTTATGAAAAATATGTGAATTAAATTTAACCCTTTCATTTGCGTTTCAAAAGTTCATGAGACGTGCTCCATTTTTGCTTGTTGGTTGGTTGCGGTTTTACCAGATTTATCAGCCAGTACAAACCTGAGGTTTTCTTTAGATACAAGAATATGAAGATGATTTGTATATTTGCAAATATTATGAGAATCTCTCTTTTCTTCAACTGTCATTCATATTTATCTCTTTATGGGTAGGATAGATTTATACCTATTTTGGTTTTCATGAAATGGGATCACATAGCTACAACTGTGAATTAGGTGGAATTATTTTGGTGTCCTTCCCCTGTAACAGAGAATGGCAAAATGAAATGCATCCCCCAGACTGAGACACTCTTCAGTTTTCCAGTTTCCAATCTGTGATATGGATTTTGGTAACTTAGTGTTTCATCATGTATCAAGGCTTATCAGTGCCTAAAATTTTTCCTTCTTCTGACTCTCAGTATTTACTTAGCAAGCTGTACTTCTACTCTCATCCCAGTGGATCCTGATAGAGCCCACAACTAAGCAATTGATTCATATGCCATGATTCTTTATATAAACCTTGTCAATGTTCCAAGATAGAGATAGATCATGGATACCATTTGTAATTCACGTTTTATATTTATTCCCTAGAAGAGCCTCCTGTCTGTTCTCCTTTTTACTTGCTAATAGTTTTAATTCTGACCATAATATTTGACCTATTTCTTCCCATCCATGTGAATGCTGGTTGATTTCTTTATTTTACATGTATAGCAAACACAAAAGTAAGATATATAACTACCTTAAATAAAAGGAGGTGTGATCATTTAAACAAAGGAACCAGCCCTTATAACATGCATAGTACACCTGCTTGTCAATAAAGATAAGCTTCAACTGCAAGATCAGCACACTATCAGTATCCTCCAGGACTTTCTGTTTGTTCATTACCACAATAGTCATTATAGAATAGCTTTGTGTCTGCACAATGCTGCAGAGAAACAGAATCGGAAGCTGCTCTTCTGTTGGTGTAACAGAATATGTAGCAATAGTCTCACTCACTGATGATTATGATCAATTTTTTTTGTTTGTTTTACTCAATTGTACAGATTTCATAGAGACAAGGAAATACAGTAGCTTAGATCACAGACCACTTTGGTTCAAAGGGCACTTTCATTTTCTGGCTGTATGAATATGGGCATGTTGTTGCAAAACTTTGTGCCTGGCTTGTCTTCCATGACAAGTGTAAAAAATTATTTTTTATGCATAAAATTCTGATGAGAAGTAAATGCTTTAATGCATGGAATATTCTTAAAAGAGTTATGCAAATATTAGGAACAACGTAAGAGTTAGTAATTATAGAACTTGAAGTTTCTCTTTTAAATGTGCCCTCCTCCCAAACATCTAATTTTTCAGTGATCACTCTGAGCACAGACAAAAATGCAATCCATGTCTAAGATCGATAAAGAAGGAAGAAGTAGTAACTGTAAGTCATAGTTAGCATGGGGAAGAGGAGTAAAAGTTACAGGGTATCCAAAATTAAATGCATGGAAGGAAGGATACATCACTGCCATTTTATTCTGAGACATTTCCCCAAGGCTTTATCCTTTCCTTAAAGTCAAGTGATCATAGATGTTAATCACATCTATAAAAAACATCACAGCAGCATCTAGGTTCGTGCTTGATTGAGGAAATGGGACTGTAGTTTAGCCAGGTTAACACACAGACATCACAAGACTCTTAAGCATTATATATTTTAATAGATTTCATTTTATTGATATATAGTTACATTATTATGAAAATCATTGTATTCAATATGCAAAGTCATTAGATTCTTAAAACAAATTCAGTAGTAAAGCATAAAACTTTAGTCACTGGTTGGGGAATTTCATAAAGCTCATCTAAAATTTGATTTGTATTTTTCAGTCTAAATTATATTAAAGGCATGAAAAATTTCCAATTGATGTAATGATATTGATCAAACTGTCCCAGCAACTTACTACCAAATATTCAACGCATATGAAACAAAAATCCTAAAATTGCATTAAATGTATGTAAGCCTAAATGAGCAACAAAATTATTTTATGAAATGTTGCAGTAATATTGGAATGAACTTAATATATTTTGTAAAAGATTTCACAACATGGGGCCACTGGGTGGTTCAGTTGGTTAGGCATCTGCCTTAGGCTCAGGTCATGATCTCATGGTCCTGGGATCAAGCCATGCATTGAATTCCTAGGTCAGCGGGAGGCCTCTTTGATCTCACTTCTCCCTCTCTCTCTGCATGCTCATCCTGCTTATGTTCTCTCTGACTCTCTAAAATGAATAACTAAAATCTTAAAAAAAAAATCATAACAAATAGCCAAAGCAAAAATGCTTCACAACTTATAATGCTATGTTTAAGACCAAAAAAGTAAGGGATAAGGATAAGGTTTTAAGCAATACAATCAGTTTAATAATGAAGAAATTTAATTATGGATTAATAATGATGACAACTATTAAATCAAAAATGTTTACAACAGATTGATAAATCTATAGATATTAGTAACTACTCAGGCAAGAACACAAACTAGATTCTCTAAAGACAGATGCTTGGAAAACATTCTGTGAAGAAATATCAAAATTATGAATGAAGATATATTCAAATACTTAAATAAATCCTTGGAAACAAATAAATTTTTATAGCAACATTTCACAAATGTGTGTAGTGATGAGACCTAACTGTAATCCTAACCTTATTGCTAACGTTCTAGGATACTGTTAAGAGAGGAATGTGTAAAGGATATGCCAGGAGTTTGTTCTAAAAATAATAACATTCAAGTTATACTATTTTTAATTCATAGAAAAGCTCTTTTATGCAAATATTTGTCAATTGATCCAAACTCTGTCAGTGATCTTATATACATGAAAAATCTAATAGCATTCTGATCTCTACAGTCCTATTTATTTGGACTGTTGTAGGAGGAAATGGAATCTGGGTGACTCTTCTGGTCTTTTAATGACTATATCTTTGTTGCACAAATTTTCTTTGTGCATAAGATTATGAACTGAAAGAAAAAAATAAATATACTTTTACATCTTTTTAAATAATATAACAATATTATACTGTGTTTACGAGTGCTAGGAGCATTTTTTATTTAATTCAGTAACTCATGTATTATTTTCATTGGGCATTGCTATATCAGTATACAAACATAGCTCATACCATCTCAGATTTAATAAAATCTCTTCATATTATCAGCTATAATCATTCTAACGTTACCCAGTGGTTTGCAATATTCCTTAAGTATAGGTACCTTATTCTTTTATGTTTTGATCTGTATTGGAATTTATTTCATATAATAGAAAGAATATCCATTATCTATGACTTTGCTTTTCAAAGGTTCGGATACTCTTAATCAACCGTAGTCTGGGAGGAGATGATCCTCTTTCTGATGTATGGTCAGGTCAATAGTAGCCAAAGGTGTGTCACAATGTCTATATCATTCACTTCATTTCATCTCATTATATAGGCACTTCACCATTTCACACCATCACAAGAAGTACCTATTGTACTGAGTACAGTATGATAAGACATTTTGAGAGAAAAATAGGGAGAGAAAAAGACCACACAACTTTTATTACAGTATATTGCTATAATTTTATTGCTATTTTATTATTAGCTATTGTTAATCTTTGTGCCTATTTAATTTTTTTTTTTTTTTTTTTTGGTCAGGAAGAGAGAGCGAGAGCATGCACACAAGCAGGGGGAGTAACAGACAGAGGGAGAAGCAGGCTCCCTGCTGAGAAAGGAGCCCAATGCAGGACTCAATCCCCTCAATCCCAGGACTCTGGGATCATGACCTAAGCTGAAGGCAGATGCTTAACTGACTGAGCCACCCAGGCATTCCATTTTGTGCCTAATTTATAAACTAAACCCTATCAAAGATGTTTATGTATAGGTGAAACAGTATATATGGAGTTCAGTACTACCGATGGTTTCAGGCATCCATTGGGGGTCTTGGAATGCATCCCCCTCCAATAAGAGGGAGCTAATTATTATAAGTGATGATAAATCTTTTCATCATTTCTCATTACTTTGTTTTAATATTTATCATGACCTATATAGAGATCCCCACCCAGGGACTGACCTGTTGGCTCTGCTCTGCTTCTCAACCCTTTTCCTTTTCATTAGTCTGGAATTATACTGATGAGGAATTTGGAATCATTTAAACTACAGTAGCCTCAAGACTCATACTTGTCTTAAAAGGCTGTCTTCTACTTAAAAGTCTTTCATCTACTTTGAAACTATAATAGCATCTCCTTAATTCCAATATGGCAATTCCTAGAACACATGTCTGTATGTATTGGGGCAGGCCATTTGAAATTTTTGAAGGAAGCATGATGCCTGATTTTTCTACCGAACAATAAATATGAAATCACTTTAGGACTGTAACATTATCTTTTACCACTAATGTCTAATTTTTTATTCAGAGGTTAGAGATGGTGGAAGTGTTTCCTCAAATGACTATAGCTATGAATAATCTTCTGGACACAATGTTAGGATATTTCATAGCTTCTGAGACTGTGCCAAGGTTTGTGAAAATTTTCATTAATACCTTCTATCTCCCTTTTCATGTATTGTCTGTTCCCAGGCACCTAGAACTCTCATTTACTCTTTGGTGTCCCCTTCTTAGGTTAAAGGCTGACTTTAGCTTCATTAGGCAATCTCCTACTGTAAAATATCTCTGATTTCCCTTCTCAAATCACACATTATATAAGTGTCATTCTCTTAGGATTTCCTAAAAAATCACTTCACACAAAATAAATGGTTGATAATGTTACAATATTCTTTTTCCTAGGGAGAAAAATTTACTATTTAATCAAGGACGTCTGGAATGAGCATGATTAAGTCAAAGGCATAGAATGTCAAGGATGGGAGTGAGGATGCTGGGGACAAATGGCTTATTCTGCTTCTGCATGAGCACTGCACCAAATCAGAGACTCTGATACCAAGGTATTGAATGACTTGAACCCGAGCTGTATTGTTTTGAAAAACTAGAGAAAGAGGCACCTGGGTGGCTCAGTGGGTTAAAGCCTCTGCTTTCGGCTCAGGTCATGACCTCAGGGTCCTGGGATCAAGGCCAGCATTGGGCTCTCTGTTCAGCAGGGAGCCTGCTTCCTCCCCTCTCTCTGCCTGCCTCTCTGCCTGCTTGTGATCCCTCTCTCTGTCAAATAAATAAATAAAATTTAAAAAAAAAAGAAAAAAATTAGCATACTGGTTATTAATGAATGAGAAACCAGAGAAAGGAGAAGCAAAGTCTGAGATATTAGTGGAGCATAATATTGGGATTGAATAATATCAGGGCATTTGGATTCAGGCATGTCTCAGCAAACAAAGTAGATAGAGGTTTAATAATGGGTGAAATAAGAAGCAGAGATTGGATAAAATTGGAATTTTCCTCTCATTAGTTATTCTCTGCTTTCCTTCTCTTTCTAGTGCTCATACAAATACCTCTTTGTAATCTGGGGCACATATTCTTAAGTTGAATGTCAACAGAGGAAGTGTTATGGGGTTACATGCGTCAGTATGAAAATGTTAATAGCACCGCATGCTCTGGGCTATTTGTGGTACTAAGTACATGCAGTTCTATTAGAGAATAACTTGCATATGATTTGTGCTCTGAGTTCTTGTTCACATTTCAATTCTAAACCAGGAGCAGCATTTGAGGCATTTTTTAAGAGAGAAGTTTTATGTGATTATTTCTCCAGGAGATATGATTTCAAATATTTGTGGGTTTTTTTTATCCCATTGATCAGTATCTGAAAAAATCAAATACATGTACAGTAGCTTGGAAACTGTTTTTTTTGTGTGTTTTGCACATCTAGAGTCCTACAGATTAAATTCATGTTAACTGACAATTTCCAGGGGAAAAAATATATATGCTATAGGTTTAACAATATCTACTTTAGAAAAATCATGTTATATATTCATGGTAAAGACGAATCAAAGATTACTTAAAGTAATGAGAGCAGTGGATTATTTTTTAAATTGTGTTTGATAAAGCTCTGAATCTGCATGGAGATGTTTATGTGATTTGGAAACTAACTGTTGGAGAAGATTAGTCATTAGGAGACTCGAGCTGGCCACAGGATACAATTTGGCAAGGAAGGAAATAGCACTCCCCATTGAATTAACAGTCAGATAATTGATCCATCTGAAAAATATGCATCCTCTATTACTATTAAAATTATTAATGTGTGTTGAAGTGCATGTGAGAAGATAAGATTAAGTAAGCCCAGATAATAACTTATTCTATATAAAATATTTTTAAGATAAAGTTATATATAGAGAGAATGATAACTTTTTATTTACCTTTGAGTTCATTTATCTTGTCCCAAACTTACCCCTTAGAATACATACACACACACACGCACACACGTTTATAGGTCATAGGAATTTATATTTTTTCCTAATTTATGTTGTAGTAACAGAAAATATTAATGGTTTTAGGACCACAGAACCAATGTGAAACAGCATGTGTTGGCCATAGTTAGAAGTGATCTTCTCTACAATTTGGCTAAAGAAATAGGTACATTATTTGACAGAATATCAAGTATACATATCTTCCTCCTTCATTTCAGAATACAAGATACTAGGAAAGAATTTCTCAAGATTTTGTTTCACTCAATCACAAAGAAAAACATTTCTGTTTGCTTATTCTTTGTTTCATCTATTTCTCTGTTAAGGTTTTTTTTTTTTGTTTCCTTCTGCCTTTCAACTATTACAGTTAGAAATCTTTTTCATCGGAATAAGTGACACAGCATCATGTATGTATTGATATGAAATCTAAGGAAGCTGGTCAGTATGACAAACATTTTATATCTATTTTGATGGCAAATAAAAAATTAAAATCTCTTTTGACATGTACTTTACTGAGAGATTAATTTTGTGATCTTAGTCTGTGTGATGGCTTCCCAGATTTTTAAGCAGGATTGTATACAGATGAAGTAATAGATAGAGAATCATATAATTTGACTTTTAAAGAGGGATACTTGCAGTAATGGAAAGGGCATAAAAAATAATTTTCAGGTGCCAACCAATCTATAAAAGGCATAAACCCAGATTTCCTTGGAAGAACCAAGAATAGTGATAGGATACTATGTAGTAAGATTGCAGAATTCTTCCAGATTTTCTCATAGATTTAAAAAAAAAAAAACCTTTCCTTATATCATGCTTCCTTCAAGACACTGAACAAGCAGCAATATAGCCATTCAAAATGGCTGAAAAATAAAGGTGGGATTACTTCATTTAAGAATCAAAATTATAATTAATAAAAATTATTAGTATATGGGTAGTCTACATTTATTAATGTGTTTTTTTAGAAGAATAGATCGCATTGGAAAAATGACATCTTCAAAAGCTCAAGAAATCTACTTTCAAAGAAAAGTATGAAATATAGGATGGTTCCATGGTATTGGCACATTGGAGACAGAGCACAAATTATCTCCAAGTGAAGGCAGAGGCTAGTTAATCCAGCTGTCTAGATCTCTGGGTCAGTTCTCAGATTTGTGAGTTCTAGTATAACTTGGGCATACAGACCAACATCACAAAAATAGGTGCACAAATATCCATCATCTCACAGATTGATTTCAGGGATATTGCAGACTTACTTTAGAAATAAAAGATAACAATAGATTTGGGAAAGTTATTAGAGATAACTTTCGTAAAATTGCTAATTTTGCAGATAAAGTTACAGAGACTTACTCAAAGTGAGAGATTTGGCCAAGGTTAAACAGTTTCAAGATTATTGTCTTGTAGATGAAAAAGAATTTTAAAAATTATTCCACATTAAAGGTTCCTGGGTGGCTCAGTGGGTTAAGCCTCTGCCTTCGGCTCCGGTCATGATCTCAGGGTCCTGGGATTGAAGCCCGCCTCGGTCTCTCTGCTCAGTGAGGAGCCTGCTTCCTCCTCTCTCTCTGCCTGCCTCTCTGCCTAGTTGTGATCTCTCTCACTCTCTGCCAAATAAATATATAAAATCTTTTAAAAAATTATTCCACATTCAACTCTGAGATAATAGGAATATAGTGGAAATAAGAACAAATATGACTAAGAAAGAGTTTTCCTAAAGGATTTTTAGAGCTTAATGAAAATACATAGATTTAGAAGAATAAGATACTCATTGATTATTTGTCATTTGACTTGTTAGGGCAAGAATTAAATACTTTTATTATTTTTAACATTTTGAGATTCAGCAGTTAACAGAATTTAGTACCTAAAATATTCTTAGAAATTTAGTAGATATTTTTACAGCTTTGACCTTTCAATATTTCACATTAGGATTGTTTGGCAATTCCTTCTATCCCCACAGGTTACTAAGGCCATAAAGAGAGAAGGGAATTGAATAACTAGTGAATTAGATACATTATATGAAAAGGCCAAAGAAGAAGTCTATGGCTCCATAATTTATGGAAATTATAAGATATCAAAACATCTGGATGATGTGGGAAGGGAGGGGAATGTTTTTAATCCTTGCTAAAAATAGATTTTCTAAAATCCCAGAATTCAATCTCAAAATAGTGTTTCATATTCCAAAAATCTAGGAGTAGAAACAAAGGAGTATGCTTTTTAGGGGATTGTATGAACCTCTCAGGTTGCTGCATAGACAGCTTTGATGAATGCTGCATCATAAAGACTGTTCAGTACCTAGGACAGAAACTAACTTGAGGTGACATAAGACAGGAGGGACTGTATTGGGCATATATTAACTCTGATTTATTCATTAAAGGCAGTAATTTTTGTTCTTACTTTCTCACATATAATCCCCCAAATTTAATAATTTATTATATTAATCATCTGTCCCTTTACCTATATTCCTGGCTTACTCTGTCAGGCATGAAATATTTAAAATTTTTTCTTATATGGAAGTATTTAACATGAAATATTTAAAATTTTTCTTATATGGAAGTATTTAGCTAACTTCTTAGTAGATGACTTGATTTTAAAATATTCACATGGTTTAGGTATTTGCATCATATTTTTAAAAAAGTATGTGCATAACAGTACAAAACAAAATAGAGGAAATATCAACATAACATTTAGCTAATAAATTTGATAGCTTTATACATACAAAATTTGTACATTCTTTATATGCTGAGAACAACAGGAAAGTACTAATCATATAGTTCAAAATAGACATTCTCTCTTAGATCACATATTCTGACAGGGAAAGAATTATTACAAAGTAATTGTACAACTACACATATAAATGTATTTGTAAAATAGTCTCCAAAAGAAAATAAGTTGCTTGAGAGTAAAATATAAAACGTGAACTTATACAATAATTATTCAATAAAATCTATATATTGACAGACTACTTTTGAGTGTCAGCTATTAAAAATTATAGTAATCTTAACACCAATGATAAGGCATTAGAAACTTTACATGTTAGCACATACAATGTAACATTTTAGAAATATATAAATGAATATGCATTCCATATATATGAAATATATACCTCTATGTAAATATACATACGTATCTATGAAATATATTTTATTGCACTAAACATAATTATTAATATCAAATATACACTAATGAATGTGGGTCTTATTCTCTTATGGACATTTAAGTTAAATAGTAAATTCGAATTTTTTATACAGTGAGTTATGTATGTCATTTACAATTGTTCTCAAGTGTAGGATTATATTAGATATTGATATAATTATAATAAAAGCTGGCCTAGAAAAGAATTTTATAACCTAAGACATATTATGAACAAGAAGAGTAATATGAATCATTATTTCTAAAACATAAGAAAACATCATAGAATGTTTTCATGTGGAAAATAAGAAAGAAGAAATACAGCAATCACCTCCCCCAACCCCCACACAAACAACAAACACACTCAATGTATTATATGTAGTGCAAGTGCTGGGTGCAAAAATGAGTAAAATCTGGGCCTCTCTGTTTAATCATATAACTTTTATATGTAAATGGACCACTTAGTGTTATAATTCTTTAATGCTCTTGAAATGTAGTTTTAAAACTATGATTCATTTTGCTGTGTGTGTACACTGACACATACCCCCACACACAATTGCCTCCCTAAATTGAAAATCTCAACTTATATGTAAGTGTACTGTTAATTTCTCCAAGGCAGAACTTATCTTTTGTCTCTGTATCCTTAGCACCTAATGCAGCTAATACAGTGCATGTCACACAGAAGGAAACTGACTATCTCAGACTTAAAAATAATGAGTTCATGGTAGAATACCTAAATTTTAAATGAGTTTTGTTTGCCTTTGATTATAGAACTTCATTTCTGTTTATAATATTTCTCTAAATCTCATTGTTGAGCATTTTACCTCCAAGACACATATTCTTAAACAACAACAAAACTCTCTAAAAATATAATTTAAATGTTAAAAATCTCAAATATGATTTCATAATTTTAATTTAGAAACAATCAAAGCAATGTCTGTCTCCTTCAATGTACATATTTGAATTAAATTGCTTTTAAATTAGTTTTAACATTATAGCAGAAAATATTCAACTTGTAGATTTTAAATGCAGAATATAAAAGGCTGCATATCTAGAAAATAGGACTTTGGGATCTAAACTCATTATCATCAAAGTGTGAAGTTCTAATTGTATTACCTTTAATAATGTATCTTCTACGTAGATATTACTCAATGCTGCAAATTCAGGAAGTGGAATTGGAGAAGTTATAATGCAGGGAAGATTTATGCTAAGAAGATTTTGAGTTGTCACGATTAAAAATTTTCCACCCATTATGTGAATCCTATTGATCATTGCAGGAAGCAGAAAAGTGTGTTGTTCATTGATTTTCTTTGGCTACTGAATGCATTAGGCCTGACACATTTGATGGGTAGGCAAGTTTTCAAAGGAAGCTCAGTTAAACTAATCTTAATTCAGAGGAATACACACAATGGAATAAGAAACTTTGTAGTTACAAAAGCAAATAGAAGAGTCAGAGGACTATATTATGAGCAATATCAGCACAAAAAATTAGACATGAGCCTTCCCAAGAGACAACAGTAAAACACATCAAGGCTTTGATAGCTTTTTTTCACAAATGTAGCACTTACTGGATAAATTGGGTTTTAGCTTTTCACCCTTCAGCCAAGATAGTGAATGCAAAGCAATTAGTTGTTCTGTCTCCTTAACTAAGGGAGAATATAAGAATTCCATCAAGTTTATAAAAATACAAATGAGGACATTAGATAATTGCATCCCAAACTGAGATGAGTAGCTGCAGTGAGTAGCAATGTTATTGTCTATAAATTCAATTTTATTCCTAATCATCTATTACTGATTCCACTTATCATTATACTGATTCTTTAAGATACAGTTACAAGTTGTAACAGACTACTAAACTAGAAAGAAACATAAACTAGAAAAAACATAAAGACTGTTTTACCCTGGGAATTAATTCCTATTTAAAAAATAAAGCTAGAAAGCATGATCTTGAATTCCTGTTGTCTGGTGACATATTAATACCATGTCAGAGTACAATGTTACCTCTCAGTGGTACAGGATAGTGTCAATATGGTATATATATTTTTCCAGTATATTAAGTACCAGGGCAGTCTGTATGCTTTAGGTGAGGATTAATTAAATTAGCATAAACCAAGTGGTCCTTTATGCCCACAACAAACATTGTACATTTTGTAATCAACTTTCTCATGTTTTTTGTTTTTACAGGCCATTTGGCACACAAGCAAACAATTCAAATTTATAAGAATAAATAAAGACATATAAACTACTAATATCATGTTCTGATTTAAGGAAATTACATAAAAATCCATTCTCTGGACACACTAATATGCCTTTGGGTATGTTTGGAAATTTATCTTTCAATATAGAAAACGGCTATGAGAGGTGCCGGGTGGTTCAGTTGGTTAAGCAACGGCCTTCAGCTCAAGTCATGATCCTGGAGTCCTGGAATCGAGCCCCACATCGGGCTCCCTGCTTAGCAGGAAGCCTGCTTCTCCCTCTCTCACTCCCCCTGCTTGTGTTCCCTCTCTTGCTCTGTTTCTCTGTGTCAAATAAATAAAATCTTTAAAAAAAAAAATATGAGTTGTCAATCATTATGTGAAATATTTAAATTTTAACAACTACTTTGCCTTTGCTGTATTATCAAAATGGTATAAAAATAAGTGTTTTTAATATTACAATGACTATATGTTGGCCCCTGTACACAGTGGGCAAGAAAAAACTGAATAAGGAGGCTGGCCACTCCAGAAGGATAGGTGGCATGTTTAATAAACAAGGGAACTTACATATGAGTCTTGGAAGGTTGCAAAGTGAGTAGATGTTCACACCCCACCACTAGAATCTTAAAAGTTTATATAGAGGCTTTCACTGGGTTCAATCATATATACCTTTCAGATGGTCTAAACACCTTATTCTCTCAAGGCTTTATCCTTGAAAATAGAAAAATATCTCAACTGTGGGAATGGTGAGCTCAGGGTACATTTCAAGGATAGGGTAGGGGTAAAGGGGCCTTCTACTGTTGGAATCCAGCTCACAGGTCAACAATAGGTCACATTCTCTTGATGACCTCCTACAATACTCCACCACTAGTGACTGACTCTCACAATCTTATATGCACTCCTTCTTCCACAGTGTGCCCTAAGTGGTTATCAGGGGATTTTATTAGCATGGAGGTGGCTTATTTGGCAACTATCTGGCATTATTTGGGGGCAGATACCACAGCATCAATACTAGACACTTCAAAGTTCATACAGTCTTTTGGCTTCTTGAGTTCCCTATTTTGAGTCTTTCCCTGTTCTTAGGCTTTGTCAGTTTCCTTTGAATCAGCAATGGATTTTCCAACATTGTAAACATCTTGTTCCCTGACCAGACACAGCATAGATTTTAGCATCCCATAGCAGGGGCTGAGGGCAGAGTGCAGTAACTTGTTGTTCATTCCTGTAGTGAGTGTAGCCTAATTAGAGCCTCCAGAGGCAGGGTCATAAGTAACCTGTCTTCTTCCAAACTCCTGAAATATTTCTTATAACTCATGTATACATTTCCAGATTTCCATGCACCCAGAGAGATCTCCCTGATAAGGCAAAGCCTCTCTAAGGCTAGAACAAACCAATACATAAGAGAGTGAGCTTCTTGAGCCCCCAAGCTCCATGCAGCTATTTCCAGAGGTCAAGATATGAGGTGAGGTTGCTCATTTTCTTTACATTCTATCCTGATAGAGTAATGCCATTGCTCCCTGTTTCCTATATCCATACTAACCATGCCTGGATAATCTCCCTGTCCTTTTGCTGGAACTTGCAGGTATAAATAAGCACAGGGGGAGTATATTCTCTTACCTTGAACACTTCCCAAATTAGAACTACCCTTTTGGTCGGGGTTGCTCTTGCTGTGCTTTTGTTTTCTGTTTTATTAGGAGTGAGAAAGCAGGAAATATTTCATCTCTTTCACTATTAATCACCACAGCATTCTTCTCTTTGCTCTCCTCACTTTCCCAGGGATTCCAACCTCTAGTGTCCCAATTAGTCCTTGTCACAATTGTTTGGAGCTTAATCTGCCACAGTTTATACCTTCTTAGCTTTGCAAAATGGTATGCTAAGGTGCCCAATTTATTATCGTGCTCTCCCACCTTGTCTACTAGCCCTCAAGCTAGCAGAATAGTCAACACCCACAAATCCTTGTACAGTATCAGTTCTTCTTCAAACTTTTTAACTCAAACTTAAGCCTCTATGTGGGCATGAGCAGGCAGACAAACTGCCCACAGCAGTGGCCATCCCACTGTGGTGAGAATTTATTCCCCTTATTTGCCATAGTACACTTTGTGTAGTTCCTGCAACAAGCACATCAAACCATTTGGTGTTTTCATGGTCTCCCACACTCACACAGCAGTTGACAAGCCTCTAATCTACAGGCCAACTTTCTTCACATAAGAAGTTGATGGGCAACTTGGTATTTCTCCTGCCTCCTTTCCCAAGGACTATTTCTTTAGTCTCCCACCAGGCTCAGCAATTGTTAATTCACAAATTGGTCTTCATGTGGGAGAACATGGAGAGACTGAAGAAAAAGGCAGATCACACAAAACTGGTAAATGACAATTTTGATAAACAAGAGAATTTACACACAAGTCTTATCTGGAATGGCTGCAAGAAAAGTAAATCTCAGTGGATCAGAGCAAGATGGCAGAAGAGTAAGAGACCTAGATATCATCAGGTCCCAAGAGTTCATCTAGATGTTTATCAAACCAGTTGGAACACCTACAGACTCAACAGAAGATCAAAGAGAGAAAGAGTCGCAATTCTAAGAACAGAAAATTGACCACTTTCTGGAAGGTAGGATGTGCAGAGAAGTGAATCAGAGGCAACATTTGGGAAGACAGACCATGGGGGAGGGGCCAGCTCCTGGCCAGCAGTAGAGCAGCAGAGCACAAAATTGGAACACAAAATAAAAGTCTACTCCACTGAGGGACTTCACCCTAGAGGCTAAGTGGGGCAGGGAGCATGGAACCCTCACTGGGAACAGTGTGGTCTCAGAACCCACGAGGTCACAGAAGGACCCAAGGTGCCTAAGCACAGCAGAACTCCCAGGTATCAGAGCAGGGAAGCTGGCTGTAGAGATGGAGTGGTGAAGTGAGCTCTCAGCTCTGGCTTACCTTAAACCATGATCTCAGGCACAGTCAGGCCACTGCTCTTCCAGCAGGGACTCCCACAAGTGGCAGATCCTGGGAGACTCCCTCCTTCCTCCACCAAGAGGACTGGTGCAGGAGCACGCTGCAGGAATCTGCTGGCTTTGGAGACTCCAAACAAGGCTGTATACCAGAGACAGCAATGCTCAGTCACAGGCTGGGTGAGCAAGGAGCCCAGCTGGAGACCAGGGAGACAGGCATGATTGACAGCTTTTCTCCGGGGGCACAATAAGGACTGAGACTCTAAGCTCTTGGCTCCTCTGTGACAGAGACTAGGAGGCTGCCATCTTCAATCTCCTACTCCAAAGCTGTACAGAAATCATTGGGGAACAAAAGCTACAGAGAGCAAACCTGAGTAGATTGCTTAGCCTGACCCCTGGCAAGGGCAGTGCAGTTCTGTCTCAGGCAAAGACATTTGAGAATCAGTACAAAAGGCCCCTACCCCAGAAGACCTTCAAGAACATCCAGCAAAGACCAAGTTCACTGATCAATGAGAACTGTGGAACTTCAGGGGAATGCACCATGTAGAATTCCTGACTTTTTCCTCATGATTTTTTAGTCTTTCAATGTTAATTTCTTTAATTTAATTTTCTCTTATTCTATTTATTAATTTTTTTGTTTCTTTCGAACTTTAATGTTTTTAAACTATTTTTATCATACCAATATTTTTTAAAATATTTTTTTAAGTTTCATTGTTTTAGTCTTATTCTATCCCTTCATGTATTTAAGCTTATTTTTTTCTTTCTTTAAAACTTTGGGATACAGTTTCTTCTGATAGATAAAAATATACCCTAACTCTAGCACACGGCTTTGTTCTAGTCTCCAGCCTCATCACATTCTTTCCTCTTTTTTTTTTCTTTATTCAACCAACTTCTTATTAATTCTTTTCTTAGAATATTTTTTAATTTTTATATTTACAATCATATTCCATCCCTTCATCATGTATATCTTATTTTTGTACATATATAAGTTTTTTCTTTAAAAATTTGGGAGGCAGTTTCTTCTAACAGATCAAAATGTGCCCCAAATCAAGCATGTGGCTCTGTTCTACTCACCAGTTTAATCATATGTATAGCAACAGATAGATATAGATAGATATAGATAGAGATAGAGATTTTGTTTTTCCTTTCTTCTCCCCCTGATTTTGGGTTTCTTATTTGGTCAGTGTATCTTTTTCTGGGGTCATCACTACCCTTCTAGTATTTTGTTCTCTCATTCATCTATTCTTATCTGGATAAAATGACAAGACGGGAAAGTTCACCTCAAGAAAAAAAGAACAATAGGCAGTGCCAATGGCTAGGGACCTAATCAATAGGGACATTCGTAATATGCCATAAATAGAGTTCAGAATGATGATTATTAAGGTGCTAGCTGGGCTCAAAAAAAGCATGGAAGATACTAGAGAATCCCATTCTGGAGAATAAAAGAATGAAAATCTAACCAGATTGAAATCAAAAAAGCTATTAATGAGATACAATCAAAACTGGAGGTTCTTACTGTGAGGATAAATAAGGCAGAAGAGAGAATTAATGATATAGAAGACCAAATGATGGAAAATAAAGAAGCTGAGAGGGAAAAAAAGACAACTACTGGATCATGATGGAAGAATTTGAAAGATAAGTGATACCATAAGATGAAACAATAGTAAAATAATTGGGATTTCAGAAGAAAAAGAAACCGAAAGTGACAGAAGGTATATTGGAGCAAATTATAGCAGAGAATTTCCCTAATTTGACAAAGAGAACAAGCATCAAAATCCAGAAGGTACAGAGAAACTCCTTCAAAATCAATAAAAGTAAGTCCACACCCCATAGTAAAACTTACAAGTCTCAGTGACAAAGAGAAAATCCTGAAAGCAGCTCAGGAGAAGTCTGTAACATACAATGGCAGAAATATTAGATTAGCAGCAGACCTATCCACAGAGACCTGAGGCCAGAAAGGACTGGAATAATATATTCACAGCACTAAATGAGAAAAATATGCAGCCAAGAATACTATATCCAGTTAGGCTGTTATTGAAAATAGAAGGAGAAATAAAAATCTTCCAGAACAAACAAAAACTAAAAGAATTTGCAAACATCAAACAATCCTTATAGAAAATATTGAAAGAGGTCCTCTAAGCAAAGAGAAAGCCTAAAAGTAACATCAGAAAGGAACAGAGACGATGAACGGTAACAGTCACCTTATAGGCAATACAACGGCACTAAAATCATATCTTTCAATAGTTACCCTGAATGTAAATGGGATAAATGCCCCAATCAAAAGACACAGGGTATCAGAATGTATTAAAAAAAAAAGAAGGACCCATTGATATGCTGTCTGCAAGAAACTTATTTTAGACCCAAACACATAGCCAGATTTAAAGTGAGGGGTGGTAAACAGTTTACCATGGTAATGGACATCAAAAGAAAGCTAGAGTGGAAATCCTTATATCAGACAAATTGGATTTTAAAACACAGACTATAATAGGAGATGAGGAAGGACAGTACTTAAAGGGTCTGTCCAACAAGAAGATATAATAGTTTTAAATATCTATGCTTCTAACATGGGAGCAGCCAATTATATAAACCAACTAATAACTAAAAGAAACACATTGGCAATAATACAATAATAGGAGGGTACTTTAACACCCCCCTCACTGAAACAGACAGATAATCTAAGCAAAGATCAATAAGGAGATAAAGACTTTAAATGACACACCAGATGGACATCATAGATCTATTCAGAACATTATATCCCCAAGCAACAGAATACACATTCATCTCTAGTGAACATAGAACATTCTCCAGAATAGATCACATTCTGGGTCACAAATCAGGTCTCAGCTGGTCCCAAAAGATTGGGATCATTCCCTGCATATTTTCAGACTACAATGGTTTGAAAATAGAACTTAACCACACGATGAAAGTTGGAAAGAACTCAAATACATGGAGGCTAAAGAGTATCCTACTAAAGAATGAATGGGTCAACCAGGAAATTAAAGAAGAATTTTTAAAAATCATGGAAACAAATAAAAATGAAAACACAACTGTTCAAAACCTTTGGGACACAGCAAAGGTGGTCCTGAGAAGAAACTATATACCAATACAAGCCTTTCTCAAGAAACAAGTAAGGTCTAAAATACACATAACCCAACACCTAAAGGAGCTGGAAAAAGAACAGAAAAGAAAGCCTAAACCCAGCAGGAGAAGAGAAATAATAAAGATCAGAGTAGACATCAATGAAATAGAAACCAAAAGACTGTACAACAAATCAATGAAACTAGGAGCTGGTTCCTTGAAAGAATTAACAAGATTGATAAATCCCTTGCCAGACTTATCAAGAGAAAAAAAGAGAAAGGACCCAAATTAATAAAATCATGAATGAAAGAGGAGAGATCACAGTCAATAAAAAATAAATAAAAGCAATTATAAAAACATATTATGATCAACTATACACCAGAAAATTTGACAATCTGGAAGAAATGGATGCATTTCTAGAGACATATAAACTACCAAAACTGAACCAGGAAGAAGTAGAGAACCTGAACAGACCCATAATTAGTAAGGAAATAGAAGCAGTCATCAAAAATCTCCCCAAAAACAAGAGTCCAGGGCCAGATGGCTTACAGGGGGAATTCAACCAAAAATTTAAAGGATAATTAATACCTACTCTCCTGATAATTAATACCTACTCTTCCAAAAAATAGAAATGGAAGGAAAATATCCAAACTCATTTTATGAGGCCAGCATTACCTTGATCCCAAAACCAAAGACCCCGTCAAAAAGGAGATTTACAGACCAATATCCTTGATGAACATGGAGCAAAAATTCTTACCAAAATACTAGCCAATAGGATTTAACAGTATATTAAAAGGATTATTCACCCTGACCAAGTGAGATTTATTCCTGGGCTCCAAGGTTGGTTCAACATCTACAAATCAATCACTGTGGTGCAGTGATTGCACCATTTCTTTTACATTAATAAAAGAAAGAACAAGAACCATATAATCCTCTCAATAGATGCTGAAAAAGCATTGACAAAGTACAGCATCTTTTCTTGATCAAAACTGTTCACAGTGTAGGGATAGAGGGTACATACCTTAATATCATAAAAGCCATCTATGAAAAACCTACAGTGAATATCATTCTCAGTGGGGAAACATTGAGAGCTTTTCCCCTAAGGTCAGGAACACAGCAGGGCTGTCCACTATCACCACTGCTATTCAACATAGTATTAGAAGACCTAGCCTTAGCAATCAAACAACAAAAAGAAATAAAATGCATCTGAATCAGCAAAGAAGTCAAACTTTCATTCTTTGCAGGTGATATAATACTTTGTGGAAGACACAAAAGACTCCACTCCAAAACTGCTAGACCTCATATGGGAATTCAGTAAAGTGTCAGGATATAAAATGAATGCACAGAAATCAGCTACATTTCTATATACCAACATTAAGATAAATGAAAGAGAAATTAAGAAGTAGATCCAATTTACAATTACGCCCCAAACCATAACATACCTAGGAATAAACCTAACCAAAGAGGCAAAGAACCTGTATTCAGAAAACTCTAAAGTACTCATGAAAGAAATTGAGAAAGACACAAAGAAATGGAGAAACATTTCATGTTCATGGAGTGGAAAACAAATATGTGAAAATGTTTATGCTACCTAAAGCAATCTACACATTTAATACAATCCTTATCAAAATACCATCAATGTTTTTTAAAGAAATGGAACAAAAACTTCTAAAATTTATATCGAACCATGAAAGACCCTGAATATTCAGAGAAAGGTTGAAAAAGAAAACCGAAGGGTGGTCCGAAGGGGCGTGTGCAACCCAATGTTTATAGCAGTAATATCCACAATAGCCAAACTATGGAAAGAACCTAGATTTCCATCAACAGATGAATGGATAGAGAAGATGAATATATATATATATATGTTATATCATAAAAGCCATCTATGAAAAACCTACAGTGAATATCATTTGTGCAATATACTTCATGAGTATATACCTGTTATATATACATATGCCTGTTATTACTTACAGCACGGCTTTTGGGGGCATGATATCTGTGCAGGGCAAAAAGAAGTTCATATATATATATATATATATATATATATATATATATATATATTGCAGCCATCAAAAGAATGAAATCCTGCTATTTGCAAGAACATGGGTAAAACCAGAGAGTATTATGTTTGCAATGACATCGATGGAACTGAAAGGTATTATTCTGAGTTAAATAAGTAATCAAAGAAACACAATTATCATATGATCTCTCTGATATGAGGAATTTGAGAGGCAGCGTGGTGGTTCATACAGGGAAGGAAAAAATGAAGCAAGATAGGACTGGGGAGGGAGACAACCATAAGAAACTTAGTCTCAGGAAACAAACTTAGGGTTGTTAGGGGGTGGGGTGGAGGGATAGGGTGGCTGGGTTATGGAAAAAATAAAAATTAATTTTAAAAAATGCCAAAATAACCTATATCATAAATGTGTTGCAAAAAAGTAAATAAAATAATAAGTCTGAGAACAGTTTGTAAACCACATTGTAAATGTTAGTTTATCTTAACCTTCAGTTGTAGTAAATAGAAAGAAATCATGAAACTACCCTCAAACATTTATGAAGTAGAAATTTTAGAAAACAAAGCTATTAAAAAGTGAGTTTACTATTTAAATAAAGTTTGCTTTTTGAGTTACAAAAGGAAAAACAAAAGAAAGAAAGAAAGAAAGAAAGAAAGAAAGAAAGAAAGAAAGAAAGAAAGAAAGAAAGAAAGAAAGAAAAGAATAAATCTCTGCATGGACCCAATAAAATTTTAAAAGTTTATAATAGGGGCCTAAATTGGGTTCAGTAACATATATGATCAAGATAGTCTCAAAAACACACAGCTCTCTCAAGGCTGTGTCCTTGAAAATTGTTCCCACTTTGGGAACTGTAGGCTGAACATACATTCCAAGGACAGGATAGGTGGTGAGGACCTCTAGTTGCCCAAGTTTACTTTGTGGATCAACTGGCATTCACATCTTTTCAATGACTTCTTCCAACGCTACATTATTTCATTGTTATTACTTACAACACGGCTTTTGGGGGCATGATATCTGTGCAGGGCAAAAAGAAGTTCATGAAATTTCATTTATTTACTGGTGTTTTTGTGCAATTTAATTATAGTGCCAAGGTTTGAATCTAGAACTTCATATTGAAAATCTACTTTTCTTTATCATGCTTTTAAATGTCTCTAGACTTTCTTTTTTCTTCTCATTTCTTTTTCTCCTTTTTACTTCCCTTCCCTTCCCTCCCTTCCTTCCCATTTCTTTTCTTTCAAGTATCCAAGAAACAGTTCAAAGAATGATGTGCTCTAGTTGAGTAAATGGCTCTTGACTGTGATTCCCAATAGTCTATTAAAAGGTACATAATTTTACCTCTTTAGAAATACTTAACTCTCTTCTTCCAACACACTACCAGCCTCTGCAAAAATAATTCCTATGACATTTTATTTTTCTCCATGGTTCCTATATCTTTTGATTTAAGGGCCAGACTGCATTTTCTTTATAGTTTGCTTCAAAATAAATATATTAAAAATTCTGCCAGAAATAGTGACATTATATAAATACAGCTATGGTAAGGAAAATTTTAAAATGTGAAAAAGAGAATTTCCTCTGGGGAGTGTATGTTTTGTGAGAGAACATATAATGTTGTACTGAACTTGACTAAAAACTTACCAAAAAGTCAATATTATGTTGCGCTACTACATGCAAAACATTTAGTAAAGAAAGTGATAGTAAAACTTCATAGTGTATTCCAGTCTGGAAACTGAGGATAATTTGGAGTTTTGTTTAGAGGATGAAGGCCAAAGTAGAATGTTAAAATTCAGAAAGATATTAAGCCAAAGGCTTTAACAGCTTTCTCCAAATACCTGAGAGACTATCTCATGAAAGTGACATCATTCTGATTTTACATATTTCCAAGGACTAGATATTACCACAATGGTTAGAAGTTAGAGATAGATTTTGTTCCAAAAAAGGGTAAAATATCTGTTGTAAGAGAGAATCATAGAGAGGGAATGATCTGACACTAATATTGGAGTCACCAAAGCACTTAAGCACTCAAGAAATGACCTTCCCCGATAAGGAGGTATAGTGTCTTCTTACACTAATTGTTTAAAATGGAAAAAGAAAACTGGACCAGTATTAAAGTTTTCTTAATGTCAATTTAATACCAGAAAAAAAAATGAATGAGATCTACAAGTTGAGGTTTTGATGAAATTTTAACCAACTTCCAATATTCCCCACCTGAAGTGTCTATATATTTTTAAATGATTCTGACAAAAAATAGTTTAAAAAAATCAAAAACTGCCCTTGCCATGTAAACTTAAAATGACACCTCTGTTAGAATTTATGACTATATCATCCCTACAACATCCTTCTCTCCTCTTCTTTCTACAGGTGTCAAAATCATTTCAAGGGGTCCCTGGGTGGCTCAGTCCTTAAGTGTCTGCCTTCAGCTCAGGTCATGATCCCAGTGTCCCAGGATCAAGCCCCACATTGGGCTCCCTGCTCAGTGGGAAGCCTGCTTCTTCCTCTTTCACTACCCTTCTTGTGTTTCCTCTCTCGCTGAGTTTCTCTCTGTCAAATAAATAAATAAAATCTTTAAAAAAATCAGTACAAGGTAATTATGGTGATAAGGACTAAGAGGGAATGGTAGAAATCAAATAAAATGTAAATGAAGAAGGATGATTCCTAAGCAGTAGGATGTAATGTAAATGATCTCCTAATAGGACTGTGAAGGTATATAACAAGAGCTACATAACTACTGCTTTGAATTTTGATTTGTTCTGTTTTGTTTTCTTAAATGTTATTGAAGCCCCAGAGGCAGATCCCTGGGAATAATATATTATGGCTACAGATTTTTGCCTCTGTAAAATGAGAACCTATTCACATTTTGTGAAGGAAGAGTGGCCAATGAAAATATAAACTATAATCTTTCTTTTCAGCAATACAGAAAAACAAATTTATTTTTTTTCTCTGTTACACGTTGTGAGATATTTCATTATTCAGCAAATCAAATAGTCCATTCATGAATTTCACCATCACAACTCTCAGCAGGAAGATACAACAGGTGATAACCACTGTTTTTTAACATGTATAACTGAAGATACTTGTGTGAACATAGTGAATATAATGAGAATACAATAAATGTTACCTTATGTCTGTTATAGAAGTCTTCTTCACTTCTAGCAATCATCTGGTATGTCTGATTGTGTCCTTTAGAAAGGATAAGGTTATTGTTTTAGCAGTAAATTAGTAAAGTAATATAATTTTAGAATAAAACAAATGATGAAGTGAAGGTGCTAATCGTGCTGCTCATTCAGAAACATTATTATTCATTATAATTTCACTGCCTAACATATAAAATCAGATGGTGTATATTTTAATGTAGAGTTTAGTGAAAGCTCTAAAAATCATCCTTTTCTTGAACATGTTCCATATATTAAAATTAAGTATCAGTGTTTCATTTCAGGTCAGATAAAATCCACCCCCAACCAAAAAGAAAAAAAAAAAAGTCTCATAGCAGACCAATAGAAGTGAACTGAAGAATTTCTCTAGCAGGAATATGAGGAATAGCATAATTTTTGAAAGATGAATTTCTATAATGTTTATATATGCCACATTGCTCTGATCTGGAATCCAAAAAGAAAAGTTGAAGAGTACTTATACTTTCTACATGTGCTCCCAAGCAATATTATAAATAAAATATATGTAATTTCACTTTCTTAAAACTAGAAAGATGCCGGTCAACTGGAATATCAACCTATGTAAAATGAAAGTGGTTCTCTAAATGTGATGTTGGAATGACTTAACTAATGTTCTCTGGATATATGATAGCATACTACAAGGGCTTTAGAGTATATGTAAAATGCACTTATTATGTAACATGACTGTTGTTTTCTTTTTTCAAAATATATATACACATATTTTTAAATAATTTATTTTATGTTTTTTCAGTGTTCCAAGATTCATTATTTAGTGAACTATTTTACCCCCAAATATGGATTTTTGTTTTATTCCAAAGCAATATAGATAGAATGTTTGTATATATGGGCAAGAAATATACTAAAATGAATTAAACAAATGAACCCAAATAAGAGGGTTTTCCTTGGTACAGAGCATTTAAATTTTGATATATTAATCTTTTGAAACAATAATTTGTATATATAAACACACATACATTTATACATATAAATAAATTATATATATTTACACACACACAAGGAACATTAAAGGGAAAAACAAAGCAGAGAAAAGTAATTTATTTAGATTTCCTTATTATTCAGAAGTTACATATGTATTTATTTATATTCACATAAAAATTTACCCTCATACAAAAAGACTATTACCATATATTACAATGAATATCTGGAAAGTAGGGATGGGAAAGAAAAAAATTGATGTTTAACTTTATTTCCTCCTGTGTCTGAGTTATTTCATGGCTGTATTTAATTTTTTACTATGGTAAATGGAGAATCATCATAGTTATTAAGTCATGTTCTCTAAGATAATTACTCATTAATATAAAGTAAATGGAATTTACTCTGTCTTTATAATTGTAGACAAATGTTTCATATCATTTTGGTCTACAATAAAATGAAACAAAGACAAACACAAAAAACTCTGATTATTAATTAACACTTTTATTAATTTATCACCCCGGATCACACATGATATAATAGGTGCAATGTATCTTTTTTTAAAGTTTTTTCTTTTTTTTTTAAAGATTTTTATTTATTCATTTGACAAAGAAAGAAATCACAAATAGGAAGAAAGGCAGGCAGAGAGAGAAAGGAGAAAGTGGGCTCTCTGCCAAGCAGAGCAGAGAGCCCAATGCGGGCCTCAATTCCAGGACCCTGAGATCATGACCTGAGCTGAAGGCAGAGGCTTTAACCCACTGAGCCACCCAGGCACCCACAATGTATCTTTTTCAATGAAGTTTCTTGCCAAACTTTATTTGAAGACAGCAGAGCTTGTCATTTGCTAGAATCTGATATAAATTTAGTTTTGTCTTCGACAAAGAAAAAAAAGCTGACTTTTAAATGATGCAGGGGTTAAGGAAGCCAAGTCCCAAGGCAGTGAAAAAAATCTGTGTATAACTTTGACTCCTCCCAGATTTAACTACTAAAAGCCTATTTTTGATCAGAATCCTTGCCTATAATATGAAGTTGATTAACACATGTTTTGTATATCTTGTGTGTTATATACTATATTCTTAAAATAAGCTAGGAAAATGAAAGTGTTATGGAGAAAATTTAAAAAAGCAACAATGCATTTATAATACTGTATTATATTTATAAAAACAAAGAAACTGTGTATGAGTGGGCCAATGCATTTCAAACTCGTATTGTTCAATGGTCAACTGTATATACAAAAGAACTGAAAACAGGATCTCAAAAAGATATTTCAACCCCATATTCATTGCAATATTATTACAATAACCATGGGGTGGGAGGAACCCAAATATCCATCAATAGATGAATAAAGATAATGTAGTATACACTATGTAGTGGAATATTATTTATCCTTTAAAAATGGGAAATACTGTTTTAAATTACAACATAGAGGAAACTTGAAGCTATTATGCTAAGTAAAATAATTCAGTTGTAAAGATAAACACTGCATGATTCGTTTCTTACAAATTTTCTAAAGTAGTGGAATTCTTAGAAACAAAAAGTAGAATGGTGGTTGCCAGGGGCTCAGGGGAAGGAGAAAAAGGGAACTGTTTCATGGATATAGAGTTTAAGTTTTACAAGACGAAAAATTTTGGAGATCCATTGCACAACAGTGTGCATATAGTTACTAATATTACACTGCACACTTAAACACAGTTAAGATGCTAAATATTGTTATGTGTTTTTACCACAATAAAAAAAAATCACCTCAAAATTACTTCAAGGTCAAAGAGCCAAGTGTAAGAGCTGAAACTATAGAAACTTTAGAAGAAAACATAGGGAGAAATCACCATGACCTTAGATTTGGCAGTGATTTCTTAGTATGACACTAAAAGAACAGCCAACAAAAGAAAGAATAATATGTAAACTGGACTTTAAAATTAAAAGATTTGTACATCAAAAGATCCTATCAACAGAGAGAAAAGGCAACTCACAGAATGGGAGAAATATTTGTAAATTATATATCTGATAAGGGATTCATATTCAAGTATATAAGTTACTTCTACAACTCAGCATCAACCACAAAAACAAACAGCCTGATTTAAAACAAAAAAAAGTTTTGAGAACATGAACATTTCTTCAAAGATATACAAAGAGTCAATAAACATATGAAAATATGTTCAATATTTGTAATGATTAGGAAACTGTAAATCAAAAGCACTGAGACATATCTCTTCCTGTCCATTACATTGGCTATTAACATACACACAGACACACACACACACACACACACACACACACACACACACACATATACTAAACAAACAAACAAACAAACAAAACAGAAAAGACAAAGTGTTGCTAAGGATGCACAGAAATTGGATCCCTTGCTGGTGGATAAATAAATAGTGTAGTTCAGCTGCTTTGAAAAACAGTATGGCGATTCCTCAGAAACATAAAAATGCAGTACACCATATGTTCCGACAATTCTCTTTGGATATAAAACAAAGTAATCAAAAGCAAGGAATGGAACCAAAACTATATTTGTATACTTAAGCATTCATAACAGCATTACACATGGTACTTGGAACATGGAAACGATCTACATGTCCTTTGATGACTGAATGTAAAAACAAAATATGCTATACACATAAAATGGATTGTTATTTAGTCTTTTTAAAAAATATTTTATTTTATTTATTTGACACAGAGAGCACAAGCTGGGGAACAGCAGAGGGAGAGGGAGAAGCAGGCTCTCACCAATCAGGGAGATCTATGCAGAGCTGGATCCCAGAACCCTGGGATCATGACCTGAGCTGAAGGCAGATGCTTAACTGACAGAGCCATACAGGAGCCCCTATTATTCAGTCTTAAAAAAATTCTCTCTGCCTTTGACTCAGGTGGTGATCACAGGGTCTTTGAGTAGAGTCTCACATGAGGCTACATGTTAGCAGGGAATCTACTTCTCCCTCTACCTTCTATTACCCCTACTTCTGTGCTTCTCACTCACTCTCTCTCACAAATAAATAAAATTTAAAAAAAAAGATTCTCCCACATACTGCAACATGGATGAAACTTGGAGACATTATGGTAAGTGAAATGAACAAGTCACAAAAAAAATCTGCTCTATATAATTACGTTTATGAGCTGTCCAGAGTAGTCAAGTTCATAGAGACAAAGGTAGAATGGTGATTTCCAGGAACTGAGGAAAGAAGAGAATAGAGAGTTACTGTTTAATGAGTACAGAATTTCAGTTTGGGAGGATAAAAAAAATTCTGGAGATTGATAGTGGTGATGGTTGTACAAAAATGTGAATGTACTTCATGCCACGGAACTGTGCACAAAAATGGTTAAAATTATAATTGTTTTTTATTATGTGTATCTGACCATAATTAAGAATTAAGAAAAAAACCCCAATTTGGGTGGCAAGGAAGTTTATAACATATATATATATATATATATATATATATATATATATATATATATACTCTCAGTAGGTCCAAAAAAATTTTCAAATGAAAATTGGAGATTCAAGTTCATTGACTGTTCAAATTTATACTACTTAAATGGCCATAAATCCTAACATGGGCTCAAGTTGTGGCTAATGGCAACACTGAGATGTTCGTAAAACAAAAATGTGAAGTTTTTAGAAATAATTTTATATTCATGGGCACAGGGAAGTACAACTGAAAACCAAAAACAGTTGGATAAGATCTTTATAAAAAGATTCAATCATATGAAAAGATAAGTCACCATGTGAGTGAGACAGCAGATGCAACATAGGCATAGTTTCAACTACCAAAAAGCATAATAATTTGAAGGAAACTAAAGCACAAAATAAACTGTATTCCAGAGGATAAATAATTAAATGTATTAAAAAATAAAGGGAAATTAGAGAATCCTTTCCATTTACTACGATAGCACCAAAAGCCATAAAATACCTCAGAATAAACCTAACCAAAGAGGTAAAGGATTTGTACTCAAGAACCACAGAACGTTTCTGAAAGAAATTGAAGAAGATAAAAAAGATTTCCATGTTCATGGATGAGAAGAATAAACATTGTTAAAATATTTATACTGCTCAGAGCAATCTATTTCAATGCCATCCCAATTAAAATTCTACCATCATTTTTCAAAGTGCTGGAACAAATAATCCTATAATTGTTTTGGACTCATAAAAGACCCCAAATCACTATTAAAATGTTGAAAAAGAAAAACAAAGCTGGGTCATCACATTGCCTGATTTCCAGCTTTATTACAAAGCTGTGATCACCAAGACAGCATGGTACTGGCGCAAAAACAGACATATAGACCTATAGAACAGAGTAGAGAGACCAGATATGGACCCTCAACTCTATAGTCAAATAATCTTCAACAAAGCAGGAAAAAATATCCAGTGGAAAAAAGACAGTCTCTTCAGTAAATGATGCTGGGAAAATTGGACAGCTACATATAGAAGAATGAAACTACACCATTCTCTTATGCCACACACAAAGATAAACTCGAAGTAGATGAAAGACCTCAACCTGAGGCAGGAATCTATTAAAATCCCAGAGGAGAGAACATAGACAGTAACCTCTTCAACATTGGCCACATTAACTTCTTTCAAGACATGTTTCCAAGGCAAAGGAAACAAAAGCAAAAAGGAACTTTTGGGACTTCATCAAAATAAAAAGTTTCTAACAATAAAAAAAAAAAAAAATTAAAAAAAAATAAAAATAAAAAGTTTCTGCACAGCAAAGGAAACAGTTAACAAAACAAAGAGGCAACCCACAGAATAGGAGAGGGTATTTGCAAATGACACTTCAGACAAAGGGCTTATATTAAAGATCTATAAAGAACTCCTCAAACTCAACACCCCCCAAAAAAGATGATCACGTCAAAAAATGGGCAAAAGACATGAACAGACATTTCTCCACAGAAGACATACAAATGGCTAACAGACATGAAAAAATGTTCATTATCTTTAGCCATCTGGGAAATTCAAATCAAAACCACATTGAGATACCACCTTACACCAGTCAGAATGGCCAAAATTAACAAGACAGGAAGCAACAAGTGTTGGAGAGGCTGTGGAGAAAGGGAAACTCTCTTACACTGTTGGTGGGAATGCAAGTTGGTACAGCCACTTTGGAAAACAGTGTGTAGATTCCTTAATAAATTAAAAATAGAGTACCCTATGATCCTGTAATTGCAGTACTGGGTATTCACCCCAAAGATAGAGATGTAGTGAATAGAAGGGCCATATGTCCCCTTGATGTTCATAGCAGCAATGGCCACAATCACCAAACTGTGGAAAGAGCCAAGATGCCCTCTATAGATGAATGGATAAAAAAGATATGGTCCATATATACAATGGAATATTACACCTCCATCAGAAAGGATGAATACCCAACTTTTGTAGCAACATGGATAGGACTAGAGGAGATTATGTTGAGTGAAATAAGCCAAGCAGAGAAAGTCAATTATCATAAGGTTTCACTTACTTGTGGAGCATAAGGAGTAACATGGAGGACATTAAGAGAAGGAAAGGAAATGTGAATTGGGGTAAGTCAGAGAAGGGGATGGAACATGAGAGACTGTGGACTCTGAGAAACAAATTGAGGGTTTGGGAAGGGCGGGGAGTGGGGGGATGGGTGAGTCTGGTAGTGGGTATTAAGGAGGGCATGTATTGTATGGAGCACTGGGTGTGGTGCATAAACAATGAATCTTAGAGCACTGAAAAAATAAAATAAAGTAAAATAAATTATTAAAAATTAATAAAAAAGAAAAATCAGAATCAACAAAAAGAGAAAAACATTTTTTTTTTATAGATCCTATTATTTAAGAGAGAGAGAGAGTGAGCATGAGTAGGGTGAGAAGCAGAGGGAGAAGCACACTCTCAACTAAACAGAAAGCCCAAGGCAGGGCTTGATCCTAGGACCCTGGGATCATGACCATAGGCAGACGCTTAATCAACCGAGCCATCCAGGTGCCCCAAGAAAAGCAAATTTTTTAGAAAACGTATGATAATTAAAATCTAACTTCAATAGGTAGATTAATTAGCATATGAATAAAATTCCATAAGTCACAAAAAATGGGAAAATGTAAAAAAAATTAATAAAAATGGAAAATAGAATGAAAGGTTACAACCTAATTCAAACTTTGCAATAAAAATTAAAGAAAAATCTTAAATTATAGATGCGATTATTCAAAGAGAAATTGATAATATATTTTCAGAATTGAAACATTATATAAATCCTTAAATTAATAATGATATGAATCCCCAGAGACCCAGTGATTTCTGAGAAGTGTTAATAGAAATAAATTCAAAACCATACAATGAAACATCAACATACTGAAAAGAGTGAATATCTTAACATCAGTGAAGATGTAAGGACAACTAAAAATGACAAATCAAAGGGCACCTGGGTGGCTCAGTTGGTTAAGCGACTGCCTTCAGCTCAGGTCATGATCCTGGAGACCCGGATCAAGCCCCACATTGGGCTCCCTGCTCAGCGGGAAGCCTGCTTCTCCCTCTCTCATTCCCCCTGCTTGTGTTTCCTCTCACTGTGTTTCTCTTTGTCAAATAAATAAATAAAATCTTTAAAAAAACCGACAAATCGAGAGGAGATTTTTCATCAGCAAAGTAACAGTTTGAGCAAATAAAAACAAAACAAGAAAACTAGCTTTATTTTATGTACAATGCATTCCTAAAAATGATTTACAGTGATTGAAAATAAAGAAATATGCCATGATACTGACAAAATATATGAGTAGTAACCAAAAAATCAGGAAAAAATATTCTCTAATAAAACAGTACAAGAATATTGGGACGAGCAGGAATGATTTATGGAGACATGGGAAAAAACTAAAGCCCTCTCTCACCAAAAGTATATCCTCAGAATACATGAATGCAAAATTTAGCACAATTTCAGAAGTCTTAATAAACTCAGAAATAAATTGAACGAAATATTAAAAAAAGCCTGGTGGTATATTGGTGTTAAATTTTATTCATTTAAAAATATCTTCACTATTCTCAGAATTTATCAAATAATTCAGGATGGCTAAATAATCTATTTGAATCTTTAATCAAAGATCATCTTCCCTCTCCTTCTATACAAAAAAGCACTGAGATTTTTTAAAATATGAAGGTTGTCAAGGTATACATCTAAAGCAAAGGTAGAAAAGTCACGTATCTAAAACAAAAGAAGAAAATGTTCGTATTATTTTCCTAAGGAAAAATATGGCAAAGAGTTTTGGCAGGTTAAAGATGATTTAAATTATAAAAATCATGTAATGCTTCACTCTTTGAAAAAAATTTATTACTAATTTATCAATTTCATAAACATATTCTTTTCTGAGGCGAATCTGCCTAGAAGGAGACCCTGAGACTGAATTTCAATGCAAGTAGTTTCTTTGAGAGCTGATTAGGGGAATTGCTATAGGAGGGGAGAGACCAAGCCTGGAAGGATGTATTAGAGCTCTGGGCTATTGGAATTCAATCACAAAGGGGACCTTTGGAACAAAGTGGAAATCCTACCTCAGACATGTCTTCTGAAAGGCATGAAATTCCCTTCATTTTTGGCCAGGTGCTGTTACTGGGCTGGTAAATTCTAGCACTTAGGACCTGCCAGGTGTAAAGATAAAGCATGTTTTGGCCAGAGAAAACATTAAACAAAGTTTTAAGTACTCATAGTGAAAAACTGTGGTATATAAAAGACTTGTGAGTGCTGGCATAATAAGCCAGAGCTCAAGAGCTTCTTCAACAGTTGTTATCTTTTCCTAAAACTTTGGTTCTTTATATTTAGATGAATATTACTGCGTGACACAAAGCATCCACAACTTCTTCAAAGAGTCAATAAATTGACTTCAGAATAGAGTTAAACAAACTGGCATAACTTCATTTACTGTGAATTGACTAGCTGCTTACTACTGTCATGTATGTGTATATTCATTATTATTCATTTTTATATAAGACAATAAGTGTTAAAATATTTTTAAAAATTCCTAGTAGTTATTTACACTTGTGATTTCCTGCATAAATAGAAAAATAATGTAATAAAAATACATTTTGCATTTGTTACCTTAGATATTTTGTCTGGTATGGAGTTTGTTTCTATATATCCCAAGGCTTTGGTAGTCATTATTCCCACCTCAATTACGTTCCTCTTCCTGTAATTTTGAAAAGGTTTTTTTTTCTTCATTAAAAAAATAAATCTTTAAATTACTAATGTGGAGAAAGGATAAAATATATAGTTCAGATATCATCTACTATATATTCCAACAGGTATTGGGCACTCATAAATGTTTAATTGAACAAAATAAACAAGTTTCAGTGAAAACTTTATTTCAGTTTGATGTTATGCTTTAAAAAGATAATTTATACTTGTCAAGAAAATAAATCATATGTCAAAATTTAGATTCAAATAGCTATTTATTAGTTATGCATATATATTGCTTTTATTATTTATTTGACTATGTATTGCTTTTAAATGTGTAATTACAAAAATATTTTAAGATAAGCATAGTAAAAACTTGAACAAAGCAACTCCAATATATATTGCTTCTATAATACGTTTAAAGTAATGTACTATCTTAACCATACCTGTCATAACCATACATTTTTCCTTTGCTTCCTAAATTTCATGATACATCCCTGTGAATTCATTATGATTATAAATTTTAATTTTGATGATTTCATTCTGGATTAATGTTTCAACCTCTTGTCAGGGAAAAAAAATTAAGTTTGTCTTCTGAGTCTTTGTAATATTTCTGCTAAATGTAGTGAGGAAAAAATAATTTAAATTTTAAATTCATTTTAATTTCATTACTAAAAACCCTTTAGGGAAAACATTTTTTCTCCATCAAGATAATTATTATTTTAAAGGGCATTTTCAATATTTATTTGCCTGTAAGAAAATATATTAAAAAAAGGCTTGGGAAAACAAAAATTATATATTTCTAGATATGATATGCTCCTTGTATCTACTGGGAATGTGACTACATTAATATCCAAAATTAAACATAAAAGATACATACTCTTTTCACAAAGTCAGCCTCTGAGATAATAGCCTATTAATATCAAAAATAAATAAAATAGTTTGCTTCTATTTGCTTAACCAGTTTCTAATTTGTTTTACAGAACTGTAGTAAGATACTTTCTGACACAAATATTTTGCCCTCTGAGCCCTTTCTCTCATATCTTGTCTCATACTAACCATTTCCAAAATGTACAGTGACTTTTTTCTGTGATGAATTACCTTTTACCCCTGTTGGAAACATTACATTATAGAAAAGGGGGAACAAACCTGTGCTAAATAAGATGCACACTGAGTAAACTCAAGCACTGAGCATGTTATTATTTTTTTACAACCAGTAACAGAAGGCGGGTGGCAATTTTGTTTTATGTTTTGTTTTATTATGTTTTTTTGACTTAGTTGTAAAAATTTTATTCTTAGGTGATTAAAAGATTCATAAATGTTACAAGGTGGTTGACTGTGTTATGGATGTCATGATGGAGTGGGAAGAATGTGGCCAGGAGAGGGCTTGATCCCAAATCAGCCTACAGGACTAATCCATCTGATAAAACAGAGTAATTTAATCATGAAACATGATTTAGTGTTAGGTATAGAGTAACCTTTTAGTGAAAATCTAAGACTAATATCAGAATAAAACTGAATTATCAAGTGTAAAACTTTATAGATTATATTTGAATAACTGTGTTGGGAATCAGTGTGGTGTAAAGGAGGGAGGAAACATTGTCATGTTGTATCTAACTGGATTTGAACCTTGATTTTTGCTATTGAAAAAATGATTGAATTTACTTGAAATATTTAAATACTCTGCAATTCCTCTTCCTATGTATAATGTGTATACTAAACAATCTTTAGGTATGTCCCAACAATTAAGTGAGCTAAAAAATGTAAAGTCCAAATAACTAGGCTGATCCATAAAAGTGTAATAATTGTCTTCACAATATATATTTTAACAATAGCATAATTATAATATTCCCCCTTTATCTGTGAGGATACATTGCAAGACTCCCAGTGGATCCAGAAAAAACAGACAGTGTTAAACTCTAAATATTTTGTTTTTCCTAAAAATACATTCCTATGATAAAGTTTCATTTATAAATCAGGCGCAGTAAGAGATTAACAATAATAGTAATAAAATAGGATAATTAAAACAGTGTAATAAAAGCTATATGCATGTGCTCTCTCTTTCTCAGAATATTTACCCTTCTTGGGATGACATGAGACGATAAAATGCCTATGTGATCAGATGAAATGAATATCGGAAGTGTTGAAGCTATTACAGAACTGATGATATTCATAAAAAGGATCATCTACTTCTAGACCACAGTTGGCTGTGGGTGAAAGAAGCCTCAGAAAGTGAAATGGATAAGAGGGGACCACTGTTTTCTTGTTTAGTAGGGATCCCTCCTTCAATTTGTAGATACTGATGTGTGTTACTGATAACCTTTAGATTATCAGTAACATAACGATGTTATGTTTAGTTTAAAAAGTAGTTGTCGCAAAAAATAACATGAGCTTTGAGGATGTTTTTATAAAATTGAAGTTTTCTGAAGCCAAACTCCAGAGTCCATTTTTTTGATGCCTATCAAAAGCCACTGTAGAATGCCTGCAAGTTTGGTGGCCAACTTCCTACTTAAATGAAAT
>PITA01000551.1:125199-263944 GCA_004023965.1 Spilogale gracilis
AAAAAAAAAAAAAAAAAAAAAAAAAAAAAAAAAAAAGAAATGCCCCCTGGAGCCGGGGTGGCTTGGGGGGTTGCTTCTGCCTTTGGCTCAGGTCATGATCCCCGAGTCCTGGGATGGAACTCTGCATCAGGATCTCTGTTTAGCAGGGAATCCTGCTTCTCCCTCTCCCTCTGCTTGGCTCACTCTCTTTCTGTCAAATAAATAAAATCTTCAAAAACAAAACAAATTCAATACCCTTTGTGCTTAAATGTTATGCTTTAAATAAAAACTGATAAGTATTCTAACCAGTTATATAAACACTGGGCACTGTCAAATTGGTTTGGTTAAAGTGCCTCAGAAATTATTGCCATCAAATGAATATTTTTGTTTGTTTTTGGAATTCTATTTGGGAATGTAGATTGCAATAATGATATAAAGATGCAGCAAAAATCATTTTATACTTTGTCATAGCTTCATTAAATTCTATAACCAAGGGCATGGCTTTAGCGGTAATACTGAAGCAGATCCTGAAGTTGGATCTTAGAAGCTCTCAGCTAACTCTACTTTCTTGCAGCTGAAAGTCAAATGAGGGAGATCTGAACAGTGAACCTCCATTGCTGAACACAGGATTATCCCAAGCACTGCATTATGACAGAGTGGTGGATAATTGGTGGATAACACTCTTCAAATAATTAGTCTTTGCACCGTAAGATAGGAGTAAACAAAACCACCTCTTTGAGCATAATTACAATGCATTAACACACACTAATTAAGTCCTATAATGATATTTTAATAGCCCCCAAATTTAAACTTATGTCCCCTGCAGCCCATTAATTAATATTAACTCCCTTTTCTGAAAGTGTTTTACCATGTCCCTCACTGACACCAACATCAAAGTTTATCAAGCAGTTGATAAAAATGTACAGAATAAGTTAGTAACAAGAGAATATAGCCAAAATCCTCATTTAAATTATATTCAAAATAGGCTATCCTATGTAAAAGATAGATACTATTTATGAAAATATTTCCTCAATAATATTATGTTCCTTAGGACAAGGAGATTATTTAATACTTTGGAGAAAATAAGTGAATGTTTATTGAAATAATGAAGTGATTATTTTTTTTGTAAGTCAGTATCTAAAGTTGTTGATTTATAGACTGCTCCAGAAGTAAATGACACATGTATATAAAGCCAGTTTTCACATAGTGCATAGCATCACTGGGATAAACAGCCAGTATACGGTTCAACATTTTAGTAAAATATGTGACACACTAGTTTCTAATTTATCTGTCCACCTTATTAATCATTCCACCTTCTCTTATGGTAATGCTTATTGTAAGCTTCTATTAGTGCTTTACATATGGTAATTAATACTTGTCCAATGAAGAAACATTGATGGGTAGAGTAAAACACAGGAATAGAAAGGAAAGGCTAACTCCTTTTTGGCCAAATAACTCACAGGGATTATTGGGACACTTCTTTATCTGAAAGACACACTTAACAGATGGGCTTCACTCTATTTGTTGAATATTCAGAATTAAAACATAGATTTAGAGAAAATATCAGTGTAAAAATCAAAATAAAATGTTACAGATTAAATAATTTTTAAAAATAATTTTGAAGGGGTGCCTGGGTGGCTCAGTTGGTTAAGTGACTGCCTTCGGCTCAGGTCATGATCCTGGAGAGCCAGGATCGAGCCCCACATCGGGCTCTCTGCTCAGCGGGAAGCCTGCTTCTCCCTCTCTCACTCCCCCTGCTTGTGTTCCCTCTCTTGCTGCTGTGTTTCTCTCTGTCAAATAAATAAATAAAATCTTTAAAAAATAATAATAATTTTGAAAGCTTTTTCTAATCAGGGCATTAAAGTTCTATGAATATTTCATGAATATTAATTTTAAATTCTGTTCTCTACAACTAGTCTGCTCAAGAAAAGTATAACCTCTGCTCATTTTTTTTTCTTTCTTTTTTTTTCCTAGAAAAGACCTGGCAACAATTAAGAGAAAGATAAATTTCCAGTATTTGGTCTTTAGTAGTGGCAAAAGCCCAGACAGTAGGTTTGTGCCTCAGATATATTTTCTACTAGAAACTCTATTATACAGAACATTTTCCTCCATCCAAAATGTCCCTTAAAGTAATTGCTACTTCAGAAGCAACCAAAATTCTGATTTGCATTGACTTTTAACATTTTCTACAGTCATGCAAGACCCTAACTGCAGTTTTCTCATCTAAAAATATGAGTTTACAGACACTCAATTATTGATAATTTCTGTTATTGGGTAGATATTATTGATTTGTCTTAAACATTCTTTCATAATGCTCTCTCATTAAGGAAATCTGGATTAAGAGTGAAAATATACCAGGGATCTGCCTTGATACATAATTTCCATTTTAAGGATGCTGAAATTGAAGCATACTGAGATGTTAAGTGTGGTGGATAAAATTACACATAGAATGAATATTACAAATTAAAGTTGAACTCCATAAGAATTCAAAATCAAACATAGTGATACAATATGCATAGTTACTTAAATTAAATGTTTATGCTCACACATTAGAAAAGAGCCTATACAATGGGGAAAAGATGGTCTCTTCAACATACAGTGCTGGGAAAACTGGACAGCTACATGCAAAAGAATGAAACCAGACCACTTTCTTACACCATACACACAAAATAAACTCAAAAAGAATTAAAGATTTAAATGTCAAACCTGAAACTATAAAACTCCTACTAGAAAACATAGGCAGTAATTTCCTTGACATCAGTCATAATTTTTTTTTTAGAGTCTCTCCTCAGGCAAGAGAAACAAAAGCAGAATTAAAGTATTGGAACTACACCAAAATAAAAAGCTTTTGCACAGTGAAGAAAACCATCAACAAAATGAAAACGGGAGAAGATATTTGTAAACAATACATTCATAAGAGGTCAACATCTAAAATCTATAAAGAACTGATACAACTCAATACTGAAAAACAAATAATCTGGTTAAAAATGAGCAGAGGACCCAAACAGACATTTTCCCCAAGAAGACACAGATGGCCAACAGGCACATGAAAAGATGCTCAATATCACTAATCATCAGGGAAATTAAAATCAAAAGTCACAATGAGTTATCACTTTACACCAATCAGAATGGCTAAAATCAAAAGCTAAAGAAATAACAAGTGTTGGTGAGGATGTGGAGAAAAAGGAACCCTCATGTGCTATTGGTAGAAATGCTAAATGATGCAGCCACTGTAGAAAGCAGTATGGAGAGTCCTCCAACAATTAAAAATAGAATTTCCATATAATCCAGCAATTCCATAGCAGTTGATTACCACACATGCACACATACACTAATTCAAAAAGATACATGCAGTCTTATATTTATTGTAGAATTATTTACAATAGTCAATAGTTACAATATTGAAACAACCTAAGTGTCCATGGGTGGATGAATGGATAAAGAATATTGCCCATATCTATGTCTATGTCATCTATATATCTACATCTATATCTATATCCCCTCTACACGCACAATGGAATACTACTCAGCTACAAACAAGAAGGAAATCTTGCCATTTGTGACAACATGGATAGACTTTGAGAGTATCATGCTAATTTAAATAAGTAAGGCAGAGAAAGACAGATACATATTATTTCATTTATATATGGAATCCAAAAACAAGACAATCAAACCAAACAAAACTAATAGATATAGAGAACAGATTTGTGGTTAGGAGAGGGGAAGGGTTTTGGGGACTACATATAAAGGATAAAGTGAGTTGATTATATGGTGACAAATAGTAATGGCTTATTGTGATAATATTTTATTATTTAATGCATGCAAATATCAAATTATTGTGTGGCATACTTGCAACTAATATGTTATATACTAATTTTGCCTAAAAACTCTTTGTCTACTTCCTATTGCTGCTGTTAGGAATTACTATACAAGCCAAATGTGTGTTCTTACACTTCTGGAGTTTCACTGGGTTAATGGCAGAGCTATACTTGGATGTAAAAAAGTTATATAATATAGGTCTAAGAATATATTCAATTATTTTCTGAGATCTTGATTCTGACTCTTCCTATTATACTTTAAACTGTAGTATTATTACCAATAGTATCAATAATCCAATGTCTGTTGCCTTTTCTAAGGAATATTTCTGAGACAGTCCTCAACTGAGATATTTTATCTCTATTTTTCTCAGTCGTTTACTGTTAAATATTAGTGCTCCTTTTTCAACTGAACACTTAACAGAAAACTGACTATTTACAAAGTCTGTCCTTTGAGAAAAATGTAGATTGGTGTGTTTTACAAATAAAATTCTAATTATACTATTTTTATGAGTGCTCCTGTAGTATAAAAAACAAATATATAAAAGGGCATATATGGACTACTCGTGTTAATATGTCAAGAAACAAAGATCAATTTAGAGTTGTCTACCATAAGACAAGACAAAGTGTACATTTTCCTTTTTACTTATTTTACATGATATTCAGAGCAGTAGCTAGAGTTTCATTCAAAATCATTAATATTGAAGCTCCGGGATCCTTACTTAAGCAGCACTGTTTTATTTATGAAATAGGTCATTGTTTCAAAAGTCTTATTTCAGAAGAATAGTCCAATCCTATTTACAGTGGCTACTACCCTGACTAGATAATTATAATTTATATTAAAATTAAAATGTTCAGATTGGTTTTATTCTCTGCTAGATTGTAATGAAGCTTTATGGATAACTATAATTAACCTCCACTGATACTAATTATACATATTTAGGGATCTTGAAATTGCTGATCATACAGTTCTCTTAAAGATGCATGGGGCTGTGTGGATTAAAGAATATATGTAGCACGGCTTGCAGCCATAGTCTACATGAGCAAAAACAGATAGTTGCTAGAAGTGACATGCAGAGGACATTCAGTTCATGCTCATTATAAATTATTTCATTTTCTGCCTATTAGGTATATGAAAGCCATATATGATGTCACACATTTTTGCCAAAGTAGCTCAGGCTCTCAGTAGCTCAAGCTACCCAGCCAATCTGTAAAAGTTGGATGACACTGTTCAATTTTCTATCAGTGACTTTCATCCTCTCCAAGGTTAGCCAAAGAGATCCAGCAAGATTCTGTTCTAGAAGAGAATATAATGGGAACTAAATCTTTATGAAGTGTCTTTATGTTTGAAATGTCAGGACAAATGTACATCCATCTCTCCTACCTCTGCCATCACTCCCTTTGTTACAATCCACTCCTAAAGTACCTTCTTTCTTTGGTTCTAATAAGGTCTCCGATTTTGTGTTTACTAACATCAAGAACAGAAGCACAATAGGAAGCATGGGTAAATAGTTCGGCAGAACTACTGCTTAAAATGTAACATTAGTATGTATAGAAAAGAGAGCCTTCTTACACTGTTGGTAGGAATGCAAACTGGTGCAGCTGCTCTGGAAAACAGTATGGAAGTTTCTCAGAAAGTTAAAAATAGGATTACCCTATGACACAGCAATTACATTACTGGGTATTTACTGAAAAGATACAAACAGTGATCTGAAGGGTTATTTGAACCCCGGTGTTTATAGCAACAATGTCCACGATAGCCCAACTATGAAAAGAGCCCAGATGTCCACTGACAAATGAATGGATTAAGAAAATGTGGTGTGTGTGCAGGTGTGCGTGTGCGCACACACACACACACACACACACACACACACTAATCTTACTCAGCCATCAGAAAAAATGAAATCTGAGTCCCTAGGCTGCTAGATGGAGTGAGCTCCAGGTCTTCCTCCTGCCAGTGGAGCTTTCCCCCTTATGAGGTGTCATCCTCCTAGCTGTTCGTGAAACAGGCACCCAGAAACAGGGTTTGACAATGTTGTGAGAAGACTCTTGTATTTGGAAATTACCTACCAAAAGGAGAAGCTAAAAATCAAGCAAGAGCAGTTGATGAACAAGATTGTGGCAAACTCTGAGGAATACTAATTCCCTGGAAGCCCGCTTTGTTGCCTTGACTATCAAGATCAGCAATTATGAAGAACACTTCAAGAAACATTGAAAGGACAAAGCCCAGGAGCACTATCTGCTGATGAGCAGCATCCAGAGGAAAAAGATGCTCAAAAACCTCCATAAAACCAACTACAGTTTCTTTGAGAAGACAGGCAAGAAGCTGGGGATTGAGTACACCTTCCCCCTCTGTACCACTGGAAAGTCCACCAATGATTGGCAGCCAAGAAGGCCCTATGCATTTGGGTTTTCCAGGAGGTACAGATTCTCAAAAAGCAAAAAAAAAAGGACCTTAAAGGCTAGAACAGAAGCAGCCCAGAAACAAGGCAGAAGAACCCAGAGAGCCCTTCCAAACTGGAACAGAGGCAATCAAGGAAAACCAATAAATTTTATTAGAGTTAAACAAAAAAATGAAATCTTACCATTTGCAATGATGGGGATGGAGCTAGAGGGTAAGCAAAATAAGTTAGTCAGAGAAAGACAATTATCATATGGTTTCACTCATATGTGGAATTTAAGAAACAAAAGAGAGGATCATAGCGGAAGGAAGGGAAAAATAAAAACAAGACCAAATCAGAGAGGGAGATACATCATAAGACACTTTTAACATAGGAAACAAACTGAAGGTTGCTGCAGGGGAGGTGGGTTGAGGGAGGGGTAACTGAGTAATGGACATTAAGGAGGGCACTTGATGTAATGAGCACTGGATATCATATGCAACTGCTGAATCCTTAAACTCTACAACTGAAACTAATAATACACTATATGTTAATTAATGCAATTTAAATAAAATAAAATTTTTTAAAAAGAACAAGAAAAAATATAAAAGCATTACGTTTTAGAATTGGCCTAAGAGCCTAAGTGGATTACACACTTTCTTTTTTTTTCAGTTATGGAAATTTGACATTTATTTTTTTTATGTTTAGTTAGCCAACATATAGTACATCATTAGTTTTTAATGTGGTGTTCAATGATTCATTAGTTGCATATAACACCCAGGGCTCATCACAATTTCTTTTGACCAAGAACACCTGTCTTTTGCTTGTGTTCCTTTTCCACCCTCCTCTTTCACTACTTCTAATACCTGTTGAAATACCTATTTCATTCACTTCATTTAGTCATAATAGATGGGGTATAAATCACCACCTTCAAGAGTGGCACAAAGCCTGGGAAACATTATGGGAGGTATGAGTATGCAAACATAACTGTGAAAAATTCAATTTTATTTAAAGTACCTTCAACCTTAACCCCAAACCATCTCAACACAATTTGAAATTTCATATTTTTCAAAATTAGCAACTCCAATAGCCAGAGGGCATTAATTAGTGCCAGGTAATGGGAATTATCCTATTGTCATGGATCAAAAATTCATATTTATCTCCCTAACTGCTTCCTCTAGTAGGTGATACAGTAGTCTTTCTGTATATCAGGACCTGCTTTTTTTCTCTTTCCCCGGGCTATTCTCAATAGCTTAAAATCATTAATATTGAAACTGCATAATATTTAAGCTGCATTGTTTTATTTATGAAATAGATCATTGCTTCAAAAACCCTATTTCAGAAGACTAGCCCAATCCTATTTATAGTGGCTACTACTCTGACTAGATAATTGATACTAACAGTTAGGTCTGAAACTATGCAGGACCTTAGGTATTACACTGCTAATAGGATAGCCTGCTGTACTTTTACACACACACACACACACACACACACACACACACACACACTTAAGCAGGTATACCCCGCTTTTCAAAAGTTCATATTAGGCCACTTCGCTTTTATGAAAGACCTACATCTATACATGTTTTTGCTAACTAAAAGAAATGTGAAAAGGACTTCCATTTTTACAGGAAAAGGTGAAAAGCAAAAATAACATTCAGCATGTTTTGCAGCAAACTCACCCCTAACAGTTAGAGTGGCCCCCCAAGCTCTTTCCCCTGGGAACTACATCCAGCATCTCAAGCCACTGTAAAGTTTGAACTGTGCCTATAAATATCTACTTTATCTCAATTTATTTTGTGCATCCTTAGCAAGATGTGTCCTAAGTTTCCAGAAAAGCTTAAGAGAGGTTGTTTTTTAGGTCTGGAAATATGCAAAAATTTTAATATAAATTAATGATAATTGTTTCTTCACTTAAGCTGTTTCAGCCTCCAGAAGTTTTCATAGAGAAGTTCTTCCAGATAGTTGGAGACTCCTGTATCGACGTATATATGTATACACACATGTATATACGCATATATATTTATATATGATATGTATTATATGTGCACATATACACAGAGTATGTGTACCTCTATCTCTCTATAATAATATATATCTATATTATCTATATCTATGGATATAGATATAGATCTATAAATAGGAACACTGTATTTCTGGATCAGAAAACAGACTTTTTTTTTTAAAGATTTTATTTATTTGACAGAGAGAAACACAGCCAGAGAGGGGAACACAAGCATGGGGAGTGAGAGAGGGAGAAGCAGGCTTCATGCTGAACAGGAAGCCCGATGCGGGGCTCGATCCTGGGTCTCTGGGATCATGACCTGAGCTGAAGGCAGTTGCTTAACCAACTGAGCCACCCAGGTGCCCCGAAAACAGACTTTTTTATTTATTCACAGGGCAACCTGAGGAGCACTGATTTCTTGTACCCCAATCCTTTGCAAGGTAATGCAATGAGAGCAAAATGTCACTGCATGCCATGATTACACCAGAGGAGATGCAATTACGAAACCCGGAGCATATGTAGGGCAGCTCTTATATCTGACCACTGTCCCTCTGGAGATAGAGTGAAGGAGACCTTTGTTCTGGAATACAGGCAAATCCTCTCTGGAGGAGGATAAGGGAGGTGGAGAGAAGGTATCTAGCTCTTTTACGAGTCTGAATTGTAAAGAAATGACTCCAAGTTTATTGTACTTATAATCTAAGTAAATGGATCCAGGGGAGAGGCTACATCACATTCCCTTAGAACAATACACAACCTCTAACTTCAAAGTCATGTTTACCATCCACTCTTCCTTAAACCTAAATACTAGTGTTCTTTGCTCTCAAAGCTCTGACCATGTAGAAAGATTAAAAAATATTCATGGAGTGTTGCTTCCAAACACCAACATGGGGTGTTTCCATAGATACTTAGTAATGGTGGGATCTAAACTCTAAGATATCACTTCCTTATTCCAATTTATTGCCATTAAATTAGAGCATTCTCTTCCCTTCAATCATCCTGGCTACCTAGCATATTTTTTTCAATAATCTTAAATAATTACAACTCAGGAGTTTTTATTACTGAGGAACAATATTTTTGCATTACACAGCTTGTACAAATTTTGATATGGAGATCCTTAAATGTTGGTCTAAGTGTTGAAGCCATCTTCTCTCATTAAGGGAGACCATTAACATTTTTTTTTTAAGATTTTATTTATTTGACAGAGAGAAACACAGCCAGAGAGGGAACACAAGCAGGGGGAGTGAGAGAGGGAGAAGCAGGCCCCTCTGCCGAGCAGGGAGCCTAAGGTGGGACTCGATTCCGGGTCTCCGGGATCATGACCTGAGCCGAAGGCAGTCGCTTAACCAACTGAGCCATCCAGGCACCCCTTCAAAATTATTTTTAAAAATTATTTAATCTGTAACATTTTATTTTGATTTTTACACTGATATTTTCTCTAAATCTATGTTTTAATCTGAATATTCAACAAATAGAGTGAAGCCCATCTGTTAAGTGTGTCTTTCAGATAAAGAAGTGTCCCAATAATCCCTGTGAGTTATTTGGCCAAAAAGGAGTTAGCCTTTCCTTTCTATTCCTGCTTAAGGTTTTATTCTATTCCTGCTTAAGGACCATTAACATTTTTGAGCAGGAGTGTATCCATAGTGTTAATTTATGATGCTTATTTCAGTAGTGATTGCTTTGAAATATAAATGTGGAGAAACAGGAGAATGGAAAAATACATTAGAAAATATTTCAGTAATCCAGGTATAAGATGATATATTCATGAACTAGAATAACAGTAAAAGTAATGAAAAGGAGGCATTTAAAGCAGGACACATTTGCATGAAGGAGCTGATACCTGAATTTAGAAGTATGGGTATAATGAAAGGTCAAAGTCACCAACACTCAAGTGGTGGGAAAAATGAAAATATATTCACTTATAATTAAAGCCAAAGGATAATGTTGTATTTGGTGGGAACAGAGAGCTTTTAGAAATGTTATGTTTGAAATGTTAGAATAGCCATGTAGAAATGTACAATACTCTAGTCACTACCAGCGCATGAGGCTGTACTGACCGTGGGTATGGCAAATGTAATTATATTTATGTTCTTTCCATTAGAATAGCTAGTTTATCCCTGGTCTTATTCACTTAATGAAGCTATTTTTCTGGTGGAAACTTAGTCTCATAAGCATGTATGACATGCTTTTCTTAGTAAGTCTTACACATTTCTAGCTGTGTCATTTTCAGGAACATTAATTATCACAGGTAGTATCAAAACTTCACAGGTTTTTGTCCTCTAAAATCTCTGTAATATGTTTTGATATCTCTTTTTGTCTTAAAAACTAAATTGCATAGAGTTCAATCTCATTCCATTAGGGATATTACATTATGGGTTTTTCCCGTCTCTGTGGATTAGTTGTATGTTTAAGTTAAAGTGAATCAATATACGTATATCTTTAATGATTTCACTTTTCCTGTATAATAGTGATCTATTTTATAAATGAATAGAAAATGTACTTCTAATATTATTAATGACAAGTTGTTCCTTTTAAGTATGATTCTCAAAAATGTTTTTAGTAATCATTCACTATTTTCCTGTTCTGTAATATATGGGTCACAATATGATGTTAACACATGAGTCACAATATGATATTAACACAGATCTTTATAGTTTTTACCTCCTTTTGATACCATTTCACATGAATTACAGGCACTAAAACTTGTTAACCAGTTTCCAAGTTATCTAAAATAATATAGCTAATATTTGGTTGTAATTCAAAAAGAAAAAAATATAAAACCTTAAGCTAACTAATTATCCGGTTTATTTTACGAAAAACAATTATACTTCGGTTAATTCATAAGAATATCATTAGAACGCTCCTGGTACTTCAAGATAAGGTATGGTGCACACTGGTATGTTATATCTGAAGCTAATAGTAGTCTCCAGGAACACAAGTCTTTAATTTCTTTTCTAGTTGTTGTATTTTGTTGAATAAATAAATAATAAAGATGAATACTTAAGTGATAGGTAGTAAATTAAACTCTTCAAAGAAGGTACTACAATTACTAAGTGGGTAAAATCAGCAAACTGTCACATTTTTCAAACTACAGACCACTTAGACTAGATAAATAGGGGAGCCTGGGTAGCTCAATCAGTTAAACATCCGACTCTTGATTTCAGCTCAGGGCATGATCTCAGGGACATGACATTGAGATTCTCTCTGTCTCTCTCCTTCTGCCCTCCCTCTCCCTGCAAAAAAATGCACATGACAAATGATTTAATCTGGGCATGCATTTATTCTGTCATAAGAGGAAGTGGATGAACACAGTAATTTCATGTGTCTAGATAAAATCATTAATATAGTTCTGACTTGATGATATACTTTTGTGACTTCTTTGATGGGTTTAAAAATGCAGTTGGAAAAAAAAGAAGTCTCTTAAGATAACCCACATTCGATGTGGCTTTATAGTGAGATGGAAATATGCAACAATAAACTTCCATAGCTCAGATTTTGAGATATGCCACTTTAAAAGAAAAGCATTTTAAGAGGCATAGTCTTGATGTTGGAAATCTGCAAAGAGAACTGGATTTTAATGATGTATAAACTCATAGCAGACTTAGTGCAAATCAAATATTATCAACCTATATCCTTGAGATATAGAAATTGATTAAATTAAACTATATTTTTTAGGAATCTTTTACCATATATTTCAATTGTGTGCTCTTTCTCTACAAATAATAAGCTGAATGAGTTAGGAGAGAATTAAATATCAATATACTTGTAGGAATACTTCCTATTTTTGAAATGGCTTATTTGAGGAAATGACTTTAGGGGACTAATATGAAGAATGCCATGGAAGCAACCTTATGATAAGTCATTTGTTTCTCTGTAATCTGCCTTATTGTTTATCTTGTTAAGAAACTTGTTGAGCAATTCGGCTGGATCTTCTGGCACCTGACAGAGGCCTCATCACTCACTGCACAAGCTTTGGCCTACAAACTCTTTTACGGGATTCAGGAGGGATATGGATTTAAATTTTAAACTGGTTTCTGTCAGTGTGACAAATGAACACCAGAAAATTGGAGGACAATGGTAGAATGTTGAAATGCATGCCAGAAGTCATGGGCCAATCTTTAAGTGGAACAACAAAAACAGCCTTAAAGCAGCTCCAGATTATACCATTACCTTCAGTCTGTGCCCAAGGCAGATGGACAGCCTGTTCCTGAAGCTTTCAACTCCGCCTTGTATTCACAAGTAAGGTAACTGACTGCTCAGAGTAATTAAACCCATTAGAAAGAAAAGCCTTGTTAATAAGCATTAAATTCTTAGCATCAATGTTTTCAAGAGGCAAATAACAAAGAATAACCTAGCAAAGTCTTAAGTAATGGCATCTAAAATTTTCTCCCAATTTGTTTTTCCCAGATTCATTTGCTTTATTCCTTCTAGTTACATATAGGGGTGATACTCTGAAGTGTGCTATTTTAATTCAGATTTTAAGAATATGTTTTTGCCAGAAAGAACTAGAAAAGATTACTGCATTTGACGAAATGCATTTTAATAGATCTAGGGCCCCATAACAGAAATAACTGAAGCAGTGACTGGTCTGTTATCAGATGGAACAGTGGGGCCTGCTTCAGGATTTAGATTCTATACTCAGAGGTCAAAACTAGGAAAATGCTGGGCTTCAGACTCTTCCGATTCCCAACAGCTTTGCTTTGTGTCCTTGTGAAAGCAGCTTCTCTCTTCTCTAGTAATGAAATCCAACTTAAAAGTGGTTCACCGTTGTTGATATGCTAATACCAGTAACTTTAAGATGCTGCTGGGAATATTTCTTACAGAATTTGAACAAAACATTTATTTTATAAAATTTCTAAACTAAACGTTTGTCAGAGTTATCGTTGGACAATTATGAAGAAGAAAATCTTAAGTGAAAATGCCTATTCATAAATGTGCTTTATACATTAATGTAATTAAAATTTCTCTGAATACTTGCCTTTACTTGAAACTCAGAAATTTTGTAAAAACAGATTCTAACTGTTTTAAGTAAAAAAAAAAATGCCATTTAGTTTTAAAATGTTAAGGTCAAGTCATTCTTAGGAATTGTTAACCATATGGTAAATTTGCATCTATTTAAAATAATAAGATTAAGAGGGTTTTGTTGTTGTTATTGTTATTGAGAGAGAGAGAGAGAATCTTAAGCAGGCTTCATGGAGTCTCAGGTGGTTAACCAAATAAACCACTCAAGCATTCCAAGAGCTTAATTTTATAACATGAGATGATATCTATTTTATTTACAGATATTAAGGGATACAGATGGTGGAAAATATATGTTTGCTTTTAATAACATTTTTAGCCATTGGAGTAATGAATACCATAAATAAAAATAAGTGTGCAAATTGTGACGGTACAATTTAATACTTTGCTGAAAATGCAAGGTTGTTTTTTCTTGTTTATTATATAAAAACTATATTTCTTATCTGAATTTACCTAAAAAATAAAGATTTAAGTCACAGAGCTACCAAATATTTGATATATGACTCATATATATATATATATATATATATGTCATGTATACACACACATACACACACACATATATGAATGACAGGATATTGAGCTTCAAGTTGCTAAAGGATTTATATTATTATATTGATATCATTGATATTCCCGAACATGCTAAAATGAAAACTACTATAACAAACAATAAAGTAATCCTGATAAACTAATCTTATCAATCTCGTACATTTCCAGTCAGTTCAAATCTGTATGACTTACAGATCAAACTGATTCTCTGGCAAGACTGAGGGAACATTACCCCTTTATAATCATCATGGTAGCTATAGAATATATTTATTTAATATTACTAAAATATTATAAGGCCTATAAAACATATCACTAATAAATTTCATACAAAAATAATGTTAATGACACATAGTCAAGGTGAACGCTATTCTAAATCTTGCACATACTACAGAAAATTTTGTTAGTCAAGCTAGGAATTGAGACACTGAATTAAATACATTAGCAATATGTTGTTTAATTTTTCTTTAAAGTATGGGAACATATGTAAATGTGAAATATAAATACATGAAAAATAAGGGAAAAAAGGTTTGGGCCATGAGCAAATTCAAATATTAAGGAAAGTGGAATACAAAAGAAAGGAAAGTAATAGAACACAAGACTGTAAAAATTTCACCAGAAATATAGGTTCAAGTAAAACAAACAAATGAAGGTAATAAAGTGAAATGAAATGTGCTTTAATTTTCTTTCAACATCTCGGAGTTCTGAGCAGAATTACAGCACCTACCCCATAAACTTGTTTAGCAAATATTCATTAAAATGAAATATAATGATGATGGTTGCCAAAAGTGAATAGAATTGCTCTACTTTCTAAATACTGTGGAGCTGATTATATTGGAAAAGTCAGGATCTAAAGCAAAAATTTCTCTTACAATCAAATAAAAGCAAAACTATCTTTGGCAATCTTAGTCTAAAAACCAACCTAGAAATCACTTAAACTCAAATTAACCTTCAAAGTTGCCTAGAAAGTTGTGATGTTGAAGACCTACACAGTTTTTCTCATATGCTGGACTATAACTCAACAGAAGTTTTCCTTTGGCATTGAAAAAGATAGATCATTTGTTTTGCAACAGCTAAAGTAGTTGTCTTAGCCTGGGGGGCTTTATATTAAATTTAAAATTTTCCTTAAATAGAATCACTTTCAGCACTAGGAGATGTCTAATTCTGGGCCATGGGTTTCTCATCCAAAGAGAATGAGCAAATCTAAATACTTCAGGCTCACTTTTGGGTGTAAATTCAGTAAGTGGATTGATAATAAGAATTGTCCAGTCTATTTAATTGCTCTTTCAATCTTTGAAAAAAATCCCACTCTCTTTTTAAAGTGCCTACATATACAATCAAAAATATTAAATACCAAGTTAAATGTATATATGATGTGATTCTACAATATAATTCTTATAGTATTTTGTCTTTACATTAAATTCCTTTTATTAGGGTTATTTTATTGTTTTTACTTTTACAAAAACATGGATATGTCTTTCCTCCCTAAATTGGTTCTAACAATTCCTTTGAATTAGATCAAGAGAAAGTTGCTTATTTCTGTATCTGATATTTTGGTTAATTGGACATAATAAAGTGCTGGAAAAGATAAGGATATTTTTTAAGGGGATTACGACTTTAGATGATTTAGTAGAGATGTGCAAAAATAATTTCAGTCTCACTTGGAACAATGCAATTTGCTTTATTTTTAAGATGTTGGGTGGATTTGTGCGGACTTATGTGAACTGTTTCTCATGCTATATCATAAACACAAGCATTGGTTATAATTCTTGCTCTTTTATACTTGAGTCACTTACAGCAGAAATTTCTATCCCCTTTGCACTTGAGTATTGAAAGTCCATCTTTTATAAGCATAAGCTATTTCACATCTTACTTTGTAAAAAATAAGATGTAAGAGATATACATGTAAAATCTCATTAAGTTTCAGTTAAAGACTACAGAAAAACTAATTGATGAATAGTAGAGGTCACTCGGCAGCCTTGAAACATTTTAAATGTTAATACCAGTTTTTCTCCAGCATTTCACAGATTGTGATCTGATATATTCTGTCTTTTTTTTTTTTTTTTTTTTTAGATTTTATTTATTTATTTGACAGAGAGAAACACAGCCAGAGAGGGAACACAAGCAGGGGGAGTGAAGGAAGGAGAAGCAGGCTTCCCGCTGAACAGGGAACCTGATGCAGGGCTTGACCCTGGGTCTCTGGAATCATGACCTGAGCTGAAGGCAGTTGCTTAACCAACTGAGCCACCCAGTCGCCCCATATCTGATATATTCTTTCCTGATGAAAGTGTTGGCTTAGGGACTATGACGCATCTCCTGTTTTGCTTTTTCTTCTTGTGAAACTCCAGCAATACTGGTATTAAGGGATTCAGGAGTGAGCAAGGGCTTTATCCCAAAGGAGTAATGGAGACTAATTGAATAGAGGGTTCTCATGAACTAGCACCATGGTGGATGAGAAGAAGGAAAATATCAGAAGAGCTGAGGAGAAAGCATTCTGGTCTGAGGAACTAGGGAAGGAGAAGGTTAGCCTCTGTGAAGAGCTTAAAAAGTTAAGTGATGAGAAAATAGCAACTAAGAGGGGGATGGGAAGAGATAGTCTGAAAACACAAGCAGACTTTTGAAAGTTTTAGTTCTACTAAGTAGTTTAGGCTTCATTTTAAAGACTAATTCATTGTGCACTGACCTCATTTATAAATTGAGGATAATTCTATTATATATTGCATAAGGTTGTTATAATAATAACTACAATATGATGTTATACAATGTTTAAAAGCATGTTTAGTATTAAAACTCTTTTTAAAATAGATACTGTTGGGCACCTGGGTGGCTCAGTTGGTTAAGCAACTGCCTTCGGCTCAGGTCATAATCCCGGAGACCCTGGATCGATTCCCACATTGGGCTCCCTGCTCGGCAGGAAGCCTGCTTCTCCCTGTCTCACTCCCCCTGCTTGTGTTCCCTATCTGGCTGTGTTTCTCTCTGTCAAATAAAAAAAATAAAATAAAATAAAATAATTAGATATTGTCATCTCCATTTAATAGATAAAGATATTGAGGCAGAGAAAAATAAACTTTACAAGTCACACACTTTGAACATGCATGCACTTCTTAAATGTCGGAATAAAATCAACACTTCTTCTTTAAGTCTTAACTGTTTTAAATCCTGTACAATTTTTTATCATCTTGTTTCAAAAGCTATAAGACCTTGTTTCATTTCCTCAGCCTCTGCAGTCTCTCACACCTGTACCAATGGTTATCTTTCCCCCAATTTCAGTATCTCACCCCTCTCTCTAACATCAAGTAAAATAAAATAATAGAAAATGTGTAAATAACCTCCCTTTCGTATCAATTAAGGTTAAAATTGTGTCTCTAACCCACTATATGTGCTCTACTTCATATTCTAAGGATGTTTAAATAATTCCTATGACTAGATTTTCTGGCCAGTCTGACTAATGTACTTAACATCCAATTGCATTTTCTTATAGAAAGGGGTATTATTAGAGATTATAAAAAGTTCAAAAAATGTATATCGAATGACTAGGACAAAGGAGTAAAAACATTGATCATGTTGCAAATGTCGAGAATGTGTATATTTCCTTTAAATACTTGAAGGAATTAGGTGTAGAGTCCAGAATTCATTAAAAACAGAACTAAAATTAAATAACACTTTTTGAATTATGTCAAAATGCAGTTGTTTAAAAAGTTTTCACTTGAGATCTAGTTCTATAAAATAATCTCCTCAATAAGAGAGACTGTTTTTGTTTTTCTTATTTCAGTGTTGTACCCTTTAAACTGTTTGATTATAATGAGTTTTAGTGGTTCTGAAGTATCTTTGTTATTTTGGTAACATATTATTTTCTCCTTTGGTGACATTGTTTGAGAAAGTGTTTTGGTATGATTCTCAATACAGTCACTATAGTTTCTCCAATCAAATAGTTTAAATTTAGATATAAAGAAAGAGTAGATTCCAGTAGTAGATGAGCCATCATGTTCAAAACAGACATGCCTAGATATTGGTAAACCTAAAACATATTGGAAATGATTTATAGAAATGGGTGCCTAAGTGGCTCAGTCATTAAGCATCTGCCTTAGGCTCAGGTCATGTTACCAGGGTCCTGGGATTGAGTCCCTGTTCAACTGGAAACCCTGCTTCTCCATTTCCCACTCCCCCTACTTGTGTTCCCTCTTCCCTCTCTCACTGCCATTTCTCTCTGTCAGAAAAATACATAAAATCTTAAAAAAAAAAAAATCCAAGAAGTTATAATGCAAAAATTCTTTCAAGATCATCATCACAATCAACTCAATTAATTTACAGGTAGGCCCCTGGGGTTTTTTTGAAACATGTCAGAAAATGAACAACATCGACAATACCAAAGGTCACCTGTGATGTTGTTTCAATTTCATTATTCATTAAATATTTGCTTTCAAATAAGATATATGACAAAGAAGTTAGTTTTGACACTTTGGTTATATCCTCCTTATCCAAACAACGATTTTTTACTAAAACAAAACTACACTTTAGATCTTATTCTACTGTTAAAGTTACAAATCCAAACATTCAACTCTCGTTTTTCTTTGTATATAACTTGGGTTTTTCTTCTAACTTGAGTTTATATCCCCCTAATTTCTTCCTAGGGAATCTGTAAGTAACCCAGAAAATATCTCTCTCACCGACAGTGAAATTACAATTTCCCTGAACATCAAATTAAAAATTATTTTATTTCATCCATTTTAGATATTGTATTTTTAAATTTTTATTTCTTATATCTAACATTATTTCATTTTGTCTTTTTACCCTTTCTTGAAATGTAAAAAATATAAATATGATTTTGTCATAGAAGAGTGATACATGATGAATATTCTCTACTACATATATTTCAAATTATCGAATGGTATCTAACTTTATCTTGTTTGAAAAATACTAAGAATGTCTTTTAGAAAGAAATATTTAAATTCTTACTTACAAGTTTTCTTATACTGAAAAACAAACAAGCCCAGCATTTCCTTTAATGTATAGAAGAACTTTCATTTAGTCCTAGTCTTTTTTTTAAATTTTATTTATTTATTTATAGATTTTATTTATTTATTTGACAGAGAGACAGATCACAAGTAGGCAGAGAGAGAGGAGGAAGCAGGCTCCCCGCTGAGCAGAGAGCCTGATACTGGCCTGGATTCCCAGACCCTGAGATCATGACCTGAGCTGAAGGCAAAGGCTTTAACCCACTGAGCCACTCAGGCGTCCAGATTTTATTTATTTATTTGACAGAGAGAGAGAGATTACAAGTAGGCAGAGAGACAGGCAGAGAGAGGGGAGGAAGCAGGCTCCCTGTGGAGCAGAGAGCCCAACACAGGCCTTGATCTAGGACCCTGAGATCATGACCTGAGCTGAAAGCAGAGCCCCTAACCCACTGAGCCGCTCAGATGCCCCTAAATAGTCTTTAATAACATATGAATGAGTTTGAGATTGTGAGGGTGGAGTTGTTAATATTTTTTTAAGAATTTTTTTAAGAATCTCGTTTAATAGCACACTTTGATTCAACAAGAAATCTTATAACCATTTTTCTTATTATATGCCAAATGGAAAAAAAAAATCTTCCCTGAGACATATAGAACCAATGTTCTATTATAATAATAGGGAAATTTTGTCTAGTCATTAATTTGCCTCTTGAATTTTATTTTTTAGCAGAATATTTTGGTATCTTTTTTACTAGACTCATACATTATTTGAATTTCAACTGTCATTTATGTGTGAAAGTATTTCCTCATGCTAAATAAAAATAGCTTATAACTTTTAGGTCTTGACTCTATTTCTTGCATATTTCTGCAGTTTGGGTCCTAATACTTTGAATACTTTGACAATAACATGTACATAAAATTTTATATATACATATTTTTAGAAGGATGAAATTCTGTCTCTAATCATAGCAATTAACAATTTTAGAGTTAGTGTTAAAACATATAAATTTCCATTTTAAACTCTCTAATATTCCTGAAATTATACTAATTTTGGAAATAGCTATCTTCTCCATAATATTTATAATGTTTCCATATGTATTTGAAAAACATTTCCAGAGTTTCAGAATTCTTTGCTATGTTAGGGTTACATAATCAAGAAGTCCTCTCTTTTTGTTTAAAAAAAATCTTGGTCTTTGAACTAAATATAGTTTCATGGTTGGAGAAGTTCTTTTTGTCAATCTCAGGCAACTGCTTCTAGCATGCAATTTTTCATTTGAGAAGTAAGTGGAGCATGGCCCAGGTGTGAAGTGAACTGATGGAAAATTATGAATCAAGTTAGCAAGAAGGAGAATTCCAAGGTTGGCTTGAAATATCAGGAAGATCTATGCTTCAGGAATCGTGGGCAAAATTATGGAAACAGTTCATGTAAGGCATTAATATAAACAGTCCCAAGAAATGACACAAAGTTATTATGCCAGTTTAAGACTTGAAAAGTAGGGCAGATACTGAGAAAACCTTCAAAGGGTAGAACTGAAAGCAAAAAAAAAAAAAAAAAAAAAAAAAGAATGGTTTAGTCCATCTTACTCAAAACATATTCTTGCTCTTCTAACTGCAAAGCAACATGTTATATCCTGAAGATAAAATAATGACTAAAACAAGTGAGGTCCATATACTTCTAAACTTAGAGTCAATAATGCCGAGATTATGTCTACATTTTTTTTTATCTTGAGTATATACAATGGTCCCACTTAACCCATACTCAACTCTACAGCCAGAGTAGAGAAACTTGAGTTAGTCTAATTATGTCTAAGGGGAAGTCATAAACACATGCACTACAGCCAGAATTCATCAATCAAAAAATTCAGGTATGGTGTATTCTGTGGTTTGGGTTGCCTGCTCTAACACTGACTATTTTGACTAGAAAAGTCTTGAGTGTTATTTGAAAAATATATAATTTTAAAAATGTATAAGAGTAAAATGAAAGTTATCTTCATTATATCTACCACTGATTGTTCTGTTAACATTTTTATGTGTTTCTGTTCAAAGTTATTCTGTTCATATGATACAAATTTGGATATGCTGCTGATTTTACTACTGAATTACTTTTAAAACATTTTATTGTTATGACCTTTTCCTTTTGCTCAAATCCAAAATCCTTAAAAGACTCTGCGTACTCCTTTAGCCTCTTAAATCTGACTTGCCCTTCACTAAACTAGACAACAGTCAGATAAGCTCCTCATAGTGATCCAGCCTTGAGATAGGTAGCAGATGTGCTTGATATATTCTTGCAACATGCCAGCTTTTACTGATATAATTCCTTCTTCTTAGGTGTATTTCATCTTAATTTTCATTTTCCTTGACTTCCCCTAATCTCTCAGGCGAGTTGGCATTCTGTATTCTCCACAATAATTAATATACTTGATATACCTTATTTTAGCCTCTTCATTCTCACTACTTTTGTTTTTAAAAATTTATTTATTTATTTGAGAGGAAGAGAGAGGAAAGGGACTAGTTATTTGAGAGTGTAAGTGGGAGGAGGGGCAGAGAGTGAGAATCTTCAAGACCCATCTTGGGTCTTCAAGAATCTTTAAGAATCTTCATGACCCTTGAGATAACAACCTGAGTCAAAACCAAGAATGGGACACTTAAAAGACTGAGACACTGGGTTCCTGGGTGGCTCAGTTGGTTAAGCCACTGCCTTCAGCTCAGGTCATGATCCTGGAGTCTTGGGATTGAGTCCTGCATTGGGGTCCCAGCTCTCTAGAGAGTCTGCTTCTCCCTCTGACCTTTTCCACTCTCATGCTCTCTCTCGCTCTCTCTCTCTCTCAAATAAATAAATAAAATATTTTTTTAAAAAAAGACTGAGACACCCAGGTGTTCTCACTAACTTCTATTGCCATATATTGTATCATTATGGTTTACTGATACATTTTCACTCAGTAAATGTTTGTTGACTAAATCAATATCCTTTTCATAAACTGATTATTATAAATTTTAGATATATTTCCATATTAACAAACATATGCCTACATATTTAATAATAATATATTTCACTAAGTGATTTGGCTGTATTTTATTCAGTAGTTTCTCCTTGAAAATTGGCAATTACCATTTTGATACAATTTTAAACAAACTTCTAAGCAATTTATACAAATGCTTTATATATTAATTCATTTATTTACTTAAGCATATGTATTAGAGAGAGAATTGTTAGGTAAAGTACATGTATTTTTCTATTTCAGTGTGCAAATGAGCTCAAGACTAGTAATAAATATACCAATTTACTTCTATATTAGCAGTATATAAAGGACAGTGGTCATAAGAAATGGCATCTGAAGTCTATTTTATGAGTTTTATGTTATGCTGTTCTTTAATATGAAATAATATTTTTATATATTGTTTTATGTTGAGTTTAAAAATTAACTTTGTTCATAAACATTCAAGTCTACTTGTTAATGATGACAACAACAATAATAATATCAGTGATGGGATGGCAGTAATAACAGAAGTATTAGAAGTAGAAAGAGCAGGAGTTACAAAAGTATCACTAGGAATGTGGCAATCAGTGCTATTCTATTGGAGTAGGAACCCTCTTAAATATTTACAAACAAGTCCTGTCTTCAGTGGGAGAAGGAAAGTAAATGGGAAGTAGGGTAATCCAGGGAGAGAAATGAAACAACAGAGACTTTGGACACAGAAACAAACTGAGGGACTTGGAGGGAGGAGGGTGGAGGGATGGGAGAGCCTGGTGGTGGGTACTAGGGGCACCTAATGCATGGAGCACTGGGTGTGGGGAATGGGGAATGAATCTTGAAACACTGGAAAAAAAATTTAAGTAACAATAATAAATAAATAAATAAATAATGATTTTCTAAAAAAAAAAAAAAAAAAGAGAGAGAAGAAGTCCTGTCTTAACCTTAAGGATTATTAAAGACTAAAATGGGTTGTTGAACACCTAATGAAAGACAAGAAGCCAAAGAATAAGCAAATTATTTTATAAGAAAAGAATTGTAAAAAAAAAATAGAAAATATTCTTAGTGTCTCCACTAATTTCTCAATTCTATTTTTACTTAAATTTTATTTTTTGTTAAAGATTTTTTATTTATTTGGGAGAGAGAAAATGCATGTACAGGAGTGGGGGGGTAGAAAGAGGGAGAAAGAGACTCCCCACTGAACAGTAAACCTGATTCAGGGCTCAATTCCAGGATCCCAGGATCATGACCTGAGCCAAAGTCAGATGCTTAACAACTGAGTCACCCAGGCGTCCCTATTTTTACTTAAATCTTTGAATGTATTTTACTGCACCCCAAAAATATGTATTACTTACTCATTATAGCAATTATAATGACCAAAATTTTCTCTTAAAGATTATGATCTTTCTTTACTTCTCTTCAGTATCTCTCAAATACTATAATCATTGAATAATTAATAGTTATAGTGCTTTACAAGTGGGAACTTATCTCCAGGTTAAAAAAATGCATTACTAGATTTTTTCAATTTTATTTCTCTTGTATGGCTAATATTGTGCTTTGCAATACATCTGTGATATTTTTAAAATGTCAGTAATTGCAATGAACTAAAATGACAGTTATTTTTTTTAATTTCTAATTTTGTAGAGAAATAGAGTAATTCAGGGATACAAATAAAAGAAGAGATCTGTGGGAAAATTAATTTATATATATAATTATATATACATATATACATGTAAAACATAAATTTGTTCAATATCTACTATACAGAATCCAGAGTAGTTTATAAAATAAAAAAATAAGTAGGGTCTATTAGTGGAGCATGGAGTTCTGAATAATTCAGAATGAACTTCTGTTTGGGCATGACAAAACTCTCTTCCATAAAATGTTTAGCATTTATATGCTCTGCTAACTATATATTTAAAAAATAATAAACACATGGCATTATTATATTATTGTAGAAATTTTTTAAAACTTTGAAGTTCTCTGAAAGCAAATTATTGAGGCTTATTTCATCTTGATTCCTGTTATAGATGCTTTATACCATGATATTGACTTTGGTTGTGAGCTATTCTCCTGGTAGAATTGATTTATGATATACTCTGTTGCTATCCAGACAGTTTCCAGTGAAGTGACAAAGTTCTGCTTCCATACGCAACCAATCAATGGAAAGCAACGCAAGACCAGACAAAACAAAACCCTTTATACAAGGTGACTAGATACTAAATGTCATGTTCAGTGCGCTATGTGTGAAAATAAACAGTGGACATATATACTTTGTTAATTGGCAGTGTTACATGCTTCCTAAAAGAACAATTTATACTTGGCACATAGACTATAAAAACTGTTGTTGCATCAAGTGGTTTGTTAAAAAAAAATGCCCATACATTTTATATGAAATTTAATACTTCTGCTTATAATCTTTGCTTTTTTATTTGTGAGAATATAGATGTTAAAACATTTAAAGAATAAATACTAAGTGACAAAATGAGAGAAAATATATATTCAGATAGGAAATTGACTGATAGAATATTATTTTTCCCAAACTGAAGACCATGAAGCATATTATTTTTATCTTTATAGTCTAACACACTAAATATTGCAGTGCAGTGTGGTTAAAACATTAAACCTAGGAAGAAATAGAAGATAGATAAGAAGGAGTGTAGGAATGAGACAGTGAGGGCAGATTTTAGTGAATCTTGGATGTCATGATAACCCATAAGGAAGACTTAGTTAAAAACTAAACTGAATGTCCCACTTATTTTACTTTAGAAATATGTTTGTGTGTACTGTGCACAGGAACAGGACTGGGAATAGGATGGATTGAGAGAAGACTTTTGCTCTGATACAAAGAATATTAGTAAAGTTTCTGGGAGGGGCAATAATATAAAGAATGAAGAAGAGGGAGCAGATTTTGTGGTGTTTTGAATATAAATTTTACAACTTGGTTACCAAGAGAACATGGATAGTAAAATAAAGAAATGAACCAAGAGTGTTTCTATGATTCTAGTCCAAGTAAGTAAGTACATTGAAATGCCATTGATTAAGATATGGAATGAAAAGAAAAGAACATCTGGAAAGTAGAAGCAGGGCTTAAGATGTATTCAATCATAGCTTTCTTAATTTCCAAAATGAATGCAGCTAATCTCTGTAGAATTGGAAATAAACTCTCACTATGGCACTCACTATTCCCCCATAGGGTATAATCTGGTGTCATAGCAGCAGATTGATTACGTTAGACCATTTCCATCATGGCAGCAATTATCCTCACAGTGATAGACTTATATTTGGGGAGTAGATTTGCCCTTCTCTGTCTATAGCACTTCTGCCAGTACTATCACTCACAGATTTATAGAATATTGTGATCATTACCAAGGTATTGCATAAAACACTGCCTACCAGGGAATTTATGGCAAGGTAAATATGGCAGTATACTCCATTGCATGTAATTTTCTGGTCTCATCACGCATTCCATCAACCCCAGGGGCAGTATAATGCTGCTGGGAGAGCAATATAATGACTTTCAGAGGGCTCAGTTAAGGTGACAGGAGGCCAATATGAACATGTTGCATTGGGATGTTGGCTTTTATGATGAGGAATTTGTTTAGAATCAGCAACCAGCATATGATGTGGACTCTCCTATGGCCAGAAATATAAATCCTGAAGCCAAGGGTAGAGATAGGAGTGGTTTTTCTTATAACTGTACCTAAATAATCTATATGAAAGATGTTTGATTCCCGTAACTTGTGCCCATAGTGCCAAAGGAAGCCTGTTACCATCAGAGAATTTGGCAATGATTCCAATGAATTGGAAAATGAAATTGTTTCCCATCATTTGATATTTCTCATTCAGATTAAATAACAAATCAACACAGAATTTACAATGTTAGTTGATCCTGGTTACTTTGGAAAATTGTGTTTTGATACCTAGGATGTTTTGATACCTAGGAAGGAACAGGAAGACTCATTGGAAGTCAGAATGAATTCACTATGATTCTTATGAGAATGATCTTTCCTTATAATTTTGGTCAGTGGAAAACTGGATTTCTACTAAAAAAAAATAGTCAGTAGTAACTTATCTTGTGCAAGAATAACACTTTGAGTTATTTCTCCAGGTCAAGAATTAAATTTATTTGGGGCACCTGGGTGGCTCAGTTGGTTAAGTGATTGCCTTCGGCTCAGGTCATGATCCCGGAAACCCGGGATTGAGTCCCACATCGGGCTCCCTGCTCGGCAGGAAGCCTGCTTCTCCCTCTCTCACTCCCCCTGCTTGTGTTCCCTCTCTGGCTGTGTTTCTCTCTGTCAAATAAATAAAATCTTTAAAAAAAAAAGAATTCAATTTATTTGTGATGTAGATGAGGGTAGAGGAGATATGGAATGATTAGAGCGCATAATTATTTAGACTCATAAAGGTGTCTATTTTTACTAACATGTCTAGGTAGGAAGATCAGGACTATAGCAGTTATATATTTTATACTATGCATTTTTCTTCCATATTCCTATAACCTTATAAGTAGAATGACAGTGGATACAAATTGATCATACCCATGATGATACATTTACTAACATGTGTTTATACTTTGTGTATGCCCTCAAATGGAGACACAAACTTTTACCTGAATGAAGGACAAGATTGAAAAGCTGAAGGGGCAAAGTGATAGACTTCGCCAGATCTTCCATTTATGGTTCTTTTTTTTTTTCCTTCTTTTTTAAGGATTTTATTTATTTGAGAAAAGGAGCACAAATGATGGGGGAAGGAGACTCCCCCACTGAACTGGGAGCAGAAAGTGGAGCTGGATCACAGGACCTAGAAATCATGACTTGAGGTGAAGGCAGATGCTTAACCAACTGAGCCACCTAGGCATCCTTTCATTTGTGGTTCTAAAACCACTCTTCTCCCACCTACTCCTTTCCTCTGCCCTGGGAAGCTGAGCTCATCGGCTTATGATTTTATATGCACAACACAGAGTCCTTGCAAGAAATCCCAGGGAGGAATCATATTCATAGAAATCAATTTACTCCATTGTATGTGTCCCTGGGAGGTATTTGGTGTCTGTGTCCCTTGCATGGATGTCACTACTTCATTTAATGTGACTTTTTTTTTTTTTTACCCACCTTTCTTTCCAGTTTCTGTGAGCCACTTCCTCATGTTCCTTCATGCCATTTCATGCCTGAGATATTTAGAATTGTTCTGCTATCAGGTGAATGAATGACCCTCTGCTGCTACTTGTGGATTCCTGCACTGTCCCTTGTGGTTCAAACCATCGTGACACCTTGTGTATATTCTTATTGTAAAGAATACACAATGAAACTTCCTAATTTAAGTGTGCCATGCATTTCCTTTTAGGACCATGAAGCTGATTCTGTGTGAGAGCTTTCTAACACAAGCCACATAGGAAGCCTTGAAAGTGCAACAGGAAAGATTAGAAATTTTGACGTGACCATTGCAGACCATTCTCATAAACTGTCAACATATTTGTTGAGAGGCAACCTTTGTGAGCAAGAAAGACCGACCAAAACAGAATAGCTTATAGAAGCAGAGGACATTATTTGCAATAATCTTTGGTATCAAAGGTTGTAAATCTCATAGATCACCAATGAGATACAAGTTGTACAAACGAACAGAAGCTGAGATTGGGAAAGCTCAAGAAAACACAAAGGGTCTTACTTTTAAGTCCTTTGTTAAAGCAACAATAAAAGACAAAGAATTTTCTACAGGACCTATAGAAATTTTTTAAATTACCTAATATTTTTAGAGAAACTAATTAAAAGCAAATGAAGCAAGTATAGCCTTGAAAGAAAAACATAAAGTATACACACAACACACAAACACTCAAAGAAACAAACAAACAATAAAAGGTGATGGCAGAAAACAGAATAATTTGCAAATGATAAAAATTATGAAATAGTTTTTAAGTCTGAATAATTCCAGTAAATATAAACAATAGTTTGGGTATCTTTTAAAAGTACTAAATCAGGTTGGCATCATACTTCTGGAAGGCAGTATTTCTTATTAGGAAGTAGTTGCTACTTCAACAAGATACTTAAGGAAAGGTCATGGAAAGCAAAAATATATTATCTAGGGACACCTGGGTGGCTCAGTTGGTTAAGCGACTGCCTTCGGCTCAGGTCATGATCCCGGAGACCTGGGATCGAGCCCCACATCGGGCTCCCTGCTCGACAGGGAGGCCTGCTTCTCCCTCTCTCACTCCGCCGCTTGTGTTCCCTCTCTGCCTGTGTTTCTCTCTGTCAAATAAATAAAATCTTAAAAAATATATATAGAGAGAATATATATATATTCTAGTGAAATTTTTCTTTGAGTAAAAGAACAAAGAAAAAGCTTTGAGTTTGGAACATTAGAACCTGAGTTGAGGTTTATATAGAAGACTACTCATAAATATTCTAGAGAAGAAATATCAGCCAAAAATTTATGATTGGAAAAATGTGCAAGATGTCTGGAGGTGGACACTGAGAATATTTAACTATAATATTAAGAGTAAAACAAATGAGGGGTAGGTAGTTAAATATAATAGAATATAACTGGTAAAAAGAAAAAAAAATGGAGGGAAAGGATAAGAAAGAGTAGAAGTGGACCAATCTCCCTAATTTTCTCATATGTAGTAGCTGGGAATTAAAAGCTCACAAATCAAGTAATAGAAATTGTCTCAAAAACACAAAGGAAAAGATCAGAAGTGGTAATACTGATAGAACTGATAGAGGGGTAGGATAAAGGTATTACCAAATAGTATACATATAAAGATGGCTATGAAGAAATAGAATAACATTTACTTAAATGTAAAAATTACTATAAAACAATTAAGAAAATAAAACACATTTTAAGACATATACTCACAGATGGTTAATATACCATAAAATATTATTATAGGATTATGATTGAATGTGTCTATCATATGATTAGGATAAGTAGGTTTAACTCTCTAACAGAAAGAAAACAAAAACCTTAAAAGCATAATTTCCTTTACATTTTTTCATATTTTATCATAAAATGGACATTTTCACATATCATTATATATTTATTCTACAAAATTATTTCCTAAGGCTGTAATAGTATGAGAGTCACACAAATAAGAATTTAATTAAAATGTAAAGTCATTATTTAAAATAATTCATATCTTGGAACTTTTACTCAGACTAAAATTTCTAAAATGTACTTGATAACTTTTCAAGAAGATAGTGATATTTATGATTTAAAAATTCCTTCACTAGAAAAAAAATCTCAATTCTGCATTTGACAACCTTTTTTCTTCTCTCCCTTTTCCTCTGGGATAACTATTGTTTGTTATAGAAATAAAACAGTAAGATGGTAAAATTCTACTTTTGCTTATTTTAAAATCAGTAGCCAATATTTCATGGATATACTTGGATCCTTGGATATTTTGGTGTTTCAGATATTACTCCCACTTCTTCTAGCTGCCAAAGGCAAGTCAGAGATATGCCATCAGAGCAGCAGTGCTGCTTTCGAGGAAAAGGAAGTGTTACATTTTATAACAAAAGGTGCTGGTTAATCAATCCTTTCTTTTTTGTTTCTCTAAAAAAGCCATACATAAATGATTTTTATATTTGTGTAACTTTTCACAAAAATTATTTATGTGTTAAGTTCTATATCTAAAATAATTTACTACATTGTAATTTATAGTTACAGGCCTTTTATCTCATATTGTATGACTCTCATGTAAAAGAAAAACACATGTACATCCTGTATAATGCCCAAATTGTCCAACCACCTAGCATGATGTTCATGAGATGAAAAATAAGAAAATACTGATGCAAAATAATCACCTTAAATTATTTTCAAATATATCAGTTATATAAGTTAAACATTTAAATACATAGAACATATAAATTGATCAATCACCTCAAAGATGTACTAAAATGAAGCAAACTTGATTAGTAGAAATGCGAACAGGAATTTGAATTAGTTTCTTATTTTTTTTAAGATTTTTTTTTTTTTATTTGACAGAGAGAAACACAGAGAGAGAGGGAACACAAACAGGGGGAGTGAGAGAGGGAGAAGCAGGCTTCCTGCTGAGCAGGGAGCCAGATGTGGGGCTCGATCCTAGGACTCCAGGATCATGACCTGAGCCGAAGGAAGCCACTTAAGGACTGAGCCACCCAGGTGCCCCAAGCTTCCTATTTTTTACATCTACTTTTTAGAAAAAATATTAACAATATGTTTATTTTTATTTCTTCTTCAGATTTAAAAAAATATTTCCCTGGGGCACCTAGGTGGCTCAGTCAGTCAAGTATCTGCCTTCACCTCAGATCATGATTCCAGGATCCTGGGATGGAGCTCTGTGTAGGGCTCCCTGCATAGAAGAGAGCCTACTTTTTCCTCTCTCTACACTCCCCCGTTTGTGTTTTCTCACGCTCTCTGTCAAATAAATAAATAAATAAAATGTTCTTTAAAAAAATTCTTTTCCTGCCGCCCTTGGTTTTTGTTGGGTATTTTTAGTGATTCTATTTTGTCTATTTTATTGACTTAGCTCTATCACCTATCATCTATCTATCTTTATCTATCATCTATCTATCTACCTATCTACATCTATCTATATCTAGCATCTAGCATCTATCTATCATCTATCACTCCAGAATTCATTTGAGAGAGAAAGAGAGAGAGCACATGAGCTGGGGCATGGATGTGGGCATGGGGAGAGGCAGAGAACCTCTAGCAGACTCCCTGCTGAACATTGATCCGGGGCTCAATCTTATGAACCTGAGATCTTGACCTGCGTCTAAATTAAGAGCTATCCACCTAACCAACTGAGCCACCCCCGTATCCTATGCTCTAGGATTCAAAGATTCACATCATTAATTTATAACTGGTCCCAGAATTTCATGTATTACTCGCATCGTAATGCAGCATGAGATGCTTATTGCCATATTCTTACATTGCCAATTTGCCAGCCTTTGTGCCATTGTTCCCACACATTTTATCTCTACATATGTTACACACCTTAAAATGCATTGTTGCTATTTTTCACTATTATTTTTAATTCATTTTTTAGTGTTAACAAATAAAAAGTATGTATTTAATCATAGTTATTTAATTATATTTAATCATACATTTGCCATTCCCAGTTGTCACTATTCACTTTTGTAGATATTTTACAAATATCTATTGAGTATCACTTCCTTCTTCCTGATATACTTTGACATTTTTGCAGTGCTAATCTGCTGATAATGGATTCTCTCTACTTTTTATGTCAAAAAAGACCAAAAACAACAATAAAAAATCTTTATTATGTTTTTGTAAAAGATATTTTCTCTTAGTATAGAATCTAAATTTACTGTCTGTTCTCTGCAAATTAATACACGTTTTTTTTTCTTCTTTTCAATACTTTAAAGATATATGTATATACAGTGAACAACTATGTTAATAAAACTATGTGGTACACTTATACTGTGGAATAACTAAATATTCAATCAGAGTATTTTACCCTAGGTTTTATAACACCTATAGTGTCATGCTGAAGAAAGGAGACAAAAGCATAAAACATAAAAGTAAAGGGTATCAAGATAAGTGAAAAAAAGATGGGGAATGTGATTTAGTGATGAAGGGCCCATTTGGGTAGAATGGTCAGAAAATGTTTCTCCATGTGTGTGAGTATACAGGAGTCAGCTAGAGCACACTAGACAGTAAAAAAATATAAACCTAAGCCTTGGAGTGGGGGAGAGTTATTCCAGTTGATTTTCCCAAGTATCTTATACAAATAAATAATAAGTTAAACTAAAAAATGTGGATTTGGCTCATATAGCATAAAGGAAAGAAGTGTATCAGCCATATTGGTGTTTGTTTGTTTTTTAGGTTAACAAAAGCCCAATTTTAAACTGTGAAATATTGTATCTTTCTGATATGTCTAAATTATTGCTTGTACAGTTGTGAAAAGTCACTAATTTCAGCAGCTTTTTCTTATTAAAATCTATTTGGTGAATCATATCCTCTTATTCAAATGATTATAAGTCACTCTTATTTAAAATCTTAAAGTTTTAGAAAAGATTTCTTTTTTCCCTTTTTATAGCCACATGTTGAAAATAAAGCACACCTTAATTTAGCAAATCACTATTTACTGTCAGTGAGTATATTATATTGATACTGGCCTACTTACATAATTAATCCCTGGTTGTGATTAGATGCTTTCCTGAAACCTAGTAAGAGTCAACTGGTGATGAACTAATCTATGACAAAAAAGGCAAGAATATGCAATGGGGAAAGGCAGTCTCTGCATAATGGTGTTGGAAACACTGGACAGCTACATGCAAAAGAATGAAAGTGGACCACTTTTTTTACACTATACATAAAAACAAACGCAAATGGTTAAAATACCTAAATATGAGACCTGAAAACATTAAATTCCTAGAAGGAAATATAGATAGTATTCTCTTGACCATCAGTCTTATTTATGGACATGTCTTCTCAGGCAAGGAAAACAAAAACAAAATTAAAGTATTGATACTATGACAAAATAGAAAGCTTTTGTACATCAAAGAAAGCCATTATCAAAACAGAAAAGCAATGTACTAAAGGAGAAGATATGTGGGGGTAATATATTTGTTAAGGGTTTAATATTCAAAATATATAAAGAATTCATATAACTTAACACCAAAAAAAAAAAAATCCAACTACAAATGGACAGAAGACCTGAATATTTTTTTCAAAAAATACATATAGATGTCTAACAAATACATCAAAAGATGCTCAACATCACTTATCATCAGGGAAATGCAAATCAAAATCGAATGAAAAAAATGAGATATCACTTCACACCTGTTAGAATAGCTATAGTCAAAAAATAAAGTCAAAAAGACAAATAACAAGTGTTGGTGAAGATGTGGAGAAAAAATAACTCTGTACACTGTAAGTGGGAATGTAAACGAGGTCAATGACTATAGAAAACAGTACAGAGATTTCTCAAAAAATTAAAAATAGATTTACTATATGATCCAGTAATTTCACTACTGTGTATTACCCAAAGAAAATAAAAACAGTAGTTAGAAAAAATATACAAACCCCTGTTTATTGTAGCCTTATTTGCAATACCAAGATTTGAGTTGGAAACAACTCAAATGCCCATCCACAGATGAATGGATAAAGAGAATGTGATAAACACACATACACACACATACAGACACACAGAGACACAATGGAAGAGGAAGATTATTAGTCACAAAAAAAGAATGAGATCTCACCATTTGTGACAACATGGATGGGTCTAGAGGGTACTTTGTTAAGTGAAATACGTCATTCAGAGAAAAACAAATACCATATGATTTCTTTTATATGTGGAATCAAAAACAAACAAAAACGAGAAACATACTCATAAATAAAGAGAAAAAAATGGTGTTACGAGAGGGTAGGTAGGTTAGGGGGATGGTAAAATAGGTGAAGGGGATTAAAAGGCAAAAGCCTACTGTTATAAAATAGTAAGTCATGGCAAAAGTATATATTGAATTCTCCAAATCTATGCCACACTTGTCAGTGAACCAGATTCTCCAGCATGCCTTATGGAAATATGGAAAAAAAATGTAACTTAGGTATTCTTTCTGTATGGTCGGCTGTATTAGTTTTCTATTGCTATGTAACATGTATTATCTCTGTTTTCATGGAAGAGAAGTCTGGACATAGGCCAGTTAGGTCCTCCTTTCACCATTCCATCAGGCTGAAATATAAGTATTGTATAGGTCTATGATCTCATCTGAGGCAAGAAAGCATGCTTAGATATAACAAAGTGATTACCTTCAATGTCTTTACTAGATAGAACACAGGCATTTAAAATACAAACATTTATAAGGAAATGCCAGACAAATTCCAGATGAATGATCACCCTTCATTCTGCTGTATTTCTGTATTCAAGTAAATTATTTAAAGATGTGCTGCATTTATTATTTTTGTTATAGGCTTGGGTTAATTTTATATTCAGCTGCTTATATTTGGTTTCGATACTACCATTATGCTTATATTTGGTTTCAACATTATCATTCCATCATAATTTTTTCTTCCAAGTTTACTACATGTTCTTTCCTTTCAAATAGAATGCTTTTTTAGCTATAAATAAGACATTCAGTATTAGTCTAAGAGATCAACAATGCTATCAAGAATCTTTTTTTTTTTCTCTGTTCCACTATCTACAGTGTTGCCTTCATCCTATCACTGATTTCTTATGTGGTTATAGCAAGAAAACTAAAAAAAGCAAAAGGGACATCAATACTTAACACTCATTTCAAGTACAGGAGAAAGAGAATTTCATTTCTTGTTGCTATCTCTTTGAATAGTTAATGTTTCCTTATCAAGAGAAATTTTCTTGCTTCAGTCATGTTCTGAACCCCTTAGTGTTAGGGAAAATGGGAACATGATTGACTTCCACTATTTTTCCCTACCCTAAATCTTTGGAGTTATGGTCAAACTCCAATTCAAATTCTTGCAGGAAGAGAGAAGTTGCCTGGAATTCCTTTTAAGAACCCAATTGCAAATGTCTCTTTCACTTTCCTTTATTCAAAGCACACATTACTTTGTTTACCTACTATGTTCAAATATTTTGGGAGAGACTGAAACTAATATTATTTAGTTCTTTCATTTTATACTAGTATGTTGAGCTGCAAATTAAACACTTTTCACAATTCTATATGTCATTTAACCATAGAAAATGATATCAAAGAAAACTCATCAAAATTCAAGAGAGATAAAGAATTATATACGTATATAGGGGTGTATATTTTTCCATTAATTATATTTTATTGACTTTTATGCTTAAATATATAATGAATATATCAACAAATATATGATTTTATTAAATGCTTACCTAAAACAACTGGAAAAATATTTTCATAATTATGCAAATTTATAAGTACTGCATATTCCTAGTTTCTAGAAAGAAAATACTTATGATTATAAATTATTGTTTTTGTAAGCAATATTGCATTAAGTTAGATTTAATGGAAGAAAAAAACATGCTGTTTTCAGATTACTACTAGAAAGAAATTGCTGGCTGAGGAGAAGGAGTTAGTAAAATGGTCTCATTAGAGATGCAGTAAATTTAATTAGCTAGGTTTTATACAGGAGCAAATATTACAGAAAAGAAATAAAGTTTCTTCCTAGTTGAACTCTTGTTCTCCCCAAACTCTCCAAGGTTACATTAACCTAGAACTGTCAAAAGTGCTGCTATTACAGCTTAAACAGGCTTAAATAAATTATTTTTCAGGATCGGGCATTTTACAGAAAACCAGAGTACTGACAGCTATTCCATTTGTTCTCTAAGGGGAGATAACAGAGAATAAAATAAAATATCTTTAAATGACAAAAATAAAGTCATATAGATAAGCAAGTGTAGCATCATTTCACCTGAATTAATGAATTTGGCTGTATAATAATGAAATGGCAATGACAAAAGTGGCAGTAAACATATTGGAAGAATGCAATATAATGAAGAGATAATTTAAGATATTAAGACAAGTAAATGTTAAAAATAATACTTTTAAAAAAGATTTTACTTATTTATTTGACAGAGAGAAAGAGAGAATGTGTGTAAGCTGGAGGAGCAGCAGAGGGAGAAAGAGAAGCAGGGAGCCTGCCCTGGGGCTCAATCCTAGGACCCTGGGTTCATGACCTCAGCCAAAAGCACATGCTTAACTGACTGAGCATATCAGGAGCACTGATAGAGAGTTCTTAAGTCTCTTTTCAGAGGGGAGGTTAGTGAGGGGAAGAATAAAGAAGCATTAAATACTTTCAATACTTTCTATTAAAAAATAGTCAATACCCACCACCAAGTCCCTCAGTTTGTTTCTGTGTCCAGTCTCTCATGTTTTGTTTCTCCCCCTGAATTACCCTACTTCCCATTTACTTTCCTTCTCCCACTGTCCTCCAGGTTACCCCTCATGCACCGCAAGTAAGTGAAACCTTGTGATACTTGACTTTCTCTACTTGGCTTATTTCACTCAGCATAATCTCTTCCAATCCAGTCCATGTTGCTACAAAAGTTGGTGGAGGGTACTGAGGGCACGTATTGCATGGAGTACTGGGTGTGGGGCATAAACAATGAATCTTGGAACACTGAAAAAAATAAAATAAATTTAAAGTAAAAAAAATAGTCAATAGTGAAATAGATGAAGGTGATTAATAAGAGTATACTTAATATGATAGGCACTAGGTGATGTATAGAATTATTGAATCACTATATTGTACATCTGAAACTAATATAACACTGTATGTTAACTATATTTGAATTAAAGTTTTTAAATACTAAAAAGTTAAAAAAATTTAAAAATAGTCAATCAAATCTTTATGTAAATCTGTAAAAAGAGCAAAATATTGCTCTTCACACTAGACAACTGTAGGATTATACCCTATAAATTTCAACTTTTAACTTTGTTCCTAAATGTTTGCTTTCACTACTAAACTAGGATTTGAGTTTCAAAGGAATGCATAATTTTCTTTACTAATTTCTTGGTCTTCCAATTCCTTTTTTATCCTTAGTTCAAGTTATTCTTTTTTTTTTTTTTGAAGATTTTATTTATTTATTTGACAAAGAACCACAGCTAGAGAGGGAACATAAGCAGGTAGGAGTGAGAGAGGTAGAAGCAGGCCTCCTGCTGAGCAGGGAGCCCGATGCGGGGCTGGATCCTGGGTACCCTGGGATCATGACCTGAGCCAAAGGCAGATGCTAAACGATTGAGCCACCCAGGACCCCAGTTCAAGTTATTCTTGATAGCCTATGAAGATTTACAAACCTCTATTTGCAAATTAACTGTAATTGAAGATAATTCATAAACGAGTACATACAATGGCAACTAAAATTATCAGCTTTCCCTGTAATTACTGAATTAAGAGAAAATATGTACAGATTATTTTGGGTACTTGTTCAATGATATTTTATTATTACACACATGTGACTTTTTTGTGTCACTAGAAATTACTTGTAGCTTCTTAAAAATATATTTATTATTAACCTTAAAATTATGCACAGCCTGAGAGAATCTTTCAAATTATTATCTCAGGCTTCATTCTGAAACATTATTATTGTTTTTGGAAAACTGTGGCAAAGAGTAAGCAGATTATAATGCTCTGGGTTTTTTGAAATGCTCTCATTTAAGTATATTAGTGTATCTCCATCATCTAGCAGTAAGAGACTTGTTTAATACCATAATGTTTTTTCTTGTTTTTAAAAGTTTGGCAAATAAGACTTCATAAATATACAGTCTGATTTTATACATAAAATGATGCTTAAGTCGATACCCTGAATGACATCTAGTCTAATATTTTAAGAGCAGGGTAAAAGTGTACTTTTACTTGGTAGTGATTTCTAGTATATATTACTAGAATAATATCAAATACGGCACCATAACATAAGTGACTCTATCTTGCAGAAAATAGGTGATTTCCCATAAAACAATAAAAATAAAATATTAAACATTACCAAACTGACAGATTACATAAAACATCTAAGGAAAAAACATTTATGTTTTTAAATATATAGAATTGTATAACTTTTGTAAGCAGGTAACCTTATTATATTGTTTGTATTTTTCAGTCTTAATAAATTCTTTTTGTATCGCTTTATTATGGCCACTTGTGTTCATCTATATATTTTCCAGTTGCTATTACTTTTACTAGAAAGTTCACTATTTGTTTACATTGATAGTTTTTGCCCATACTTGCACATTTTTTTTGGTCAAAGTTGGCCTATTGTGTGTATTTTTTCAATAGACATTTTCTACTAAAATTACCTGACTTTTTTCATGATCTCTATGATCTCATGAATTCTGTTTTTGGAAGGGTCCATTGTAAAACCTCCCAGCGCATATGTACTATATTGTTTTATTAAAACACTAATAAGTAATTTGGTGTTATTACTTCAACTATTAGGCATAGAGTTATCAGACATTGCTTAAAAAAAGCTTATGAAAAAAATAATTTGTGCTTCCCTTGAGTTTCTGATCTATCAATGTCCTTTTTCAAAAGCTTCAGGTTTTTGATGAAGAGAATTAATGAACCAAGCAATGGGGATAAAAATAATATAAATAAAATATTATCTAATGTTATTGATGTATAAAAGACTTCCCTAGACATCAACCGTGATACGGTAAGTGAGAATTCTGATCCCTGCTGATCTCATCATGACTTCACCAAAATAGCTGATGCATTGAAAGAAGTCTTGAAATCTGTCATCTACATATTTTTATATGGCTCGTCAATGGAAACCAGTGTAATATTTACACAGCTAAAGCTTATCCAGCTGTATTTTCAAAAAGAAATAGGCATGTATATGACCCCTTTTCTTCCTAATTTTTCTTATCTTCTGCAGAAGAATTTCTGGAACTTTCTTTTACTTCTGCCAACAATTTTATTTATTCTGTTCAAATGTATGTTTGATTTTTTCCTTTTTGTTTTGTTTTTCCAAATATTTTGGTCTTCATCACTGCTTACATGATATGTGCAACAATTTATGAAATATAAAACAAAACAAAATAAAACTTTCCTAGAAGAATTTCCCTGTTTCCATCCTCCCTCCATTACAGCACATATATCACAACTTAATTACATTTTCTATACTATGTAGCATTGTTCTTCTTTAATCTTTTTTCTTCTTATTCTTTAATCTTGAGTGCTTATTTTTGTGTTTAGTAAATCCAGGTTTTCCTTTCTTTTGCAATTACACGATGAATTGCATTCTCAATTGCACAGATGCTAAAGATTACTAAATTAGCAAATAATTAAGATGACAAAATTATAACTCATAATTTAAGAGGAGAAAATATACAGTTAACTTCATTCATCTTTTTGGTATTACTAGTTTTCTACACTTGATCATTAATGATGATCATAACTACAGTCATATGCTCTATCACATCAGAAGTCATATATTGGAATTTTTGTTTCTGTTGAAATTTCTAATCCTGTTTTCCAATGTGATGGGGCCTGGAAGAAAAAGAGTAGAATAAGTAAGTGGGAATATCAGGTAAAACAGGAATATGTTCCGTTGTTGATAGAAAATGGCTCAAGGAAAAAAAAAAAAAAAAAGCTTGAGATGCTGCCAAAATAATTGAGAAATCAGAAGTTTATGATGAATACAGAAGAGAATAAGAGGAACAAAACCTATGAATGACAGCTAGCAAAGATCAGGGATAACACCAAATATAATAAAAAAGTGTAGTCAAGCATTACAAATGAGAATAGAGTATGATGAGACATTGATGAGCATTAAAGCTTGTGAGCTCTAAGTTTTGAGTGGTTTTATTGGTTCACCCTCCCATGGGTCTCTAATATTCTGGAAATGTCTGAAAAAAAAGCTTGCAGAGCCAATTGTCTCATAATGTCTTTATTATGAATTCAAAGGATTCAGCTGTATCAATATGTTTTTATCATGGAACTAATTCATGGATAAAGCTACAGAATTACTTTTGACATTTTGAGGTTATTTGGATACTAAAGCACACAAAATTTAAAAATAAATAAATAAATATGGATCACAAGTCCCATATGCCATCTTTTAAAACAACTACATCTATTTTACTGATTCCCATACAATCAAAATTTATTTACTCAAAAAAGAGTCTATTACAAACATTTTAACTTGTATCATACCTTTTATAAAATAAACAAGCAAACAACAGCAAAAATAAATAAATAAAAGTAGTACATGCCAAAGCATGATCCATTCAAAAGGACTAATTTGCAAATGTGATAACACCTATTTCATTATTCAGGATCTAAGGTTAGGCTGAAAAATTTATTCGCCACTCTTTTTACTGGTCAACATTAAAGAGACAGCATCACTTGCTTTTGTGATTTTTCATTCCTTACACATTAAATCTACTTTTTTATGTCTTCCTGTTAGTACAAAGTAAACATATTCACTTTACTAACATAATAAAACAAATACTAACTCAGATAAAAGAATGGGGCTAATATAATTTTTTTACTTTTTTATATTACTAAATCACAATTACATTTGAAAACAGAGCTGGCATATACTCCAATAATGTATAAGCCCTTGTTTTCTATGTTGAGATGGGCTAATGCTTAAAGTGTCCAATAGAAATTTGTGGAAGGCCTAGAATTTTGTAATGTGTGGATGATATTAGGGTCCATGGTCAAAGGAACGAGGCTGATACAAAAGCAAAGGTCAAACAAAGCTTTATTTCTCACCAAGCATCAGAATTTCACTGGCCAGGCCTGGGTCGCCTGTAAGGGGAGAGTGACGGCCCCCTTGTCTTACAGGCTACCTTTTATAGGGGAAAACTGCACCCTGAGCTGAACTGAGTCACATAGCTTACCTGAGTTAATTTGCATCTCCTTTGCTCCTGGAACCCAGAAGTTAAGGGCATTTGGGTTTTCCCACCTGGCCCTAAGTACCAGGAACTAGCCATTTGTATCTCTATTGCTCAGGGTCTGGGAGGTTAAGTGGGTTAACTGATTGGGCATCTCCCCCCAATCTGGCTCACCTTTGTTTCCCAGGGGCTGTTTGCCCATATTTCCTGGAGCTGTTTCTCTGAGTTAAGAGCAAGGTGGCTTGGACTTCTAAATAGGTCCTTAGAGATGATACATTTGTCTTCATTATGGTCAAGATACATGACAAACAAAGAATAATAGAGTCAAAAATAAACACAAAACCAGGAATACCATCATGAAAACGTCTACCATCAGAAGCAATAGACTTCAGAATGGAACTTCTGCATCAGTCTATGATGGTCGGGTTTATATTCTTCTCTTGACTTATCCTGCTAACCTTATGCTATAAAATTAGATCCTTATAAAATCAGAGCTCTAAAACTCTCCATTTTCCACTGTTCTTCCTTTCTCATTTTTAGTCTTTACATCTAAAATGATCTGTGAAAGAATACAGTCATACTTCAGCTGCTGCTGCATTTAATATATCCACATTCAGACATCTCTCCAATGACATTATTCTCAGAGTCAAGAAATAAATGCAACTTCAAAGTATGAAATCTGGCCTCTCTCTTTTTAAATATGATAACATTTTCAAAGGTGAAAGAGGTCTTCCTTGAAACTAGCAACTGATTTCATGCTGTAAATTCCTCATTTTATTTGAATTTGATATTAAATAGATGAGTGCACAACCATATCAAACATGACTGCCCTATTTTGTAAAGTCAGACATATTAGAAAGCAAGGACTTATGCAGCCGTTATTGATCAGAAGGTGATAATGTGTCACAACATTAATTGAGCACCTATTTTTATTTTAGTTTAATATAATATCCATAATTTCTCAATATGAATAAAATTATAGTATATGAGAAAAAAGACTGGTCATGGATACAGAAAATTTCCTACTTTAATTCATGGCAGTTTCCTTGTCAAATGATTTTGGCAAACTACTTCATGTATCACTTTCATTGCTTTTTAACTTTTAAGATGAAGGTATTACTCTACTTCACAATCTACTAGCATTCAGAGTTATTTTATGAAAATTTGCTATAAACCATAAGATATTAAATACTTATAAATCATTTGTAGAGGTCCTATGATAAGATTGAAAAATTATAGAATCTCAGAAAGCATGGCTATTCTTCAAAATAAATTTGGTCAGATACCTCTTTACCTAAAATAAATCTTTCTAATAGAATCATGAATATTGGGAACCAGATTGCCCAGGGTCCCACCTATTCATAAAGCAGAGGTTCCAAGCTAAGAAGACCACAGTACCACCTTACTTGGTACCCATTCATTAAGCAAGCGTGCCATTCCAGGAAAACAGCCTCAGTGCCAGGGCACAGGATACTGCCCAGGAAGAAAGCAGGCTATAGAGATGCAAATTATTCAGCTCAGTCTGAAGGGAATGCCTCAGAGAAGGGGAGCTCCTCTTTAGGGTACTATCCAAAAACAATGGAGACCTTGCTGAAGAACAGATAAGAGAAGGCTGATAGCTCCATAATATAAACAACAGGCAGAAAAGCTAAAAGTTTAACAGAAAAAAAGAGAAAAAAAAAGAGCCAAGCAAAACCATCCTGGGATCACAGTTAACCCTGGGGATCCAAAAGGCTGTGCAAATGTCCTATGTGGACTCACTCAGTAGCAATCAGAAAAGGACACAGAGCAGACCTGAAAACACATAACCCATCAACACAGACAAGAAGCTTCATTGGTACAAATGGCTTCAAGTACATTTGAGCAGTCACTCTGACCTAGGGCCAAATCCTTGGAAGGGAGGCTTAAAAACAAAATCATAAAATCAAACAAAGCCCTGGAAGCATGAAACATTCTTTCAATGATCAAAGATGTACCCTTTGAGATCTTAAAAGAGAACTTTCAAGCTAAAAGTCCTTGGCTAAAGATGGAAGCATAAATCAATATAAATAAATAAATAAATAAATAAATAAATAAATAAATAAATAAAGTTTGTGGATTATGATGACAGCATAAAGACGAGAAGAGATGAGGGGGGACCTGATAGGGGACATCAGACATTGCAACACTGTGATAGAAGTTAGCTTCATAGAATTAATTTGATCAAGTCACCAAGGAGGGCATGTATTGCTTGGAACACTGGGTGTTGTACATTAACAATGAATCTTGGAAACTGCATCAAAAACTATTGTTATATTTTGTGGTGACTAACATAACACAATGAAAAATAAAAAATAAATTAAAAAAACAAACAAATGACAAACCTAAAAGAAAACCAACAATCCCTGAGCAGGATCAGGGACTACAGTTACCATATGACCCAGAAATTAAACTTTAAATATATAACCTATAAAATGAAAAGACACATCCATCCAAAAATTTGTACACAAATGGATCAGAGCAGTATCCTTCATATTAGATAAAAATGGAAACAATTTAAATGTTCATCAGTTGACAAATTAATAAATAAGATGTAAGTCAAATGTGGTATATCCAAACAAGGAAATATTATTCAGCAATAGAAAAATAAATCAAACAATAAAAGAAGCTTCAATATGGATGCAACTTGAAATCTGGTAACTCTGTATTTAAATTCTTTTTTTTTTTTTTAAGAATATTTTATTTATTTATTTGACAGAGAGAGAGATCACAAGTAGGCAGAGTGGCAGGCAGAGAGAGAGGAGGAAGCAGGCTCCCCGCTGAGCAGAGAGCCCAATATGGGCCTTGATCCCAGGACCCTGAGATCATGTCCTGAGCTGAACGCAGAGGCTTTAACCTACTGAGCCACCCAGGCGCCCTGTATTTAAATTCTTAAGAAACTGCCAGACTGGGGTATTGGGTTTATTCAGTAGGAGCAAAAATATTCAAATTAGATTTGGTGATGGCCTCACAACTCTATGAACATACTAAAAAACAATCATTTGGGCATTTTAAATGGGTGGATTAAATCTCAGTAATACCATTTCTAAAAACAGGAGCATCTGATAAAATGAATGCCAAAATATGCCAGGAGTTAACTCTGAATATTGGATCAGTACAATTAAATATAAAATGTCTTCATAAGTAAAGTTGGTATAGATGTAATTTGCCATTTCTGTCCTTTTACGTTTCATTCCTTAAAACACCTCTCCAGCCAAAACTCAAGCTGAAGAAATACCATAGAGGTATTTTGACTTGATGACTCTGTCACTCGGTGCCACTGACTTGGTCAGGGATTAATACCTACTCTACTAGAAAGTCCATCAGTGGACAAGCAGGCAAATTAGTTTTCTTGAAAATTTCTGTGGAGAGACACATAATTTCCAGGAAGTTACAGGTATCTAAATATTAAATTTGTTGAAGTGGAGCTAGAAAAACCATTTTTTTTTAAAGATTTTATTTATTTATTTGACAGAGAGAGATCACAAGTAGGCAGAGAGGCAGACAGAGAGAGAGGAGGAAGCAGGCTCCCTGCTGAGCAGAGAGCCCAAATTGGGCCTCTATCCCAGGACCCTGAGATCATGACCTGAGCCGAAGGCAGAGGCTTTAACCTACTGAGCCACCCAGGCACCCTAGAAAAGCCATTTTAAAGACATTTTAAAGCTTAACATTTGTGGGGCGCCTGGGTGGCTCAGTTGGTTAAGGAACTGCCTTCAGCTCAGGTCATGATCCCGGAGACCAGGGATCGAGCCCCACGTCGGGCTCCCTGCTCCGCGGGAAGCCTGCTTCTCCCTCTCTCACTCCCCCTGCTTGTGTTCCCTCTCTGGCTGTGTTTCTCTCTGTCAAATAAATAAATAAAATCTTTAAAAAAAAAACTTAACATTTGTAGCTGACTATTGCAAAGAAAACAATTGGCCAAAAAGAAGCACACATAGAGAGTAGACATGCAGAGCTAAGTAGAGATGAAAAACTGCAAGTTGGGGTGGGGCAGAAATGACACAGAGAGAAGGAAGAAATGAATCATTTCTTAGGTTCTTGATGACTTCCTACTTCAACTTCTACTCACATTGCTTCACGTCTGTTTTGTTTTTGTTTTTTTTTCCTTGAAAGACCCCACAGGTCCCATTAAATTTGACACTGCTTTGGGGGAGTACTGCTTCTTAGTAACAAAGGTAAGAAGTAAATCAAAATTGATGGCAAAACCTAGTTTACAGTTAAAAGACTGTTGGAAATGAAGATGTGACTGTAAAGATGCTGTCTGCTGGACTTAGTGCGTCTTCTAAGTGAAAGTAAACAGTCTCTGATATGATGTGCCAATAAAAGTACTTTTAATGAGGAGAAATACAGCGAAAATAACATGTCATTAAGATGCACTAATCTAGAACTACAGACAGGTGTTGAACCTCATGCAGTACAAGGTATAGTGCTAATAAAAAACTTGGCCCTTAATAATTTCTAAATAATGAGAGTATCAGCAATTTAAAGTAATATTTCTGTAACTGAAAACAGAGATGATGGATATTCACAATTTAAGTCTTGAAAATATATGTTGTCAGCAACCTGAATTTCATCTAGAAAAACAAGGGCAGAGTCATAATGTTTAATTGCCTAAGGGATAGATGTAAGTGCTTAGAATTAAGAATATGTTATTTCAATATTCAATGACAAGTTTTATTTTCTGTATACTTGTTTGTCATGAGGACTAGTGACATATAACAAAGTAAAGCTGTGGCCTTAATTTTCATCTTCATCAAAGGTCTACCATTTGAGTGTTTCAGCACTTAATTCTTCAACATTTTAGATAAAGGCAAAATCAAACTTATCTTCAAAGTCTCTAAGAGGACACAGTCCTTAGACAATAATCCTAAGAGTAGAATGTATATATAGTCAGCTTATTAGTCTTTACAAAGATTCCCTTTTTGTACCAAGATATCAGAGAGAACCAGAAAAATGTTAATACATAATAACAAAATATTATTTTAAAAATGGAAAATGAGCTTTGAATGGTAATTTGAATATGTGCAATGTCAAAGAAATCCCCAAGAGTAATAGATGAAAATAAACAAGCACTTTTGTAACATAAAAATTCCTCGTGAGATATTATCATTGGATAGATTATTACCAGCATTTTTCCCTTTCTCTTCATATTCAATAAAAACTTAACATTCACTGGGTTAATGTTTAACACAGTAAACTATAAAACAAGAATTTACAGTAATGGCAGAAGCAACATAAAATTTGTTTGTGATGCCGTATATTATATATAGGCTCTGGAGACTTGTAAACTGGTCTCTCCAGAATTCTTTGTGAAAAAAGAGCAGTGTTAAGATTGAAACACATAACACAGTATGCACAGGATTGGGACTCTTTTTTTTTTTTTTTTTTTTTGGCACATTTGCCTGGTATGATGACAGTTTTTAATTAGCTTCGAAGCTATTTAGCTTTTTAACATATGAGAAAATTTTACAGTCAAATTAATAATTCAAAACTCAAAGTAAAGAGTAAATTTGGCTAAAACATTCTGTCTTAATTTGTGTACACACATATATTTTTCAAGTCTCATATTTTAATGAATAAATCATTTAAATGGCATTTGGCTTCTCTGGTTCATGAACACTTTGAAATTATATACAAAATTATGTGTGCATATGTATATATATATTTGTCTTCAATTGTGATGTGTGTTTATTACATTCCCAAAATAGTCCTTAAGTTAGGAAAGTTGAGAGATCAGTACTCTAAATGTTGCTAACAATGTGAGGTAAAAGGGTGCCTGGGTGGCTCAGTGGGTTAAAGCCTCTGCCTTCGGCTCAGGTCATGATCTCAGGGTCCTGCGATCAAGGCCCACATGGGCTCTCTGCTCAGAGCAGCAGGGAGTCTGCTTCCTCCTCTCTCTCTGCCTACTTGTGGTCTCTCTCTCTGTCAAATAAATAAATAAAATCTTAAAAAAAAAAAACCAACAAAACAATGTGGGGTAAAAGGTATAATTTGAAAAAAACACTTTTTAAACTTTATCAATGTTGTTAGAACAACAACAACAATGCAATCAAAAACAAAGAAACAGTTTCCCTGTGTATTTTCTGTTTAAATGCCACATGTTCCAAATGTTGAATATATGAATGTAATTTATCATTGATGCTTTGACATTGTTATACTGATGATGGCCTTTAAAAATACTTTGCTTAACTAAATTCATCCTGTTAGAGAAATGCTTAGTCAAATTATAATGTCCTTGTGCACTGAGAAGAGACGGTCATAAATCATCTCTAGTAAAACAAACATTTCTCAGCAACCTTTCCATTTTAATTAATAATGAAAAAGATAATTCTGTTCAGAGGATAACATGATAACTTTTTCTCTAGAGACTATGAAAATCTTTTTTAACAAGACTCTTCTGAAAGAAATGCATCCATCTTTCTATTCATTCATTGAACCACCATTTATTTTATTCCTATATACCATGGTCAAGTCTCTATAGTTATTTAAGAATAATTTTGAGCTCTTGTCATGTGACAATATTGGGAATTGAATGGCAAAACAAAACAAAACAGAAACATTATTTTCCTGTCACTGCCAGGGACCAGCCTCAGCAGAGATGTGGGTCCCGAACCGAGGGATGTCTGGCAGGTGAAATAATGACACGGACACAGAAATCTGATGCAAGCTGACAGACCCAAGGTCAGTCAGGAGAGACCTATGAAGCAGGCTCAGGCTCACACTCTGGCTTTTTAGCATTGGCTTTCTAGCTCTAGCCCTCTAGCTCTGGTTTGGCCCTCTTGCTTTGCTTCTGTCTCTTCTTCTGTCTCTCTTGCTGTTTGCCGGTTCTCTTGCTCTCTCCTGGCAGGCTCTCCTGCTGCCTCTGCCTTTGTCTCTCTTGACTGTCAAGGGTCCCAGTCTTTTATTATTCCCAAGTGAGGAAGTTGGGTGGTGGATTTAAATCTTTAACTGCTTTTGCACCTGCCCTAGACGCAGGATTAGTATTGTTACTGCAGGGTACAGAGTGATTGTTAAACTCACAAAAGTTGAGACCATTGAGGCACAGGGATCAAGAAATAAAGATAAGAGATACAGAGATATGATTACCGGGAGGAAGATTAAATGGAACTATATGTCTTGGATAAGCACACAAAGGACATATTGCCCTGAACCACAGGGTGTGTGGGTTTCTGGATTCTAGGTGGGGGAAAGCCCAGGGGGGCTTTCATTCACATTCACTCACGGGTACCTCCACCAAAGTTTCTGGTGGCTTGGGAGGGGCCCAAGCACCATCCCAGACATTTTCCACCTGAAATTTACATTTTAATGAAAGCAATAGATATTTATCGAATAGTTAAACAAATATATAATTAAAAATTGTCGGGGCGCCTGGGTGGCTCAGTTGGTTAAGTGACTGCCTTCGGCTCAGGTCATGGTCCCGGAGACCCGGGATTGAGTCCCACATCGGGCTGCCTGCTTGGTGGGAAGCCTGCTTCTCCCTCTCTCACTCCCCCTGCTTGTGTTCCCTCTCTAGTTGTGTTTCTCTCTGCCAAATAAATAAAATCTTAAAAAAAAATAAATTGTCACAGAAACCTTGAAGAAAATACAGGATGCTCTAGGAGTGTATAAGAGGAAGACTTGACTTAACTAGATGCAGATTTTATAACAGAATTTGTAAGTGATTTTATCAAATAAAGAAGCCATTGACAAAATTTACCCAAAAGAGTTACATAATAAAAAAAAAAAATCAGTGCTGAACATGCGGAACAACATAGTTTCTTTTTGTGTACTTTCTCTGTTTTCTGCAACCTTATTTGTTTTACACTTGGGTGTTCTGGGCAATAATGATTCAATTCATTTTTACTGAACTGGCTTAGGAAACCTGTAACTTTTGAACTAATCATTGTGACCAAGAGAATTAAATGAGCTATTTGGAAATCGTGAATGAAGACAAGAAGTTGTCAAAGAAGACTCACAGGACTCTTGTTCCTAAACCATATTCCAGTACATGATGTCAACTGTCACAAAAAAAGCAAAATTTTTTAAAAAGAAATAAAAAAGGAAATTCAACAAGGACAAAATAGTATAAGAATAAGTGGGTCATACATTCAGTTTTTTGCAATTTTGAGTATAAAGAGCTAATCATAGTCCTGAAGGGTGATTTTAAATAGGCAGTTTTCTTCATGAAATTCAGTGGAGCAAAATCAGGAAGATAGACTTGGGGTTCATAAATGTTTACATAAAACCATAAAATGCGGGCATTATGAAATTTTTCTAAGTAAAAATTGGAGCACAAGAGGGGCCTAGGACTGAGTCCAAAGTCTAATATATAAAAGCCAGACAGAGATGGTGGTCAAGAGATTAAACATGTTGGCAATAAATTTGGTACTAAAAATTTGGCTATATACACCACAAAAGGGAAGGTGGAAGCAAAGACTAGAGGGAGTCATGAATTTGCAGTTTTCAGAAGGATAAAACAGATGACGTTCCTTAAAGAATAGTCTTGGTAGAAGTAGTTAGTGGAAAGTTAGAAGGCTATAGTCAGAGGGATATTCCTTTGATGTTAGGATATATGCATATGACTTTTTGTATGTAAACACACATACACACACTGGTAATAGACAAAATATTCAATTGCTGGTAACACAGGACCTTGAAGACCACTTGCAGTGTAGACATCTATACTTTAGTTGTTGGATTGAAGTGATCTAGAGGGCAGAGGACAAAGTAACTTCTCACCAAAACATGAGGAAATATTTAAATAACTTAATATTTTAATACTAAATCCACAAGGTTTTAACAACAAGCAAAATTGTATCTGTACCACTTGTAAAATTGCTATAGAACTATTTTGATTATGATCATTGTTAAAAACAACACTCTAAAATGGGTTTGTGAGTCTTACCTATGATACTTCTAAATGTGTTAATAACACCTACAATGTCATAACAATATATTTTGTAAAAAATGATCATCATTCCAAATGTATTTGTAATCCCTAATAAAAAATCAGTAAATATTTAGGTCTTGAAGCACAGTCATTTTCATCATTTTTCATTTAGGAACTTCAAAACATTTTTTATAGGTACTACTGAGTTAGGCACCAAGTGTTGATCATAACATTTTCTAGTTCAAATGTATCCATTATTCTATGTAAATTCCATATCTATAAGTCCTACCTTTTATCACAGTGATTTGATTGCTTAATTCTAATTACCTTTTCTTTCATTGAACTTAAGCCACCTGCATATCTACACATATAGTGTGTAGAACCTCAGATACTATTCAACCTCTAAAGTATGAAAGAAATCATATTTTTACCAAATATCTATTTAATCATTTAATTACTTCCACTAAACTTCCTCTCATTCCTTTATTTATCTCTTAGTTTCTATCTGTCTCATTCTGATTTTCTGTTCTTAACTGCCCTAGACTTCTCATTTCATAATTTCAAGGACTCTCATCTTATCAGTTGTTCCCCATCCTCCAACCCTGTCCTCTGCCTCACCTGCCTGCAAAGCTCCAACTCTCTACATAGAGGATGTCTTGCCCATTTGTATACTTGTATACTGATTCCTTCAGGAAAAGAAAGAAAAGAAAAGAAAAGAAAAGCCACACTTAAGGGTCATGGTCTCTAAACTCTTCACAGTTTTTGCCTTGCTTGGAAATTCTTAGTCATTTTTTTTTAATTCTTAAAAAAAAGAACTATAGTCTTTAATGTTTACTTAAATCCCCTTTAAAATATAATAGATAATTTTATAGTGCTATAACAACTGGAAAACTAAGGACTACCTTTCTCCACATAGCTTAAAAATTGAACATTATTGATTATTAGATAGGTCCTCACATGTACCTCCTTAACCCTATTTCCTTCCCTTCCCTAGAAGTGGACAATATTCCAAATTTTGATAATGTTAACTTGTTTTTTTAGTTTTCCACATATTTGTATATTAATCAATTGCATATTTTATAATTTAATCTAAGTGAAATAATTATATACATTTTCATACATTTTCTTTTGTCTCAATATTCACAATTACATTATGTTTTAAGATTTTTCTACATATCAGGAACTGGAAAAGTTCTGAGATTTTTAGCCTGCTTGCTAACTGACAAGCTAGTCTGCTACAAGTTCAAAGATCTGGCAGAACACAGATGACTCCTTGGTAAAGACAAAGGAATCGATTACTCTCAGCACAGAAAGCAACATGACCTTCATGTGCTCCTGGGTGAATCTTGACCCCATAAGCCTTACAGAGGGGATGTGGTGTCAAGGTAAGGTGGATGTGGCATACACAGTAAGTCTCTGTCCAGAGCTAAGGAATCCATAATCTTTTCAAAGATACTGCAGGCAAACCTGTTTAAGTTTTGCCCCAAGTGGAGACTTTTTCTTTATGATCTTAGTCAGTAAACAAATATGCCCCCTACCTGAAAGACACCCTAATTCCAAAGCTGTTTGCTCTGTAAACATCCTTGAAATGATAGTTATACAAGATGTGTAAAAACTACATGGAGAATTGTCTCCCAACCCTACATTCATGTATTCAGATACCATTCACTTATTTGTATGGTATGGTAGTCCTTTGCATAAACAGACCATATTTATTTATTAACTGAGTTGCTTTCAGGTTATTAATACCATAAAAATACCAATAAGTGAATTTACTGAATGGAAGGGTATGCTTATCTTTAAATTTAAGAGAGGATACCAAATTAATTTCAGATTGGTTGGATCAACTTACATAATCAACAAGTGGTGTGTAGGATTCCCACTAATCCATATCCTCTCTTGGTGCTACGTTTTAAAATTTTTACAGAATGATGGTGGTGCAAGAACTCATTTTGACTTGAACTTGCATTTCAATTATGATCTATAAAATATATTTTTTTCAAATGTCAATTGGCCATTTGTGTTTTCTACAAGCCACTTCTTGATACCTCTTGAAGATTCTATTCTACTTGATATTTTTAATGTGTTGTAATAAATTAAAGGAAATGTCCATGCGTATGTATTTATGTTAATTTGTATATGGCCATATCTATATTTAACCACATGATTATTTTTTGCTTATAAGTAACACAAATTTCCTTCCCAAGAGATTATTAAATTTAGCATGGCATAATTATAAATCTAACATTTTTAAGGTATTTTTTTATACCACAAGTTTTTAAAAATATTATTTTATTTTTTCCTATAAAAGTTTAGCTCTTCAATTTTAAACTTTCAAGCTACCTGGAACTGATTGTGGACAGAGAATCCAATTTTATAATTTTTCCATATGAATAGTAAATATTCCTAAATTATTATAGTAGTTTTTACTACTGATTTTCATTGCTTCTTTATCATATGTAAATTTTTCATGTGCATATGGAACAATTTCTGAGTCTTCCATTCTGTACAACAGACCAATTAGTCTATCTACATTTGTATTTCTGTAGATTATTATACAACTAGAGATAATATAGATTTATTATAATATATTTAATAGATTATAATTATTACTATAGGTATCATAATTCTAACATATAATAGATTATAATGTATTATTCTAATAGCAGTGTGCAGCTGCTAATGTTTTGGCTCAATTTTTATTTTGAATTTTTTTAAATTTTTAAACCTGGCTTCCTTCCTACTATTTGCCCCTCTGTCTACATAGCTTAATGATCAGCCAATGATTAGGCAGAAGTTGTGCTCAAACAGCAAAAGCAGCATCTTCTGCTAACGGATCTGTGTCAAGGTGAGGAAGCACATTCAAACTTTATGATTGGTCTGGGGTTGGCCCTCTCTGACCTCCTGTTTGTATGCACACAGCCTAAGCTAGGAATATGCTTGTTTCAACCATGATCGCAATCTCAGTAGACCCACACACTTAGCCCTCCCTTACCTGTTTCTGAAATTTGGTAGGTAATGACAATGGGCATAAATTTTGCCCAGTACTCCAAAGAGAAAGCCTCCTTCAAAGACAGTAGAAAAGATTATTATGGTCCTCACAACCTGCCCTAATTTGGGAGAATATCTCATTTAACTTAATGGAGGGTGTGTAGTGTGGGAGAGAGGGAGCAACTCCAGACCAGCATATCACAGATTGCCATTATTATTACTGGAAGTTCAGCCATTTTTCAAATGTAAGGTCTTCTTAGGTTGTATCTTTGGTTATTTCCAAGAGTGCTATTTTATTTTTATTTATTTATTTTTAATTTATTTTAATTTTTAATTGTGGTGGTGGGGTTACGTTTTGTTCAACTTAAAAACTATCTTCTGGGCAAAAATTTTCTTCCACCCTGCCTCTCTCCTTGATATTTGATTTATGCTGCTAGGAAGAAAAAAATATGAATCTAACCAGAAATACTTCTTAAATGTAGATTTCTAAAAATCACATTAACTTTTTAAAAATCACTTCATTTACTGGTAATATGAAAAATGCATGTTAAGTCTTTTATTTATTTGGAAATAGTTTTAATTATAAAAATGATGACACCTCTTAGAGATATCTACATTCATGTGTTTTCTGTAAAAGGTACCATTCATTTGAAACATATCATTACCTTAAATGGAGATATTTTCTGAAATTATTCAACTTTCTAGGACAAACCTATAGAAGTATACTTTTCCACTAGTCCTGAGGTTATCATTTATTTTTTATTGTCATTATTTTAATCTTTGATAAAGAAATTTTCATTCACATCATTCTCTTTTTTTCCCTAGTCCTCAAATCAAGATCTATCCAGGAATGTAGTCTTCAAGTACTATTGTTCATGTTTAATTTTATCTCATTATCTTTCATTTATATATTCAATAATTCTCTCTGTCATAGAGAATGGGATGCATTGATGGGAATAGTTCTGAAAGGCATTTTCTATCCCCATAAAGTTTAAATTTTGAAGTTCTATTGACCTGTGTAATATTGTTACTGTTTTGTTCACTAATTGTAAGGACAAGGAGGTCCACCCAGGAAAATCAGTGTCTCTCTCTTTAGTTCTTATTACTTTAAAAAATGTAATTGAAATATAAAAAAAAATTCTGTCACATGTAAGGTAGGATAAGGTAGCAATTATGAAATTTTGTATTCAGGCCGACTTAAGTCCAAATCCAAATCTTCTATCGGTTCTTTGATATTCTGAAAATTGTAACCTCCATAAAGTTTAGCTTCTTTGTAAAATTGGCTAATACTTTCTATAGGGCTTATAAAATTTCAGTGGAATAATATATAGCATAGTTTAAAGCACAAGATAGAGATTCAACACAGTTAGCTTTTACGACTTTGCATAAGGAACTCTTTTCCTGAAGGGACTATCTATCCCAGGACAATCCATCTCACTCTCTCATCTGCTACATAAGGAATTGGAGCCACTGAATGTGGACCACTACCTGAGCGATTCACAATGATTTTCACATGGTAAGAATAATCCAGTAGAATTTAAATAAATATAATACCTGGAATGCCTGCCTGGGTGGCTCAGTCAGTTAAGTGTTTGCCTTTGGTTCAGGTCATGACCCCAGGTCCTGGGATTGAGTCCCACATTGAGCTCCGTAGTCAGCAGAGAGCTTTTTCCCTATTCCTCTGCCACTCCCTCTGCTCATGCTCTCTCTCTCGCTCTCCCTGACAAATAAATAAATAAAATCTTTAAAAAAATAATTAATACAATCCCTCCAACCATGCTTTAGGTACAGCATGGCCTGGCAAAAGCCAACTCTTAATTATTTCCTAGATGGACATGTAGGTCTGTTTCAGGTTAGAGTCTTATCAACACTACAATATGTGGAAATATTCCACTTAGAATTAAAATGTTTTGTTGGGAGTTTTGTTGTAATCAATATTTGTAAAACAATATTTTGTTGTAAATATCAATCTTATATTATTGACCATATAAGTAGGATAATATAAACAGACATAAGATCCACAAAATGTTACATTCGCCAAAGTAGACATCTTGGACATTCAGAATTGTTTTCTAAAACTTTTGTAGAAGGATGCTGGAACAGAAGCGGTCTGCCTTAGAGACAGAAGCTACAAATGAACATAAACCAGAGCTGTTTATCTGCATCTTCTCTGTTTGTAAAGAAAACCTCACACAGAGTTGTAACATAGAATGAAAGCATACTAAAAATATCTTTATATCCTTGATTCAGCAATACCTGAAGTTGGTATCCCCTTTCATTTTTCAATTACATGAATCCATTGATGCTTATTTGTCTTTTTTGTGATTTGCATTTTATTTAAGCTGTTTTTTTTAAAAAAAGATTACTAAGGTCAGAAAATAAGCATGGTGTGATTTCAATCGTTTGTATTTATTGATGCCTGATTTGTGACTCAGCATGTGATCTATTTAGAGAATATTCCATGTGCACTCAAAAGGAATGTGTATTCTGCTGCTTTAGGATGAGATGTTCTGAGTATATCTGTTAAGTCCATCTGGTCAGGTGTCATTCAAAGCCATTGTTTCCTTGTTGGCTTTCCGTTAAGATGATCACTCCATTGCTGTGAGTGGGGTATTAAAGTTCCCTACTATTATCATATTGCTATCAGTGAGTTCCTTTATGTTTGTTATTGTTTCATACATTTGGGAACTCCATAGTAGGAGGCATAACTATTTATAATTTTTGGTCTTCTTGTTTGATAGACCCCTTTCCTATGATATAGTGTCCTTTATCTCTTGTTACAGTCTTAGCTTTAAAATCTTTAAAATCTAGACAATGTCCCCTCGTGTGTTCCAGCATCCCTCAGATCCCTGCCTTCACCCTATCTGTGTCTGGACATCTTCCCAACTGGCAGCACACCACACCTGTTTTGTTTTCTTAGGCATGCTGGCTGAGTTTCAAAATTCCAGCATGGCATGAACCCACCTGTGTCCTCTTAGGGAGGGTCTCACCACAGAGGCTGGTGAGATTTTCTCCCAGAAGGAAAGTCACACCAACATGCCGGAGCTTGGAGTTGACGGGAATGTACAACAAAAAGTTTGAGTCTAGGTTAGCTCCCTTAGCAGGTATTTATACTTAAGGACCAGGGGAGTGCAATGGTGCCAGCTGGCTCGTTTGTCCCCTTAAAGGCAATGACTTTTGGAATGTCCCAGATACATTCCAAAAAGGAGGAAACATCTCTCCCAGTGCATCTCAGGGGACCCTCATATTGCACTGCCTGTTCCTGGACCTCTTCTCTCCTTCACCACACGATCACCACTGCACATACTAAGCTCCACAGAAACCACAGTGAAGACTTCTAAAACTCTAGTATTTGAGTTCCAATGGTTATAAAAATTCACGATAGTCAGCCCTTCTCCATTTCCTAGTCTACAGTTTAGGGGAAGTGCTTTTCTTGTGTGATCCCCTGTGCATCGTTCTCTCTCTCCCTCTCTCTCTCTTCCCTCTCTCCATGATCAGGGCTGCCTCCCTTCTGAAGCACCCATGATATTTTTCTCCCCCAAATCACTTTTCCACACTCCTACCTTCCATGGTATGGCCTCTTATCTCCCTCAAGTTGTGCCGTTTATGTTATCATTCTCAGATCAATTTCTTGGGTGTTCATAATGATTTGATATTTATCTAGCTATATTCAAGGGACAAGACAAGTATAGGATCTAACTACAATGTGATGAAACTTAAAGCCAAAGGCAACAAAAAATTTGGAAAGACCGCAAATACATGTAGATTAAAGAACATCTTACTAAAGAAGAAATGGGCTAACCAGAAAATTAAAGGAGAAATAAGAAAAAATACATGGAAACAAATGAAAATGAAAACATGATGGTCCAAAACCTTTGGGCTACAGCAATAATGGTAATAAGAGGGATGTATATTGCAATATAGGCCTACCCCAAGAAGCCAAAAAAGCCCCTCAAATACACAACTAACCTTATACCTAAAGGAGCTAGAAAAAGAACAGTAAATGAAATCTAGAGCCAAAAATATAAGAAAAATAATAAATATTAGCAGAGAAGTAAATAATATAGCAACAACAACAATAACACCAACAGAACAGATCAATTAAGCTAGGAAGTGGTTCTTTAAAAGAATCAATAAAATTGATAAACCCTTAACCAGAATTATTAAAAAGAAAAGAAAAAGAATCCACATAAACAAAATCACAAATTAAAGAGGAGAGATCGCACCAATCCTACAGAAATACAAGCAATTATAAGAGAATATTATAAAAATATTATATTCCAACAAATTGGACAATCTGGAAAAAAATGGATAAATTCCTAGAAATATAAAAATACCAAACTTGAAATAGGAAGAAATGGAAAATATGAACATACTAATAACCAGCAAACATATTGAATCAATAATCCAAAACCCCCAACAAACAAAAGTCCAGGGCAAGATGGCTTCCCAGGGAAAGTCTACCAAGCATTTAAAGAAGAATTAATAGCTAGCTTTTCTTCTCAAACTGTTATAAAAAATAGAAATGGAAGGAAAATGTCAAACTCATTCTACAAGGACAGCATTACATTGATTCCTAAACCACACAAAGATCTCACTAAAAAAAAAAAAAAAAGGAGAATTAGAGGCCAATATCCCTAAGGAATATGGAAACAAAAATTCTCAACAAGATACTAGCAAATCAAATCCAATAGTATATTAAAAGAGTCATTCCCTTGGGACAGCTGGGTGGCTCAGTTGGTTAAACAAATGCCTTCAGCTCAGGTCATGATCCTGGAGACCTGGGATCAAGCCCCATGTCTTCTCCCATACAGTGGCAGGATACAAAATCAGCATACACAAATCCATTACATTTCTATAGGCCAACAATGAAAAGACTGAAAGAGAAGTCAAGGAATCCATCCCATTTACAATTGCATCAAAAACCATGAGATACCTGGGAATAAATCAAACCAAAGATGTAAAAAACTGTGCTCTGAAATATAGAACAGTTATAAAAGAAGTTAAAAATGACACAAAGAGGGCGCCTGGGTGGCTCAGTTGGTTAAGCGACTGCCTTCGGCTCAGGTCATGATCCTGGAGACCCGGGATCGAGTCCCACATTGGGCTCCCTGCTCGGCAGGAAGTCTGCTTCTCCCTCTCTCACTCCCCCTGCTTGTGTTCCATCTCTGGCTGTGTTTCTCTCTGTCAAATAAATAAAATCTTAAAAAAAAATGACACAAAGAAGTGGAAAAGGATCAGAAGAACAACTATTGTTAAAATGTTTGTACTACTCAAAGCGAATGCAAACCCTATCAAAATTCCACCAGCATTTTTTTCTCAGAGATAAAACAAGCAATCCTAAAATTTCTATGGAACCACATACTTCTGGATAACAAAAGTAATCTTGAAAAAGAAAAGCAAATCTTGAGGCATCACAATTCTGGACTTCAAACTATATTACAAAGCTGTAGTCATAAAGACAATATGTTACAGGCACCAAAATAGACACATAGCAATGGAACAGAATGGAAAGCCCAGAAATTGCCCACAACTATATGGTCAACTAATCTTCAACAAAGAAAGAATACCCAGTGTAAAAAAAAGGAAGTCTCTTCAACAAATGGTGTTGGGAAAACTGTACTGCAATTTGCAGAAGAATGAAACTATTCTGCTTCTTTATACCATACATAAAAGTAATTTCAAAATGGATTAAAGATTTCAATGTGAGACAGGAAACCATCAAAATCCTAGGGAGAACAAAGGCTGCAACCGCTTTGACATCAGCTGTAGCAACTTCTTACTAGACAGGTCTCTGTAGACAAAGGAAACAAAAGCAAAAATAAACTATTGGGATTTCATCAAGAGACAAAGCTTCTGCATAGTGAAGAAAACAATAAGAAGAACTTAGAAGAAACTTACAGAATGGGAGAAGATATTTGCAAATGCCATAGCTGATAAAAGGTTAGGATCTAAAATCTACAAAGAATTTATCGAACTCAACACCCAGAAAACAAATAATCCTAATTAAGAAATGGGTAAAAGATACAAATTGACATGTTTCCATAGAAGACATACAGATGGCTAATAGACACATGAAAAGATGCTCAACTTTACTCATCATTAGAGAAATAAAAATCAGCACGGCAATGGGGTAGCACCTCACACCTGTCAGAATAACTAAAATTAACAACACAGGAAACAACAGAGGTTGGCTAGGATACAGAGGTGGGAGAACCCTCTTAAACTGTTGGTGGGAACACAAATTGGTGTAGCACTATGGAAAACAATATGGAGGTTCTCAAAAAGTTAAAAAGAGATTTACCCTGCAATCCAACAGTGTACTACTAGATATTTCCCCCAAAAGATACAAAAATATTGTTTCAAAGAGGCCCATGCACCCTTTAGCATATGGCACCCCTATCAATGAGAGCCAAATTATGGAAAAAGCCCAAATGTCCAATAAGTGATGAATGAATAAAGAAGATGTACACACATGTACATATATATACACACATGAAAAAATGCACACACAATGGAATATTACTGAGCCATTAAAAAGAATGAAATATTGCCATTTACAATTACATGGATAGAGCTAGAGTATATTATGCTAAATGAAACAAGTCAATCAAAGAAAGACAAATATCATATGCTTTCACACATTTGTGGAATTTAAGAAACCAAACAGATGAACATGGTGGAAAGAAAAGAAAGGAGAGATAAGAAAACAAACTATGAAAGGCTCAACTATAGAGAAAAAAGACTGAGGGTTTATGGAAGAGATGTGGGCAGGGGATGGGCTAATGAGAGATGAGTATTAAGGAAAGCACTTGTGTTAAGCACTGGGTGTTATATGTAAGGGATGAATCATCTACTCCTGAAACCAATACTACACTATATGTTAACTAAGTACAATTTAAACAACAAATGCTGAACAAAATGGTACACCTCTCATTTTTTTCTAACAAGTTCTTGTCATTTTGCTAGAATATGAGAAAAGAAAAAATAAATTACATATTCTTTTACTTAAGTGAAATTACCTTCTTATTCAAAATAATGAATTCTGGATTTGCCAGAATTTGGAAAGGTACAACCAAGTATCTTCTTTAAGAAGTGTTTATATTTAAGTTTCAGATTACTGTGAGATGAGAAAACAGAAGAATTTAAAGGCAGAAAGCTGAAGTACATATGTACTGATGAATAATCAGCTAAATATATCAAGGATAATACAAAAATATGTAAAATAAACAAAAATATGGAGAGAATTAAACAAAGAGCAACAAGAACAAAAGAAACATAAAGCAAATGCCAATGGGAGAAAAATGCACAGTTGTTTTATGTTTCATGCCTGGAAGAAAACAGTATTTAAAAGTAAAGCAAGGCTGAGAGGGATTAGTTGAGTGGGAAAGCTTTAGCAGGCTTAAAAGTATTCTGGTGAAATGGGATGCATGTTTTTATTCCAGATGAATTACATAATTTATTTTTTTTAAATCTTGTGTCTTATATCATTCATTGTCTATTACAAATTTTCATACATATGGACCAATATCCCCCATCATAGTTTCACTGAAGAAAACAGGCTGGACAATAGTACAGGTTTAAGGGCAATTAAATGTTTTTTCAGTTGTTTTGCTTTGTTTCATTTTTTCAGAGACTGAAGTAGAACCTGAGACAGAGAGAGGGTGATTCTCTTTTTATTCAGTTTTGCCTTGTAAGCATGATATAAACTTAGGCCATTTGGAGAATTAAATAGGGACAAAATTACCTTCACATGAAGAGATCTGACTATATTATTCCAGAAAAAGAGAGAACCAGGAAAACAAAGAGGCTCATTCCTGATAGTATCTTTTGATTCCCTAGATCTGACTACCCCTTGGATTTTCCAACTACATAAATCAATACATTCCCATGTTTATTTAGTCAGTTTGAATTGGGTTTATGTCACCTGAAACTCAGATATTTCTAACTAATGAATCATCTTGTTTTTGTCACAAAATAGGCAACATGTTCAGGAATAATTTTAAAGAAAACATTTGTTAGAAAGGATGTCTTTGACCTGGAATATATTTGTATGTTGACTAATCTGCACAGTGTTTTAAAATGTGCCAGTTTATTGAAAAATATGTTATCAAAAGTTCTCCCATCTTAATTAGATGATAAAAAATTTTGTGAAGTATTAGTTTTTATTTTGTAAAAATAGTTGCCAGGGGAACAATCCAATTGTGTAATATTTATTTTAAAGCATATCAAATCATTGTTAGAGTCATTTCAACTCCATGTTGCAAAAATCAATGTTTTGGCAGTTCTTTCAAACCATACATTCCTTGTCTAAACATTGTGCCAGTCTCCATTGCCTTTCAAGGTTGGAGAATATGCAGATAGGAACTTCAGAAAGATTATTTCATAACCACTAGCCCTTTGGGAAAACTGTAAAGATAGGCAAAAAACTAAAGCTGACTGTTGGGAAAAGTGGATTACAAAGAAGTTGTATAACATTTTTATTGCTTACCATGTTATTCTGATTTATTAGCAAGAGGGATTCCTGTTAAATTATAAATGAGGTAATATTTGAAACTATATGCATATATATGTATAGTCAAAACTGTATATGTATGTGTATACGTAATAAACTGAGGAATTATAAGAACACAAAGGTATTTGAATGAGAGTCAATCTACATATGCATGTTTTAAAGAATGTTTATTTTTGCTACGAATAATGAACCAAGATGGATTCCTTCCAAATTAAATTTTGAGGTCCCTGGATTTAGTCCACAATATAGATGGACTGATCTTGTTTGGCCATGTTGATCATCTTTGAAAGGCATCTCCCAGGTGACTCGAAAACAGTAAAACCATTAGAAACATCTCCCCTCAAGCTGTCTGGTATTGATTTTTTTGCTTCAATTGAGATGTGGATCAATAACACTTCTTTGACAATCATCATGACTAAAGTGGGGTCACATTGTATTCCAACACTTCCTTGTCTAAGTTTAGAGATATCATTGCAAAAATCTATCCCTTAACCCATCATAAGTTTTTTTTTTCAGTTAATAAGGAGGACTGATACGTACAATAGAACATATTTCTTTGGAGTGTAGCTTTTATTCGATCAAGGACTTTTGTTGAAGGTCATCTAATTCCTTTTAGATTTACTGTACCCCTCCCCAGAAAAAAGGTAACAGCTAAAGAGTAATTAGAAGCAATCCAGGAATACTAAATTACATATATTTCTTTAAATATGTGTATATATATATAATAATTTCATAGAAAAATGCACATGTATGTATTCATCATGCCAAATAACCAGAATAACATGATAATACTAATGTTTTTAGTAATATAGGGAGTGCTGAGTAAAGGTGATTGCTAGACTCAAAGAAAAAATAACTATCATAAAAGAACTAATGCAACTGAGCCACTGCCAATTTTGCCTAAAATGTCAATTCTTACCATATCTCCCTTGGTAAGTTACTCATTATATTTCATTACACATGCCTCATGTCTGATATAAATACAATACTGGTTATTTATTACTCAAAAACCTTAAATTTGTATTTTATTCATTTGTTGTAAAAACTAAATGACTGTCTTTCTAAAATTAGATTTTCATATATGGAAAATTATTTTTTTCAGTCATTTGAAAGATTTTTATAAGTTAGAGCAAAGACAACTTAAATTCCTCAATTATTGATGAAGCATATAATTTTTACTAGAATAGATGACATTAACTTGACACTTGTTTATAAGTAAATTTTAAATGTTTGATTTTATGTGATTATAAACTGCATCTAATATTCTCAGGAATATAAGCATTCACACAGACACATACAAAGAAATACATTTTTAGGTCAGTGTTCCTATAATAATTAGTGTTCATGTAATAATTACAGGTAGATTGCCTTGGACTTTCTGCTTAAGAGACCTCACAAACTCTTAGTGAAATAACAAGAAACAAACGCATGCATATTTATATAAAAAGTGATTTTTGAAATTATATTAGTTGGTTAAATTATTTCCCTCATCCTATGTAAACTTACACAAATGACATTTAAGATGATAGTTTTTGCTTTTCTACAAGCGTGTATTAGAAATATATTAAAATAAATTTAATCGGTAACTTGGAGGAATCTTAACATTCATATTTTGATATATACTTATATGTATTATATAATTATATAGTAAAATGTAAATATAGGAATTAAAATATAAATAAAATGTATGCATGTATTACATTTATACATATCAGATAAAAAGGTATAAAATAAAAATTATACAAATTTTATATAAAAAGATATAAGATAAAAAGTTGTATCATATATAAGGTAAAATTTGAGGAAGAATAGGAACCATTGTAGTCTCAATTATTATGTGTTTGTGTGTGCATTTGTGCTTGCAATTGTATTTACGTAAACATAATGTGCACATGTAATTATACTTATGTAAAATATTTTTAATTTATTATCAATTTTTTTAAAGATTTTATTTATTTGACAGAGAGAAACACAGCCAGAGAGGGAACAAAAGCAGGGGGAGTGAGAGAGGGAGAAGCAGGCTGCCCGCTGAGCAGGCAGCCCGATGTGGGACTCAATCCCAGGTCTCTGGGATCATGACCTGAGCCGAAGGCAGTCACTTAACCAACTGAGCTACCCAGGCGCCCCTATTATCAATATTTTTTATTAAAGTTGTAGGATGTACTTTAAATATTGCTTCAAACTTCATGTTTTTACATCCATACTTTACCCATACACATATACATATGTGTATGCATTACCATGTCTTAAATTATTCACAGAAAACATATTATATTTGTATTGTATCATATTCTATATTCTGTCTCATAGATACAGATATTATATGAGACCAGTAATAAATAAAATTGGTTAATTTAAGTGAAAAGAACATTAGAGGCAGGCAAAATAATATAAGTACATTTAGAAAAGATATAGTTGGGGCGCCTGGGTGGCTCAGTTGGTCAAGTGACTGCCTTTGGCTCAGGTCATGATCCCAGAGACCTGGGATCGAGTCCCACATTGGGCTCCCTGCTCAGCAGGAAGCCTGCTTCTCCCTCTCTCACTCCCCCTGCTTGTGTTCCCTCTCTGGCTGTGTTTCTCTCTGTCAAATAAACAAAATCTTTTAAAAAAAAAAAAAAAGAAAGAAAAGAAAAGATATTGTTTATTTCAGACCTAAATCCTCACCAAAATCCCAAATGGTCATAACATTACAGCAGAAAGGAAGCTACATGTCATTTATCTTATAAAATTTAAACAAAAAAGCACACAGGACATAATAATTAAAAAAAGAAGTCATAGAACAAAAATATTATCTGTTAAGGTGTTCTCCATGAAGAAGAAGAAAAAAAAAAGTGCTATTATTTCACTTGTAGTCCCGCTATTAGTTTGGCCTAAAAATAGCCATTGACTTGTTTTTCATTATGTGCAATGTCAAAGTGAACTGCTGATTTTGCAGGTGAAATGAATAGCTGCTTTGCTCAAAAACACTCTGGCAATCAGCCACGCATTCTGCCAAAGCAGCATGCTGACCACCTACTTGGCTTGAGTCAGATGGCTATTTGGAAAGCTTTCCATCGTTATTTTTATGCGCCATAACTGCCCACTTTTCAGCATGACTCATTTATCATTTTATGCCAAAGAACTGAATTATCTTGTATTTTTCTTGTTATCTTTCTGGAGAGTCTGACATGACTTTAATGTCAGTGTATTTCTTACTAGAAAAGAACATATGCGATATTTTGAAAACTGGCTGAACTTGACAGTGTGCAGACTGGCACTCTGAATGTGTAATTTTCTAACAGTGCCTTGTGGGATATACATGTGTTTACTTTTAGGGTCTGGAAACGTAAAGCTTTTGATATGACACCTCCTAAGATTTTTTTCTAAGATTCTTCAAAATAAAACACAGAAAACTTATATCTAGAGCTTTCAGTTATGGAAAAACTTTGGTAAGCAGAGTTTCTGTAAGCACTGAAGAGGAATATCCCTTGCAGTCTTAAGTAAACTCCAATAATTATTGTTACTTTTATATGGGAATTTGAAAACGGAAAATCCAGTTGTTAACTCCAAGGAAATTGTAGCAAGAGCAATGATAGAATTCAATTAAAGAAGGCACATAGTGCTAAGGAGAAATGCCATGATCTTGTAAACCACTCACAAAGTGGTAGCATCTCCAACTGCCGCTCCATCTACAATGCGCTTACCTTGCTTTTCCACCTGCCACTCTAGTACTCCTTCCCAGCAATATCTTTTTCACTTTTTAAACTACTGCTCCTGTATTAACTTCATTAGCAAACGAGAAATCTAATATCTAACTCAAACTGTTCATTACTTTCTCACCAGCACGAGTTGCAAAAATCACACTGACAAGGTGCTACAGAGGAAGAGATAGGACTAGTAGATGCAAAAGAAATACATCTGCTGATGTAAGTAAATCTTGAGTCAAAAAAAATTTACTACAAAAAACCCAGAGGGCAGAAATAAAAAGAAATAATCAGTTTCAAGCTCTATGTACCTTAAGACACAGTAAGTGTCCAGAAGCTCAGGCACTTTTTATAAAACCCAACTGTAGATTAAGGGTACTTTGAAATCAACATTTAGGCTATAACTTGATTTTTTTTAACATAAGTCACTGTGGGGAGGAGGGAATGGTGGCATGCGTGGGTGCGTCAGTCATTAAGCATCTGCCTTAGGCCCAGGGTCATGATCCCTGAGTCCCAGTTTCGAGCCCTTCATTAGGCTCCCTGTTCTGTGGGAAGCCTGCTTCTCCCTCTCTCAGTCCCCCTGCTTGTGTTCCCTCTCTAGCTGTGTTTCTCTCTGTCAAATAAATAAATAAATAATATTAGAACAAAACAAGTCACTGTGGCCTTAATTATCGTTTCTACACCTCCTATTTTGAGAAAGGCATTCAATGTCAAGATCATGGCATCTTATGTAGGAAGACGGGAATAAGTATGTATTGGATGTGAAAATGTTTTAGATAGAATGAAAGGGACTATCTGCTTGACTTATAACTTCTGCTTTCCTTCTTACCTGTCAGATGATTATATGAACAAATGATTTGGACAAATAATTTAGCCTGAGTTTTAAATTTTGCTTTGGTAATCTAAAGATTGTAATGCCTAATTCATAGGGTTATATTACGGTTAATGAGATCATGTATATCAAGTGCTTAACATAATCCTCATAAGGAGTATTCATAGGGAATATTCAGTGAGTGATACATATTTATTTATTTAATACTAAACTTTACAAACTTAGTTTGTGATGTTAATGTCAATGTGAATATTGAATCTATTTCTCCTACTTTTCTAAGTTATAGCTGTTATGTTCATGTCAGTCAACATTATTTTGACTAATGTGAATTTTCAGTGATGGTTAGCAAAAGAAAAGTTCTACAAACTCACAGAATTGTGGTTTAGCCCAAGATTTAATATGAAGGAATAAAATCCCTATTTTAATACTTTGGAGAATATTGAATAGGACAATTTGTAACTTCTTTGCAAATTTTAGTTGGTGATTATGGTAGAAGTGACTAAAAGATATATGGTGTAAATATATGGGCATACAGCTTAAAATTCAGTAAATTATTTGTGGGCATAAAGTTTAAAATTCAGTAGCTGGAACTTGTAGAAAGGTTATGTGATCTGGTAGTAAATGAGAGCTTTATCAGTGATATCAGAGAAATGTTTGTAAGGATCAGATGGTTCTATATTTGTCAAACAGAATTTTGCAATGCATGGAATGTCCAATGTGAGGCAAAATAAAGTTCCTTAAGTGATTTTCCAAAACACAGACTACTTATACCTACAAGACCATATAAGATGATTATGTCCTTAAAATTTTGAAATTAAAAAATAATGAGATTCCAGAAGGAATGGTATAAATGAGTTGGAGAACAAAGTTGTAATGATGTGCTCATTAGCAATCAGGTTTCTCTACTGTCACTCTTATTCATATCTACAGTCCATAGGTGACCGTTCCTTTTAAAGAAATTTAGAGCTACTAGGGGAATCATACTCTTGTTTCATACTCTTGGATCCTCAGTTTCTGGATATACCTACAAAACACATACATACAGGTATGTACACACACACACACACACACACACACACACACACATCAAGCCTGGGACACACTGTACTGTCTATTATACAAATATTAAGGTAAAATTATGAAAAAGAAGTAAATTCTGTAAACTCAAGTGGAGTGAACATGTCAAAAAATTATTTTTTTCTATTAATCAACTTTACTTCTTGGTACTATCATAGGATAATTGAAGAACTCAAAGGTCTTCTTCAATCTCTGCATTAGTATTGATAAAATTGAGATATTTTCCAGAATGGTCAAGGAATATATTTTTCATGTAAGTTCTTCCATTACTCTGTGTTGTTTTTTTCCCACTTGTCAAGGAACAAACTTAATCTTGATGGCATGTTCCAACATATTACTAGATGGCCAGGGAGCATAAAATTCCCATGAAGCCAATTTTATAATCATGGCATTGGCAAACTAGCTTCTAGAAACCATTAAACTTGTATCATAAATCTGGTCATAACAAATCTATATGGGAATTGATGGGATATAGAGCATGAATTATGCATTATAGAACTTCTGAATGGCAAAGGAAGAATGCTCACTCAGACTCATATTGTATAGAGGAAAAATACATATTTTATGGTACTTCTGTATTCTCAATATTAAGAAACAAATTGTCACAGAATATGAATGATTGTGTAATGTTATAATCAAGTCAACAGAAACATTAAATTCATAATTGTAGAAATAACCTCATTTTTTGTTTGAGCAAAAAATGTACAATAATTTTATAGGTATATGTTATTGAAAATACACAAAGTATAATATCTGCATTAGATAATGGCTAATTAAAATGATTATCATTGAAGTATCAAAAATAAATCTCGGTTTATAATTATGATGATCTCTGATCAGCTCAACTAGTGAGTTTTAGTTAGGATAAAATGCATATTTAACTGCAGATGTAAACACACATATTTAGATTAATACTAAAATTATAATTAGTAGTCTCATAATGCAAATGATGCTAATGATCTCTTTTTAAAGGTTCAGAAAGCATATATTTTAGAAGAAGCCTGTATCTGCTTATTATAAAAATTTTCTTCAAGTACATGTTTCATATAAAATGAACACAAGAATTACAGTTCCTGATGAAGAAATTAGCCTGGTGAATAAGATGATCAAATACAGAATGCCTTGAGACCTATAAAATTAATCCTAATTATTCAATACACTTTAATTGTATATATTTTGTGAACATACCAAAATCCATTTAAAGATCCTTACATCCTTACAGTTAGGAAGATTTGCCTACAAGATACTGTCTGAGCAAAATCGTAATTCTCAAGCTTTCATAAATAGTAAACTTTTTCTATTAATGGATACAACCTTAGAAGAAAGAAAAAATCATTTGCTAGTCATTTTAAGTGAATTAGTTCAGACTTTTGAGGTGCTAATGAGAAAGTGAACACATTCCTTTGACCATCAGAACATAGTTAGAAAACTGTTATTTAGGGGACATTCAGTAACACACAGGAGATAAACTTTACCTAGTTAAATTGAGCCAGTCTCTATATGGGGGAGAATAAAGGGGAGAACTGGAAAAAAAAAAAAAGTCCTACTCTAGAAGCAGCAGTAATTTAATAAATAAGTAAAGCCAATGCTAATTAGATGTTCAAAGTTACAGCTAAAGAATATGTATACACTTAAGTATGCTATGACTCTTAACACATTTTCCTCTGTGGAAGAAATTACCCATTTTTTACATTTTAAAAACTGTTTTTAAGAGCTAATTTTTTTTTTATATATAAAAAGGAGCCTAACTGTGTTCTTTTCATTATGCCATTGAGCTTGGAGAGCTTCCTCCCTCCAGGAACTGCACTTTTCAGATTCATGTAAAAGTAGATGATGAAAGTGCTTACGTAATTATCTGTCTATACAATGAACTTTAGAGCATAGAATTTAGTATGTACCATAAGCTTTCTTTTAAAAGTGTATTTAGTGGTGGCTATTTTTACATTATATTATGAAGAGGTCTTCTTTTCTCTTTTACTAGAAATAGGTAATGTAAAAGGTATAACGCTAGAAGTGCAAAAGAATAAGAAAAATATCTTTTAAAAATAAAATAAAAGCAGGAATCTGATAGAAGGAAATAATAAAATCAAAAGCATTTAGATATAATGCCATGGAGCTAGAAACTTTATGATGGTATTTCTGGCATCCTGTGTACATATGGGTCAGAGAGCCAGTAGTACAGTTCACATTAGCACATTAGTACTGTAGCACTCTTCACTGAGGATTTCTTTCTCCCTTGCTTAGAAAACATTATTTTCCTCCCAAGCATATGCTTATTAATGTAAATTGACCAGTTAATGAAATATATTGTAATCAGAAATCTTATGCAGCTAAAGTTGTGTGATGAGCTGTATACAGATTTACTAAAAGTAAAATGGGCTTTCTTCATCAAAAGCTGACCAAATACCAACTTAATGGCTATCAGTTAATAATACACAAAGAGATTTTATTTTGTTTTTTTTTTCTCTAGGACTAGTTCAAAGTCAAGAAATAGTGTTGGTTATGGACCTTGAGGGCTTTATGCTTAATGAAATAAAGAAAGACGACTACTCTAAGATCCCACAAGTATGTGGATCATAAAATAACCCCCAAAAAACAAAATTTACAGGTATAAAACAGGTTGGTGGTTGTAGAGGTGGGGGGCAGGGATGAACGAAATGGGAGAAGGGGTCAAAAGGTACACACTTCCAGTTATAAAATAAATAAGTCCTGGGGATGTAACATGCAACATGGTGACTGCAGTTCATAATACTGTGTTATATATGTAGAAGCTGCTAAAATAGTAGATCTTAAAAGTCCTCATCACAAGAAAACAATTGTAACTCTGTGGTGATGTATATTAACTAGACTTCCTGTTGTGATCATGTCACTATATGTCTATACAAATACAAATCATTATGTTGCACACCTGAAAGTAATGTTATATGTCAATTATATCACAATTCAAAAAAAAAAAAGAAAGAAATAGTGTTGGTTGATATCACCCCTTTTAAAAAATTATTTTTAAGAATTCTTTAAAGAAATCTTTAAATTTTGGATTTCAGAGAGGTTACAAGTATTATTTGTTAAAGGAAGATAATCTATGATTTTATGTTTCAAGTTTTTAATTAAATACTAGGTAGTTAACATACTCTATGAATTTGAATAGACAGTTTAAAATTTTCTAAGGTTAATATAAACTATAATTTAGTTATTATCAATTATCACTACAAGTTCATTCCAATATTAACATAAAAATATATGGTGTCATAGTAAAGTGCAGAGTCTCCAAACTAGATCCAAGGTCATATTCTTAATGTTTCAAGAATTATGTAAAATAGATATATATGTATACATGCACATACATACACATATACTGCATACTTATAAGCACATATGAATATACTTATTTGATCTTATGTCATTTGTTAAAATGAAACATATAAAAAGAAATATGTTTTTATATTTTATAAATAAGACCTAATTTTAGGAAAAGACCATTTCTTAGTTTTTCTCTAACTTGGTATGGAGATATGATATTGAGGATCTAAATTTTCCATTTAGGGGCACCTAGGTGTCTCAGCTGGTTAAGCATCTCTTGATTTTGGCTCAGATCATGATCTCAGAGTTCTCAGATCTGCACTGTATGTTGAGCCTGCTTGGGATTCTCTCTCTCCTTCTGCCCACCTTCCTCCTCTCCCGGAGCCAGTCACGCACTCTTTCTAAAAAAAAAAGTAAAATAAAATTTTGCATTTAAATATAATCCAAAAATTACTCTGGACTACTCACCATTTGTGAGATAGAAAAGCAGAATAATATTTGTAAAAAGCAGGGACTTTAGAGACAAGATTAAAATCATAATTTGTCACCTGATGTCAAGATAAGTGTTTATCTCATTTCCTCAATTAAGAAATGGAAATGGGAATACATAACCACTTATACAAGAAAGTTGACATGCTATAATTTTTTTGTTTCCTTTATCATGAGAGAAATGGCAAAATTGATATGCAGGAGAAACTGAGGAGTCCTTAGAAGACTCAAAGCTCTCCTCTGTTGTAGTTTGTGTCCTTCATCAACTTTGCCATTTCTGCTTCTCAGGTTGATTGCACTGTCTAATATTTAGGCCAGAACACTCTCAGTCACATGGTGTGAATTTGCTCGGGCTTCCGGAACCAGAAAGATATCCAACACTGAGATCCTTTTTATTTAAAACTGTTATGGTCAAAGGTCTTCAAATATCTGTGAATCCTTTCTACATTGTACTATTCCACTGAAGGAAAGTTGTAGCTTTATGTGTTCCTAAAAGAGAAAAAAAAATGCCTAGTGAAGATTCTCTCTACCCTAATGTTTTATCTTTATGACAATTTAATCTTTCATTGTTAATATTATTCCTTCAAAAGAATCACCTGTTAATGGATATAGAATAGGCCAAACCTATAATTATAAGGTAATGAAAAATAGTGACTCCAAATTCCTAAATAAATTATTTCCTTACATCACCCCAAAGGGAAAACTTTATGTAAAGTATGGATACATATATTTATGTTTACATGTATTTTTGTTAACACAGATCTTCTGAAAATGTATACATCAAGACTGAGATAATATATTTAAACATGAATGAATATGTGACAAGGTTCAAGTATCTTTATTTTATATTTTCATTATAATTATGTGGAAAAATTCCCCAGAAGCATTTTGCTAAATGTGCCTTTAAATAGAGTATGAGTGCATTTTTGCTGAAACATTTGTGCTTTGGTTAATTTTCATAAGCCTCACAAGAGTGAGGGGGACAGGCTGGAAAGCTCTGGTGGCAGGTGCTTTGCCACCTGCCTCACTGTAATATATGGCTAGCAATAAAGTTAATGCTTTCTTCACTCACTGATCACCATTCACAGAAAGACTGAAGCTTTGGATGTGGTACAATATTTAAAGAGATGGCATTTCAGATTCATGAATGCTTATTCTGAGAATTTAACAGTTTTAGAAACTGCCATTTCTCAGTTCTTGTGTAACAGAGGGGAGGCACATTTCTCTATGGGTTATAGCAATCATTTATATATAGTGTTAAAATAATATAGATGCATCATATATACCTTCATTACACACACATACATGTATACATGGTACAGTTTATCAGAACTATTTCTGAGGTCTCTGATACATCAGTAAATCTTATGAAAAAAATGGTGATTTATTTTTTATTAGAATAGCTGTTATTTTCATTTTTAATTCAATAATCCTCATTTTATATTTTAGAGCAGTAACTCATAGAGACAATGAGGAACTGGGACCAGACCAGATGGTAATTGGCAGAGCAGTGATTTACATTTATATTTGACTCTAGAACCTGACGATTAACTGCTATATTATATCACAAACTAATCAGGAATCATTTAACCTTTCCTAAGATAGTTTCCTAAAACATAAATTGGGAGGAGAGAGTATTAATATTGCAAAATTGTTTTGAAATTTTAAAATTATATGCAAATTATCTGGCACAATAGAGTGCCCAGTAAATTTAAGCTATTTTTCCCCCTTTGGATTCTAAGCTACAATCACAGATGGTAAATAGATTTCATCTTGAGTGCTGACCTCTATAATCAGTAGTTGCTGAGATGACCAGTTGAGCCCTCTGTATAGGCAAGAATGTTCTGATAAAGTATTGAAGTTTTCTGTGATCAGAGATAAGGGAAGATATTTTTTATTCTGCTTGTAAAGTCTAAGATAAATGGATATAAACTCAATTTATTATTGTGTTGACTGTGCCTTAAATTTGCTTCTCCTAGATTTGGGATCTTGAGAAAATTATGACTTTACTCTGATCCTTTTTCTTTCATGGGTAAAGGGAGATGAAAATGGTACCAATTACAGAGAACTGTCATGAAAGTTAAATGAGATGGTAGACATAAAGCTATAGGTTGAACATGTGCATTTTATTTTACTATCTCCGAAACTGCAGTAAAAATCCACTGCAGCACAAACTGGAAAGCACAAAGTAAGTAGCAGAAAGGACCCCTAGGAAAGTTTTGTCAGCTTGAAAGTCAAACGGTGATTTGTAACTGATTCAAAATCTTGAATACTGAATCTGTGGGTGGTGTATTTGAAAATCTAGGGAAAGACAACAGCAACATCAGCATTTACTCACTGGATTCCTCCTGAAAAGCAAAGATATTTTTAGATTGTTGTGCTAGTGGTTGCACATGAGAGCAAATCAAGAGAGCAAGTATGTAAAGTGTTGTTTTTTTTAAGCAAGGTTTTGATCTCTTTTATTAAGTACAACTTCAGAAGAAGGGAGCATTAGAGGGTGTAAAATAAGGACTTGCTGGACAGAGGATGCTGAGATTAGGTGGTGGCAGGAGACATATATGAAAAACAGGGAAGCTAACTGAATACACATATCCTAAGTGTTGACACCTTTAAAACTCTTCCCCTGTTCAGTTTTCAGATCCTCACAGAGCTGTAGTCTTCCAGTAGGAGAAAGAATGGTGGTTCTCTAGTGCATTTGATTTTGGTGTTTTCTCTGAGAAAAAGTCTAGTCTAGTCTCTGTGGAGAGTATAACAACCAATTTACTCAGTTTTCAGTAAAACTTTAAATGGTCAACTCTAAAACTTAAACACAAAGCCAAGGATCACCAGATTTTGATGAGAGCATCCATCATGAAAGATATGTTAAAAATGTCATAGGCAGAAAGGACAGATTTTTGCAGGTAGAAGAATTCAGAACTATCATAAATATCCTCAAAATGAAAAAGCTTGGAATCAATGGAACCAAACTGAGAATTATAAAAATAAATTATTCAGAGAAAAAATTTGCTTTTGAATGTTAAGTAAAAGATCGTAGCAAAAAAAAAAGAGACCATAGCAAAGATTATACCAAACAACAAAAAACTTGATAAAGTTTAGAAGTTGAGAAAATATCCTGTAAAATAGAACATTAAGAAAGAAAAAAAAAAGAATGTGACATAAAAATTAAGGGGGATAAAATTTAAGTCTAGCCTAGATAATCTTTTTTGAAAAAAAAAATACTAAAGAAAAAAAAATCTAAGAGAAAGAAATTATCAAAGAAATAACTCAAGAAAATTTCCCAGAAGTAAAAGATAGGGTATTCAGATTAAAAGAGTTTACCAAATACAAAATTATTTAGTAAATTAAATGTCTTATTTACTTAAGCATATTGAGACATTTAAATAAATTGTGCAGTTTTTAACCCTATTAATGATGATATTACAAGAAAGTGAGGAAAATAAATTTTATTTGCAGTGAAAAAAACATAATATATGATTACCCATAAATAACAATTAGCTGGCCATAATTATATAACTGTCTGGCACAAATATGAACAAAATGACAATTTAATTATAATGAATTTGGGAAAATGGAAAAAGTTCTTATATTTGTAGAGGTGAGAGATATACAGAGATACATTTTCATATACTAGTATTAATTTCATAGCTAAAGCTAAACACTGAAAAATCAAGTAGCAGCAGTCAGTCTAGGGGTGCCTGGGTGGCTCTGTCTGCCTTCAGTTCAGGTCATGATCCCAGAGTCCTGGGATCCAGCCCCACACAGCGAGCATGCTTCTCCCTCTCCCTCTGCTGCTCCCTGTTTGTGTTCTCTTTATCTCTCTCTCTCTCTTTCACATAAATAAATTTAAAAAATAAAACAAAGCAGCAGTATAAACATAAGGATATAATTCTTCAAAATGAAGGCAAATTGGGGTGCTGGGGTGGTTCAGTTGGTTAAGCATCTGACTCTTGATTTTAGCTCAGGTCTTGATCTCATGATCAGAAGTTCAAGTGGCTAATGAGGTAAAAGACATTGCTCAGGGGAAGAGGAAATACAGGCAGAATCAGGGAACCCAGTATAACTATTTGGAACTCTAAAATATCTGCACATATGCTTTAATCAAGATACAATATATGAAATAACAAATGACTGATCAATGTCTCACACATATAAAATATAAATTATGAATGATGATAATTTTTCATTATCATTATCCTCACTATGGACAAATATTCTTAAATCAACATGATATAAGTATACAAACATGTGAGAAGAGAAATACTGGACACAGATATAGGAAGCACATAACCAAACATAGAGGTACAGGGTAAGGTTCCTGGACAAAGCCATGTTTTTGAGCTACATGATGAGAACTGAATAAGGGCTAGTAGTTTTCCAAATGAGGGTTTTGAAGGCAAAGAAAGCGTTTCAGAGGCAATATTTCTTACACAGAAGCTGGAGAGGGTATGACTCACTTGTGATATTAAAAAAAAAATAGTATGGCTCGATCACAGAACATCAAAAGGGGAAATGGAAGAAATAATAGGAAAAAGGAAAGCAGAAGCCAGGTCTTACAAGCATCGAAAACCATTACTAGCAGAAGTTGGGAGACATTGAAACAATATATAACCGGATCGTGACTTTCCTATAAACACTTTAAGAAAGTCTGAATGTGGTATGAATAATAAATTAAACGACAGTATTGAGACCAACTAGAGATATTTTTTTTTTTTTCAGAAATCCTACTGAGAGCTGATTGTAGTCTCAGCTAACACAGCAGCAGTGAGAGTGGAAGTACAGTGAGCACTTCTAGAAGGAGGAGAATCTACAAGGAGTGTACACAGATTTAATCTGCTGGGAGTGGGCTTCAGGGATGGGAGAAAAAGGGTGCAGGATGATTTCAGAGTTGCTGACATAGACACCTAGGTGGACTGTGATGCAATTGACAAAATGGGAAATGGATAGGGACACCTGGGTGGCTCAGTTGGTTAAGTGACTGCCTCCGGCTCAGGTCATGATCCAGGAGACCCAGGATCAAGTGCCACATCGGGCTCCCTGCTGGATGGGAAGCCTGCTTCTCCCTCTCTCACTCCCCCTGCTTGTGTTTCCTCTCTCACTGTGTTTCTCGCTGTCAAATAAATAAAATCTTTAAAAAAAAATTTAAAAAAAATGGGAAATGGATAGAGCATATTTGGCATGCAGGAAGGCCCAGGGGAAAACCATGATTTGGGTTAAATTGCACTACACTTTCAGTGTTTCAAGATAATCTAAGTAAAATGCCAAATCTATCCAACTAAAACTCCAGAAAAGGTTGTAAGCTATAACGTATATTTGAGAGTCCTCAAAATGTGGCTCATAATCAAAGCCACAGAAATGTCGTACCTTTTCCAAGGGCATTGTGTGGAAGAGGGAAAAGAAACTGGGACAGAATACTATGGAACAAAAGTTATCACAGCTAGCTTGAAGAGGAGTCTAAGAGAAAGAGGTCAGTGGAAACCCAGGCATGAATAATTTCGTAAAAGCCGAGGAAAGTGAGTAATCCAAAGAGGAAACAGTTTTTACTTGACATTTTAAAAGCAAAATTTTTTCAACTCCTATTATTCATCCAATTGATTTTATATTTCCTATTCTAGTCTGCATGTGTGTGAGATGTTTGAAATGAATATAATCTATGTTTTGGTCATCTCTCTGCCCCAGGGGCCTCAAACAGTGTCAAGTGACTCAATGACTGAATAAAGGTTAGTGTTTTTGAAGATGTATTTATAACATATTGTTGTTTTAAAAACGACTAGAAAACATTTAATATGTAGAATCAATTTTATTATTCAATTTTGTTAATATTATTAAATTTGTATGATATAGTTAGAGCAAATACAGACTCAAATCTTCAGTGTTTCTTGATTAAAATGCTCTAATTTTTTTTTAACTCTGCAAAGAGAAGCCCTCAACTGTGAAATAGTTCTGCCACCAAGTCCCCAGGGTCTTCTCTGCCTCTACCTGTTATCAGAACAAGCTAGTCTTGATACAATGAAAAAGATATACATGACGGCATATTTATCAAATATCTGATTTGCAGTTTCAAAGAGGAATAAAACTCAAAAGGTCACCCGATAAATAATCGACTATAATTCTTATTAAACAGCTCTCAAAGGTTTTTGTGTGTGTATGTAGGTTTATGTCACTTTATCATATGTGTAGATTTGTGTTGCCACCCTCACAATTAAAACACAGAACTATTCCATCACCATGAAGATCTGTTACCCTTGTATAGTCATACCTCCCCTGCTCCTTTCCAATATCTGTACTCATGCAAATACTCATCTATTTTCCATCTTTATGTGTAATTTGGTCATTTTGATATGTTACATAAATAGAACCACATAATCTATGATCTTTTGAGGTTGCTTTTTTCACTCAACCAAATGCCTTTGAGATTTGAGTTATGTATATCATATTCCAATCCTTTTTATTGCTGAATAAGTATATCATGGTATGAATGTACCACAGTTTAACCATTCATCGACTGAGGAAAAATATTGGCGGTTGATTTAATAAGCAAGCTGCTGTGAACAACCGAACAATTGTGTGAAGGTTTTCGTGTGGACATAAGTTTCTATTTCTCTGGGATAAATGCCTAGGAGTATAATTTCCAGGCCATATGGTAAGTATATTTTTAATTGAAGCTGCAAACTATTCTCCTTTAATGACTCATTTAGGGTAGTTCTTTTCTTTCAGCACTTGAAATATGTAGCTCTTGGGATCAGATTCGAGTTTCACTGTTCTTCGAAATATTTTCCCCCTATATGTAAGGTGTCATTTATTTTCTATCATTTCCCCATTGTCAAAGGAACAGTTTAATTCAAAAGGTATTTTTAAAAGAAGTAGTGCTCTGTTCACATTTGCTTTTAATCAATAGTGAAGTCTTTTATCTTAGGAAACTATGGAAAAGCTTGTGAGTTTTTGCAGCATTTTTAATAGGCTCTCCCACTACACATATTCTGTGTTAAAGCAGATCCTAAAAATCTATGCTAACTTATTATAAACATTCAAGCCTTTATCTTCTTGGCATAATGTAAAAGGCAGTCATCTCATGAGACACTGTTGTTTGTTCATCTCAATGTTTTTTCAAGTGATAAACCAAAACTGTGACTTTTTATCTGGCACTGAACTAACAGTGTGAGTCACAGGAGAGAAAAAACTTTAGGTGCTTATGACAGGAAGAAGCATGGAATAAATTTACTGACAGAACTTAATGTTACAAGAAACAATATTATCATTAGTGGGTTTAATTTATGTTTTGATATTTTTTTCTTGATACTACCTCCCATATACTAAGGTCCTCACCACAAGCATACAAATATCAATATAACTTCCTAATATCAAAAATTTTTATTTTCAAAACAACTGCATTGCCAAGTTAATAAGCAAAATTTAACTATCTAAGTAAGGAATCCATGACACTTGAGATTGGTAAAACGAGGAGAGGTACTTTACTGAGCTCATAAACTATGTGTTTAGGATCTAATTTATTGATTAATAATGATAAGAAAATTCAATAATATATATTGGAGCACCTACTTTGTGTCTGGTAATATTCTAAGAAATGTGCAGATGTTTTTGAAAATTTCATTCTCTCAACTATTCATTAAATATTACAAGTGAAGAAACTGAGACAAAAATAAATTACATAACTCCCTATCTGATTGAGGATGATAAATATGAAAAGTGATATAGTTAGAAATCGAGCCCAGGTAATCTGAGTTAGGATCCCAGCTCTTAACCTCTATACTCTTCAGTCTCCTTAAAAATGATAGAGGCACATTTACATAAGTTCTAACAATTAGTCCTTGAAAATATAAATAAAATAAACTCATCCAATAATCAGGAAGCAGGTGATATGGGAAAAATAATTGGTTTGAATATTTCTTCAACTTAGCTAATATTATAATGATGGGTTATGGCAATATGTCCTACAACTACTAAATTTTTCTTTCACCTTGTATTCCCACTGGCTTTCTTTGTTTTGAAGTGTTTGTATTATAAAGTATAAGAGCTGAAACAGCCAAAATGATGCAGAGCACAGAGAAAAAAGGTTTTTATTTTAGTATTAAAAGGTCACTAAAGCTGAGCAGCTCTAAATTACATTGCTAGAATCACAGTGTCTGTCAACACAACACACTTTCACAGCTGGTTTTCTCAATCTGCGTTAGATTTGCATTTTGGAAATCATATTAAGGTACCAGTAAGGGGTAAATTGGGCTTCTTATGTTGATTGAAAATTTTGGAACTAGAAGGAGTACTTTGTTTTCTAAGTATGCTTTCAAAAATTTCCTTTAAAATTGCTATAATCTCCCAAAATACGTATTGATCAAAAGCAATATAACAAGTTTCAAATAGTAAAATATTTATTTACCTTTCTCTAAATAGTGAAAAAGGTTACATCTTAATAAATAGTAAACCACAAGCGCGCGCACACACGCACACACACACACACACGATCACTTGATAGATTTCTTATTTGTTTCTTCCTGTAGTGGGAGAAAATATCATGTGTGGTTCTTCCACTTTCTGATTATCTTCTACTTAATCCTATACAGAGAGGCAGCTACCCCATGGTGAAAGAAATTGAGGCCAGGCCTTATGATTAGGCTATTGGTATTTGAGAAAACAGATTTGTTGCCAATAAAAGAATGCCATAAGGATTTTATGCTCCTCTGTATTGGAACAGCCTGCTTTGCTAAATTAAAGTTTAAAGACTTTTAATCCAATCCCACACTGTGGGTTTTTTGTTTTGTTTTGTTTTGTTTTGGTTGGGGGGAGAGTTGTTTTAATTCTATTCCATTAGAGCTAAACGAAAGGAAAGGGAACTCCAAAAAGTTGTTTAGAACTATATCATGCTGTTATGCTCCAAATCTGAAACAGAAATCTACTAACAACATGTCAGGACCAGGTGACTGGAATTTGGAATACAACAAATGACACTACTTAAAAGTATCGGATACCCTAAATATGCTGCTATCCATTGTCTATTCTTACAGTCTTAAATTTCTACCCTTAGATTTCCTGTTTGACCAAAAGCATTCTATTTAATAGGAAAGAAAGAAAGACAAATATAAGAATGTCAATATCTTAATATCACTAAAGTCCAGTGCATTTTAATGGTCTGATGGAAAACAAACAAAGAAACTAACAAGCAAAGCTGAAATGATGCTAAGGACAGTCTCAGTTTGGGTAGCACAAACCCTAGGCAATGCACAGACTAACACATGAGAAGATGGAAGTTGATTTAGTGTGATGTTTACCTTTTTGCAGTTGGCTTGAGATCACTTTCAGGACTAAGATTTCTTTACAACACACTGACTCATTCTTTTGATAATAACCTTAAATTGCAATGCTTCTGAGGAGATACAAATTAGTTTCAGAATTGGCAAGAAAGCCATGTATTTCTATGTCCTTGTTTTGAAGGTGACCTTTGACTGACTAGGCCATTGAGCATTGGAGAGGGCTGTTTGACTGGGTATCCAATTTTGGTTTAAAAATGTTAGAAAACTGGGGCAACTGGGTGGCTCAGTGGTTAAGCATCTGCCTTCCACTCATGTCATGATCCTGGACTCCTGAGATCGAGCCCTCTATTGGGCTCCCTGCTCAGCGGGAGGCCTGCTTCTCCCTCTCTCACTCCCCCTGCTTGTGTTCCCTCTCTAGCTGTGTTTCCCTCTGTCAAATAAATAAATAACATCTTTTAAAAATAATAATACAAATAAAAAAATGTTAGAAACGGGCTTTAAAATTGGTAAGTACGTTTCCCCATAGATGTTTACCTGATAGGACAGTAGTCCATATAAAAATAATGTCTAACCCTATTGTTTTAAGGACCAATAAGGAGTTTAAATTTATAATAAAACAACCAATTTGAAAAAAATAAATCAAATTTATTATTTTTTTAGCGAATTTGAATAGGTCCATCATGATTATATTCTTCTTAAAGCCCTCTTCCGTACATAGTTGGAAAATAATAGTATCAACATTAGATTTGAGACTATTATGTAAATAAATATATTCTTGGTAAGTAATTAGAGCTCTATCTAGCACATAGTAAATGCTTAATAAATATTAGTTATTTTCTACATTCTACAGCATGTAAGGGATTTAAGTTAATTATTGTACTTCATGGCAAAAAGCACAAAGATAAAAACACTGAACTGTATTCAGGAACAAAGATTAATATTAAGGGAGAAGGAAAGCCCTTATAACTATTATGTATTCACTTATGCATTAAATTCATTTATCTGTAAAAGAATAATTGTGGAGGACTTTCATTGGGAAAGTAAAAGTGATTTATGCTAGGTGATATGTTTGTTATTTTTGCAGTGAACACATATATTAAATTAAGCAACCTGCTTTTATTAAGTATTAACTAAGTTCCTTGAGTTAAAAACCATTAGAGAAAAACGGTCATGGAAACTTTTCTTTTGAAAATGAGATAAAGTCTTGAAAAATTCTGTTCTTGAAACTGGTAGGTATGAAATAAAGTTATATTTGACTAGAAAATAAACATTACATGCATTTAAAAAATATTTCACTTACATGTAGTCTGTGTATTAATATCGAACCAAAACTGTACAGTAGTTTTCTCAGCATCAGTGACAGTAAGGCCTCACTGGAATGTGTTCATCATGCTTCATTTGGTACCACTCTCACTGTTACAAAATGTGGGCCATATTACATATGTAGCTCTAAGTCTTTATTTGTTATGGAAATTGCATACTTAGTGAAATTCTTCAATATATCAAGGCTGTCCTCACTTCACATTCTTTTTTTCATAAAAAGATTTTATTTATTATTTATTATTTATGGGAGAGAGGGAGTGTACACGAGAGGAGGAGGGTCAAAGGGAGAAGCAGACCTCCTTCCTGGACCCCTCACAAAGCAGGGAGCCTGAGCCCCTATGTAGGATGGTGAGGGCTCCATCTCAGGACCCCAGGATCGTGATCTGAGCAGAAGGGCGACACTTAACTGACTGTGCTACCCAGGTGCTTCCTTAGTTAACATTCTTGAAATAAAGATTTTGTCAAGGGGCTAGAGTCTATACCACACAAGAGCCTCACATATTTAAACAGCAAACTATTTTTTAACTTCACTTATACAGGGAAATATAGCAAGCCACTAAAGAACACTGAATTTGGGATACCTGCATTGCACAGTCGTTAAGCATCTGCTTTCTACTCAGGTCATAATCCCAGGGTGCTGGGATGGAGGTACAGCCGGGACCCTTCCTCAGTGGGGATCCAGATTCTCCCTCTGCTTGCTTCTCCTTCTGCCTGTTTCTCCACCTACTTGTGCTAGCGCTCTATCTCTGACAAATAAAATCTTTTTAAACAATTTTAAAAATAATAAACTCATTTAAAACATAAAGGACACTGAATTTTTAAGGCTTGTTGGACCTCATTTCAATGGTATGAGAATACTGCTAGTTTGGAAGTAAAGAAAAGTCTAATCATAACACAGTAAACAAACAAAGGGAATAACAGTGAAGAGGATTGTTATGAGAATTAAGATACAAAAATTCCAACTTTTGTAACATGGACTGGACTGGAAGAGATTATGCTGAGTGAAATAAGCCAAGAAGAGAAAGTCAAGTATCACATGGTTTCACTTACTTGCGGTGCATGAGGGGTAACCTGGATGACAGTGGGAGAAGGAAAGTAAATGGGAAGTAGGGTAAGCCAGGGAGAAAAACGAAACAACAGAGACTTTGGACAAAGAAACAAATTGAGGGACTTGGAGGGAGGTGGGTAGAGGGATGGGAGAGCCTGGTGGTGGGTACTGGGGACACCTAATGCGTGGAGCACTGGGTGTGGGGAATGGGGAATGAATCTTGGAACGCTGGAAAAAAAAATTTAAGTAACAATAAAATTTTTTTTTAATTAAAAATTTTAAAAAAAGATATAAAAATTGTCCATTTTAGGAAACAACAGAAAAGATAGGGAGCAAAGAAATAGGAAAGATTGTTCTCTTCCAAATGTCTGTCTTACTCAAGCTAAATATTCAAACATGGACAGTGAGTTGGATAGCTAAGTAAAGAAAACAAAAAAGAAAAAGAAGAATCGACAATGAAGCAGGCTATTAACAGGTATACAATGTGGTAATGGGGAACATATAATTTAAAAAAAAATGCACTTTCCAGGGCACTTGGTTGGCTCAGAGGGTTAAGCCTCTGCCCTTTTGGCTCAGGTCATGATCTCAGGGTCCTGGGATCCTGTCCCACATCGCTCTCTCTGCTCAGCGGGGAGCCTGCTTCCCCCTCTTTCTCTGCCTGCCTCTCTGCCTACTTGTGATCTCTCTCTCTGTCAAATTAAAAAAAAAAAATGCACTTTCCTTTTTTGCTGTAGTCTCCCTTACCTCTTGCCAGAGCATCCATCAACACCTAGCATTTTCTCTACATGTTTGGATTTGTGAACTTGTGTGTCCATGTTAGCCACCCGTCCCCCTTAAGACTTCAGCCCACTACAGCACTCAAAATCTCAGCAAATCCTTAGACACTCTCAGTGCTTCATTTTAAAAGCAAAAAAGATAAGTAATGTCACTCTTTGACATACACAGTTGTTAGCATTTAACACATTTTTTCTTAGTACTTGTAGGCAAGAAAGATCATGGCTTGTCTTTTTTAGGTTTATAACTGGAAGTCATAAGGAATATCTGTGGGAAAAAATGTTCCTGAGGCTTCTTTACATTGTCAGAAATGCATTGATATTTCTGTATTTTCTAGTCACGAAAGTGATCAGATACACTTCTTTCTGCAAATTTGTGGCATATAACTCAACAGCAGTTAAGAAAATGCAATGGATTTGCAAGTGGTGATTAAAATCCACCCTATTCCAGGAGGATAAAAACATCTCAGAAAAGTATTAGATAATACTTGCATATTTCCATATTCCTTGAGGTAACAGCAGATTTTTAAAGAAAGGAAGGTTAGCCACAGTAGGAAAGAAAAGAGAATCTTTAAACATTTCTTTAAATTAAAGTTCAATGAAAATAAATAATAACATCTTCTCCAGAATTGTTTTGTGAAAGCATATATTTAAATTTGATTTTGAAATATATGTGACTACTACTACTAATTATAATAACATGTGAGACTCTGTAAACATAAATATTTAACAATGGTAACTGTTCTCTTTACATTGTAATTAATTAATTTTATATAACTGAACGTATAGCTTTTTATTTTCTTGGAAATATTAATCTGTGACTTTTGACACTAAATCATTTACTGACATGTAATAGACCCTAATATTTTAACAAATAAATACATTTACATTATCCATGAATACTAAGAATTATCTCAATCACTCAAACGCATATGAATATCATGAGTAGCAAAATTACTAAATATATACATTTCAAACATCAAGTATCAATTTTAAAAAATAGAACTCTTAAGAAGATGAAGTTAAAACCTCATCATGTAAAATGTTAGTCTGAAATTAAATACATATAAATATTTCTAATTAAATATATATTAAATGTATGTAAATATGACATATATATAGGAATAGGTTTGTGATAGATAAGACATGAAACTTCAGAGGTTTTCCAGAGCCAAAGAATATTCAATATTACCAGAGATATAGTTTTTCTTGAACGTTAATATGCTTGCCAGTTTGAGCTCAATTGTGGATTCATTCTTTTGGATAAAATGGCACAGAATAACACTTTCCTAATTTCAGTACAGCATGTGCTTGTTTTTGAATGTTGTGTTTCTGTATGTTTTGGTCAGGAGTCAGTGGGAGGTACATCTCAATAGATGATGAAGATTCTCAACAAATGACAATAAAGGAAATATACCTCAGTATACTAAAGACCATATATGAAAAACCCACAGGTAATATCCTCCTCAATGATGAAAAACTGAGAACTTTCCTTCTATGGTCAGGAACAAGACAGCGATGTCCATTCTTACCGCTTCGTTCAACATGATACTAGAAGTTCTAGGAATAATGGTCAGACAAGAAAAATAAATGAGGCATCCCTCTCCATAACGAATAAATTAAACTATCACTATCTGCAGATGGCATAATGTTTACATGGAAAATCCTAAGGACTTTGACAAAAAAACAAAAACAAAACAAAACCACTAAAAGTAATAAATGAATTCAGTCAAGTGGTAGGATACAAAATTAATATCCAGAAATTGGTAGCATTTCTATGCATTAGTAATGAAGTAGCAGACAGAAAAATTAAACAAAATGGAACAAGACACCAATTACAATCCCACCAAAAATAATAAAATACCTAAAAATAAACTTAACCAAAAAGGTGAAATGTCTGTAGCCTGAAAACTATAAAAAACTCATGAAAGAGGGTGCCTGGGTGGCTCAGTTGGTTGAGCAAACTGCCTTCGGCTCAGGTCATCATCCTGGAGACCCAGGATCGAGCCTCACATCAGGCTCCCTGCTCGGCGGGAAGCCTGCTTCTCCCTCTCTCACTCCCCCTGCTTGTGTTCCCTCTCTGGCTGTGTTTCTCTCTGTTAAATAAATAAAATCTTTAAAGAAAAAAAAAAAACTCACGAAAGAAACTGAAGATGATACAAACAGAAAAATATTTCATCCTCATGGATTGGAAGAACAATATTGTTAAAATGTCTGTATTACCCAAAGCAATTTACAGATCCAACTCAATCCCTATCAAATACCAATAACATTTTAAAAATAAATACAATGATCATAAAATTTTCTTAGAACCACAAAGACCTTTATTAATCAAAGCAATTCTTAGAAAGAACAAAACTGGAGGTATCACAATCCCAGATTTCAAGATCTATGCAAATTTGTGGTAATCAAAAAAGTATGGTAGTGGCACAAAAATAGACATATAGATCAAAAAAACTGAATAGAAATCCTAGAAATAAATCCATGATTATAAGGTTAATTAATCAACAACAAAGGTGGCAAGAATATAAAATGGGTAAAAGAGGTTTGTTTCTTCCCCCCAGTAAGTGGTGCTGAGTAAACTGAACAGCTACATGCAAAAGAATGAAACTAGATCACTTGTTTACACCATATGCAAAATAAACTAAGAAATAAATGCCCAAATATGAGACTTGAAAACACAGACATCCTAGAAGAGAGCACAAGCAGTAATTTCTCTGACATTGGCCATAGCAGCATTTTTTTGGATATGTCTCCTGAGGCAAAGGAAACAAAAGCAAGAATAAACTGTTTGGACAATATACTTTGGACTATAGTGAAATAAAAACTTCTGTAAAGCAAAGGAAACAGCCAACAAAATTAAAAGAAAATCCATGGAATGCGAGAGGATATTTGCAAATAACTTTTCCAATAAAGGGTTAGGATCAAAATATATAGAGAACCCAAAACCAAATAATCCAATTTAAAATGCGCAGAAGATGTAAACAGACATTTCTCCGAGGAAGACATGCAGATGGCCAAAAAACACATGAAAAGATGCTCAACATTACTCATCATTAGAGAAGTGTAAGTCAAAGCTACAATGAGATATCACCTCAAATTTGTTAGAATGACTAAAATCAAAAACATAAGAAGTAACAAGTGTTGGTGACGATGGAAAAAGAAACTTTCTTCCACTGTTACTGGGAATGAAAACTTGTACAACCACTGTGGAAAACAGTATGGAGTTTCTTCAAAAGTTAAAATAATGCTACCCTACAATCCAGTAATCACACTAGTATTTACTCAAAAAATACAAAAAAAAAATACTAATTCAAATATATATGCATTTCTTTGTTTATTGCAGCATTATTTACAATAGCCAAATTATTTGGGCAGCTCAAGTGTCCCTCAATAATGCAGATGAATGGGTATGGAAAATATGGTTTGCACACACATGCACACACACACACACACACACACACGCACGGAATATTACATGGCCATAAGAAAGGATATCATGCCATTTGAAACAACATGGGTAGACCTAGAGGATATTATGCTATGTGAAATAAATCAGTTTCAGAAAGACAAATGCCATAAGTTCCACTTGTAAAAGAGATCTATAAAAATGAATAAACAAACAAAAAGCAGTGTCAAATCTATAAATACAGAGAATAACCTGATGGTTTCCAGAGGGGACATAAGTGGTAGTTGGGCAAAGTGGATCAAGGGAAGAGGGAGACACACAGGCTTCCAGTTATGAAATGAATAATTCACAGGAATAAAGATACATCATAAGGAATAGAATTAATGATACAATATTGATATAGTGGGACAGATCATAGCTATACTTGTGGCAAACATAGCATAATGTATAAAATTCTAAAATCACTGTTATTCACCTGAAACTAATATAACATCATATGTCAACTATACGCAAAGAAAAAAAAATCATTAAATGAGAGTGTTTACCTTATTTGGGAGATGAGCCATTTGCAGCTAGAAAATAAATAATAACTCAAGAAAGTAAAGAGCAAACCTTAGTATTTTCTGTAGTTTCATCTACTGTAATTCAGAAAGAACTGAAATCACAGTGATTGGAAGTGTGTTGGAAGCCTTTATGAGCAAGTTAAGATTTCTATAGTCTGGAAGGTTGAGTTGGATTTAGATAATCCATGGATAAGCAAGCTTATATATAAGCTTATATATACACATATTTAATATATATTTATATATATAATATATAAACATATTATATATGTTGAAGATATATATGTCAAACATAACTTATATATAAGCTTATATATGACGTATGTTATATATTACATAGATTATATAAATATATTACATATGTTGAACATATATATTTTAAATATAACATATATATACAAACATGGCTTTATAAGTAAGGAGTGATACATACACAGAGCCTTAAAGCCTTCTAAAACCTTGATACTTGTTGATTTGTTCATGAATGTCAAAAAGCAATGTATAAGTGAAAGATCTTAAATGTCATATTTCTTATCTAAAAAATAAATTTTAAAAACAACAAAAGAAAAAAATCTCAATGCAGCCTTTTAAGTAGGTGTGTGTATACGTATCTCTTTTTCTATATCTGGAATTTTGTATAAAAGCCTTGTTTAAAATGTCTATATCTTTCAAAAAAAGTAAAGTATTAGTTACATAGCCTAATCTGGCAATCAAATGCTGTATTAGTTGCTAAAACTAAAGATATCAGAGATATCACAAATTAATATGCATATTTTCTTCTTACAAAGTAGATGATCGGGTAACACAAATGACCGTCTTTGGCCATGACAACAATGGCTAGATCAAAATTGTTGCCCTTTCTTGTGCAACATCACCACCTAGCCTGCTTTGTTCATTTAATTTACTTGCCTAGTGTCTATTTTGGGTTTGTGACTATGGCTTTATCGCAAAATTCATTTTCATAACATTTTATGTTTACAATGTCAAGAATTCCAATTGCTTTCATTTATCAAAAAGCACTTAATCTCCTTATACTGTTTGTTTAGTAATTTGTTTAGAACTTTCTAATTTCATTTTTTGTATTAAAGTTTTGAACAAAATTGTGCATATATGGCCTTTTTTTAATTTACCCACTTTCATAATATTTAATTCCTTATATGAAAAATGGAATCTTCCTGTTTTTAGTAGGACTAAAATATTTAAAAATAGGCTTTCTGTGCGTAGAAGGTAGGCAGAAAGGTAAGCAGTTGAGTGTTAAAATCATCTGTGCAAATTTCATGTAAATATGTTAATCATGGACATAATTCTGAAGAAAAAAATGTAATTACCCCAAATCAAGAAATACTGAATGAAATTCTTTTCAGTTGGAGAATCACCTTATTTTAGAATAAATATGATTTTGTGTGTGAAGATGTAGTCATACTTAAAGTAATTTTTTGTAATCCATTTTTTGGAATAAATATCCTTCAACATATTTCAAACAATCAATTTTGCAAAGTAAGACAATCTGTACTACTCTCCTAAAATAATATTAACAACTTCCAAATTTGAAAACAGAAGGTACAAAAGTACATTTCAAAAATAAACAAAATATCTGGAGTTATAATAACCTAAAGATGAGTTTCATTCTCAACTTAGAAATTTTAATACAATTATAGTTTTAGGAAAATTCTTTCTAGTTTGTTCAGGTAAGGAAAAAGAAGTGTGTTGGGAATCTCTAGACTATTCCCATGTTCAATGACTTCCTAGAAGAACTCACAGGACTTAGTATAAAGTTAAATTTATGACCATGATTTATTAAAGAGAAAGGATACACGACAGAACTGAAAAAGAAAAAAAGGCACATGGGGCAAAGTCTGTAAGGAACTGGAAGCAAGTTTTCAAGACTACTCTCCCCATGGAGACACACAGAACGTGCTTAATTTCTTTGAACAAAGAATTGTGACAACACATGCGAAATAATCTACCTCATTAGAGACTCAGGGCCCAAGGTTTTTTACTGGGGTCTGGTCAGTTGGCACTGTCTGCCCAGCACACACTGGAATTCCAGATTCCCAGAAGGAAAACAGGTACTCAGGTTTTATCATTCATGTGCATAGTGTTTGCACAAACAGTTCAGGTGTAGTTTAAGACACATCTTAAAATGGTGGAACCCTCACCAAACCCAAGTTCCCAGGCATCAGGCCAAGGGAAAGTTAGCCAGCAATTCTTTCTTAAGAATAACAGCCTCAAGCCTGTTACATTAACTATTTTCTGCACAGGAGTCTTTTGGAACTGGCTTCTGTAATTAATTCAGTTTTTGTTTAAAACTTAATGACAATCTTGGGTTTATTTCCCTTAAAATCTTTGCTATAAGCTACAAAGAGATTATGGGTCATCCAGTGGGGAAATGAAGATGGAAGAAGTGTTTTTCTACAGTATTTAAATAATTGGCTATGCTGATTGTTTGACATTTAACCTAAGTTCTTTTCCCTAATACTTACTTTTAAGTTGCTAAACATGAACAATCTCCCAGTGACATGAGCACTGCATTTCTAATCACTTATGTTCTGATATCTGACACAGCACTTGAAGGATCTATCATAGCTAATGATGCTCCAAAGTGCAGGTGTATGCTGTAGGCACTGCATTGCTCATTGTGAGAGATCCTCTTCATTTTCTCATACAGTTGAGAATCTTTTTTTATCATTCATGTGCATATCTCTGAAGCAAAGAAATCATTTCTCCCTTTTTGGAGATGAATAAACCATTACTACTACATGCGATGGTAATAGAAACTTAACGTTTATAATAATTACATGGAAATCAATACTGCTGCTGCTCGGGCTCCGGCTATGCTTGCAACAGATTAGACAAGAGAGATTTATTTAAAATATAGTACTGATCAGGAGAGTCAAAGAAAATGACACTACTACTTCAGCTTGATTGAGGGGGTTATGATCACTGTGGTGGTATTACTATCATAAGTATTATTTTATTGTATTTAGGCCATTGATTTTGGCAGATTATATTGCATAGCATGGAAATATATATGAGTTTACATACAATAAAACTCAATGGGATTCTTAAATTTGTACCACTCTTTTTGGAGTGCTATTTCATTCTTCTTTCCTATATGTTCCTCATATATTTTAATGTAAATATTAAAAATAAACAGTTGAAAGCTAAGCAATATAACTTTTGAGTAATTTTAGTATGTTATTTTCATATAACCAAATGTACACACTCTCTAAAAAAGTTATAGTCATTCCTCTCCAATTTTTTTAAAATTTCAGCATGGAACCTTGTTTACTGAATGGTGAATATATATATATTTTTTTTTCTTATCAAATGAGGATACAATTTTTTCAAGTATAATAATTTAATTACCCAGGAAAGACAGTGATTAAAACAGAATCACACTGATGATCGAATTTATCAAATACTGATTTACAGTCTGGAAACGTTCTTATCAACTGAAGGCTTTTAGGACAGAGAAGGAAAAATAAATTATGAAGTCTGTACAAGAATCAGTTCAGAAGAAAAAGTAAATTAAAATAGTGAAACCTGCTCTTTGAAAAAGTTATCCTTTTTGTGACATGAAAATCGTGCATAATAAGGGCATTTTAGGCTTTCTTTAATCACATTTTAAAAACTGGCAGATGAATTTGGATTAAATTTAAGAAAATCTTCCCTTTAGTAGGCATTCAATCAAGTAAAATCTAAGTCCTACATAATCAAACACGCTTTAAACTTGATGAGTAATTAAAAAATATTCAGCACATTACAGAAAAATGCTACTTAAATTATAGGATTGTCCTTATTCTCATTCAGTTATTGAACTTGTAAAAGCTTTGAAACTTCAATTTCTTCACACACACAAAAAAATAAGGTAAAGCTATTAAACTTCATTAAAGCATTCTGATTTGGGTCAGTATTTTAATGTCTAACATTTTTATCAGTATTTTTAATTTTCAAAAAAGGCCTTTACATCCATTATCTCATTTGATCACCACTATAAGTGAAACGAAGAAGACATTAGTATTCACGTTTTAGAAAAAAAAAAAAGTTGAAGTTTTCAAAGGCCAAATAAAGTTTATATAGAGTAAGATCCACATAGAAAATCTCAATTTCTTTTTAGTGATTTCCACAAAATTTGTTCATGTCTTTTGGTTCTTCTCACATGATAAAACATAAAATTAGTCCCTTTACAAAGATTCTGCCTTCCATTGTTTTGCTTAGGAAAACAAACAAACAAACAAACAAACTGTCTCACTTAAGAAGATTGTACTAATTTACTCTACTCTGGCCTATATCTTCAAAATCAAATTCTTTTTTTTTTTTTTAAAGGTTTTATTTATTTATTTGAGAGAGAGAGAGACACAGCAAGAGAGGGAACATGAGCAGGAGAGTGGGAGAGAGAAAAGCAGGCTTCTGGCTGAGCAGGGAGCCCAATGCAGGGCTTGAACCCAGGACTCCAGGATCATGACCCAAGCAGAAGGCAGACGCTTAATGATAGCCATCCAGGTGCCCCCAAAATCAAATCCTTAAATGATCTCTTCCTACTAACACTGAAGCATGTCCAATTTCCTATATTAAACATTAACAAGTAACCAGCTACACTAAATAGTTCTGAAGTTTAATATCTTTGTACAATATATAGAAAGTACAGAACTCTATATAAAACTCTTATCTCAAAACAGCACATGATAGAGCCACAACAGTGTTAGTGACTCTTAAAAATCCTAAAGCCTATGCAAATTTCTGATTAAGAAATAAACTTTAATAATCTCCAAACTCAGGGGTTCCAAAACCCAAGAAATATTTGATGCATAGAAAGGAAATGGTTTATATCCTCAATGCTTTGCTAAGTGGAACTCAAATATTGATTGTGTCCCAAACCTCAAAATGCCAGTATTAAGTAGTTTCAATATTTGGGATGTTATGTTTCTAACAATAGGGCTCACTCCAGGTCAGGTGCAGGATGGAGAATGGATGCCACGATAAGCATTTTTCTTCTCCAGTCTTTAATTGAAGCCTTTCTCCATTATCCAAATTCTCCTTCCTCTCTGTGTAATGTCATCATCAACCATTCCCAGGACTCACTTCAGGAAACAACACAGCCATGCTACTCAATATTCTTAGTTTAATTTTTGAAACATTATCTCTTGTCAACAGATCTAAGTTTTCTGTATGTTCTTGAATAAAATTCTAGGTGCTTTGGTAATATCTGTTTACCATTTCTCACCAGAACCTACTTTAATTCAAAGACCATGAATCACTTTAATGGTGCTTTTATAACCTAAACATAAATGTCTACCTATAAGTTATAATAACAAAAGCAATTCAACTCATGCTGGTAAACAAAATTAGCTCAGCTTAATCCATACTTACAGGAGAGAAAATGGACTTTTTCATTATTTTCTCATTACTAATATGCTGAGCATCAATATTTCTTCAAGCTTCAATGCATGACCACTCAACTTTAGAGTCTATTGAAAGCAGAACTTTAAAAAATGAGCTCAATTCAATGGATATCCTCTTTCAAGTTATTCTTAAAGGTCTTAACCTGAAAAGTAACTTGCCCTCTTAGGTAAAGAGCAAACTCTATATGAGAAAGCTCAAAGAATAGAGTCAATTATGCTATTCAATTTTACTCATTTATAACAAGTGTTTCTAGGGGACAGCCAGGTAACCTTTCTTTGTCCTCACAGATGGGGCTGTTAGTTTGAATAATGTACCTCTTGCCATTTTATTTCTTCTTTTCATGATTCTATAAGGCAGCTGATTTGTTATTTTTATGAAGCTTTGCTTGAGTATGATAAAAAAAAACAATGCAAATATTTGTGATGTTAGAGCTATTGATGGTGCCTTTTAGTCTAACATTTCAAAGAACACTTTGCAGCAAGTAAGACATTTTCAAAGTTAATATATTTTTAAAAATCTTAGCGGTAAGTTTTTTGTTTTATCCCGATTTGTTTTATGCAATGGTATTTTGATGTCTAGTATAGTTGCTGAGGGCATAGACTCTGAAACCAGATTAGACTGAAACAGATTTGTTTAGAAAAAGAAGATTCTGCAATAGTTTTCAGTACATCGTAAGTACTAAGTAAGAATTAATCAATTATTAGTAATTTTATTCTAATCAGGGAACAGTACTGTTATGTCATAAGCATTACATGTTTGTTAGAAAATAGACCATTCTATTTTTTCTGTAAATTTCTATTTCATCCATCCCCAAACCATTCAAGAAGGGTAAAAGTGGACATTCTCAACAGCACTCCACTGTAAAATGGAAACAGTGTTTCCCTACCAATCGGGTCTGAGACATCAGAAGATAGCAGTAAATTTCAATAGTTAGCGGTCAAGTTTTCCATGATACCTGATCCTACTGTTTTACCATATATTATTGTAAACAGTTCCTCTATTAAACTATCCTCAGTTACCCCCAATATGTTATATGTGCCCTTCCTGGAACCTGATTAGAATGGTGATTTTTTTTTTTTTTTTTTTTTTTTTTAGGAGTAACCCTAGGAAATATATCCTTATAGTTCTGGGTTTGGATTGTTCACACATTTAAAGATTATTAAAATAACCCTGCATGCCAGAGGAAAAGTATCATAGGAAATCTGTGACTTAGAGTGGTTTATGAGCTCACAAGCTCATAAATTATCAAGATTACTGGTATGAGAAGGAATGCTAGTGGAGGGAAAGGATAGGGAAAAATCACAGGTTTGGTTGGGCATCTGGTCATTATGACAACAGTAGTGACATGTTTATGATAATTGGAAAATTTTCACTCCTCCCTATATTCACATCTTTGACGTAGTTTTCAAGGTAACTTTGTAGCAACTCATATCAAGATACAGGATCCATTTTTCCTGCCCTTGAGTTAGCACTCATCTTATGATTTGCTTTAGCCAATACCATATGGTAAAGGTTATGAAAGATCTGTTTCAACCATAAGCTACAAGATACTTCACAGCTTCTGTATGTTGTTCTCTTGGAACTCTCTTCATCCACTATCAGAACAGTTCTGGGCTGTTCAGCTGATGGGCCAAAATCAATGACCATGATCTTTTGAAATATAATGTATTGTCTTGAGCACCTGTGACTGGCACCAATAGTCTCTTAGATTTGCTTACTGAAGACTACACTAAATGAAGACCTAAAGTGAATGAGGATTGAGATGTTTAAAATTTCCTAAGATACAAAAAAGGAAGGCCTCTTAAAAAATCCTTCAAAAAATGTTGAAATTGGGGCACCTGGGTGGCTCAGTTGGTTAAGTGACTGCCTTCAGCTCAGGTCATGATCCTGGAGACCCAGGATCGAGTCCCACATCAGGCTCCCTGCTCAGCAGGAAACCTGCTTTTCCCTCTCTCACTCCCCTTGCTTGTGTTCCCTCTCTGGCTGTGTTTATTTCTGTCAAATAAATAAAATCTTTAAAAAAAATGTTGAAATGGATATATGATATGCAAACTGTTCATCTAACCCTAAGCATAAGTTATAATGTATCAGTAAACTGAGGAAGCACAGCATCTTTGCAAAGCATTTCATGAAAGTAATGAAATGGTATTGGTTTCCTTCTCTCAGTAGGAATAATGAATTCCTATAAAGGTAGCAGTTGGGTGTAATTACAATATGTCACACGAAAGTAATGATCACAGTGCTATGACCTCTGAGGGAATCTACACTGATGACTAATTTTAATTATGTCACAAGGATTAAAATAAATAAGAAGTCTAAAAACAATATGCTTCACATATACAGGTGGACATTTTCTAGCTCTGATAACCAAAAACCCAAATTCAGTAGTAGAAGCAGAAGTGTATAGCCTATTAGCTAATTGTTAAACCTAAGCTCATCAATTCAGTTGAATCCCTCTATCAAATAATAAAAACCCTGTAGAATATGCTGTTACTTCTCACAGAGGTAACTGTGCTTATTTACTGGGGAAAAAATCAGTGGGAAAAGGAAAACACTGACTTTCTAGAGGATTATTATATACTTTGTAAACCTCTGCCATTTCCTATAGAGTCAAAATAGCATATGGGCCACAAATCAGAGTGAGGTTTATGATGGTGGTCAGATGACAGAAGAAATCTTGACTTGAATCAGTTTAATGGTGGGGTCAGTGGGGCCACAGATCAATCCTTAACTTATACTTATTTTCTGAGTTCCAGATTGTTTAATGAGTATGGACAAATTTAGAAATTGGCATAACATTGGTCCACAGAATGAGAACAATTATGGAGAGATGGGCCATATGAATATGCCTGGAATTTATATGCCCACCTCCTCAGCCACAAGCAAGCCAGAACATTAATGTACAAAGTAATACAACATCCTTGGAGAACTTATAAAGATCAGAACCTTGAAAATACTAGATGCAAAAGTCACAATTTAGAGTAACTGTGGATAATCAAAAAGTTGACCATATAATTTGATCAAATATAGCCTGATGTGATATTTTTGAAAAAGTAAATTAACACAGGCCTTGGCAGCAGGCTATGCCTTTTGACCTAAAAAGTTATTTTGTTTCAATTCCCTTTAGAAATATTTTGCCTTCATGTAACAGAGACCAGTATACCTTTATAATCATACCTCAGAGTCCTATCCTTGTCCAACTTTCTAAAAAATATAGTTGTGGAGGGAATTTAACTTTTCCTATATCCACAGAATCTCAATGTGGCTCATTAATGTTAATGACATTATGTTCTAGATGCCTTAGATAACATAGTAAAACACCTATTTGCTAGAGGATAGGCGACACAACACACGCGTGCACACACACACTCACACACAGATCACTGTTTGCCACATCTGTGGAGCTAGTAGGGTCTCAGTAGTCTGAGTCAAAACAGGATTTAGATTAATTCGGAAAAAATCTCCAAAAAACATCAGATGAATTGCAATCACAGTACTTTGTGCCACTAACCATAACAATGGTCCTATTATTTGGTGGGACTCTGAATTCTGGAAGCAATATATATGATAGTTAGGTACCCTTTTTATTCAGTAAATATAAGGCTATGATTTTTGTGTGGACCTTGGAGCTAGGAAGGCACTGAAGTAGGTCTAGGCTGAGGTACAAGGTACCCTATCAAATGATCATTGTGACCAAGAAAACCCAGTATTTCTGGAAAGATCCATAGCAGACACAATTGATGTATGAAGCTATGGCTTTGTGACCAGAGTTATACCCAGACTCTTAGGTTTTATGTAAGTCTATAACTCTGCTAACAAAAATTATGCAACTGAAAACAGTCTTCATCAAGTGGAACCCAGGTGATTCAGCCATTAAGCATCTGCCTTCGGTTCAGGTCATGATCTCAGGGTCCTGGGATCAAGCCCCACACCAGGCTCCCTGCTCACCGAGAGGCCTATTTCTCCCTCTCTCACTCCCCCTGCTTGTGTTCCCTCTCTCGCTGTGTTTCTCTCTGTCAAGTAAATAAATAAAATCTTTAAGGGAAAAAAAAAAGAACACCTAACCATGGAATACCAAGTAACAATATAACTCACAAGTTACATCATGAAATGAATGTTATCTGATCCAGTGACCCATACAACTAGATCCATTTCAGTGCAAATAAGAAATGGCATAGTCTAAACCCAGTCTGAGTTATGAAAAACACATATATCTTGATTTTTTCCTGAGAATTGGTCTTACTGACTCACTGTATTTTTATTTTATTTTATTTTATTTTATTTTATTTATTTATTTGACAGAGAGAAACACAGCTAGTGAGGGAACACAAGCAGGGGGAGTGAGAGAGGGAGAAGCAGGCTTCCCACTGAGCAGGGAGCCCAATGCAGGGGTTGATCCCAGGACTCCAGGATCTTGACCTGAGGTGAAAGCAGACACTTAATGACTGAGTCACCCAGGTTCCCCTACTCACCACATTTTCAAAGCTTTATTGAGGTATATATTTTTTTGATATACAAAAAAAACTATACATGCTTAATGTATATATTTTGATGAGTATGTGTGTGTGTGTGTGTGTGTGTACATACTATAATATTAACACCATGATTAAGGTAATAAATACAGAGCTATTACCTCTAAAAGTTTTGTTTTCTTTCTTTTTTTGATAAGAATAACTAAGATCTACCTTCAACACATTTTTAAGTGTACAATACAATGTTGTTAATACAGGTATTATATTACATAGCAGATTTTTAGAACTTATCTTGCATTAAAGAAATTTTATAACCATGGAACAATTCTCCACTTCCCCCTCTCTCCAGACCTTGGAAAACACCATTCTACTCCCTGCCTCTCCGAGTTTGACTATTTTAGGTACCTCATATAGGTGAAACTATACAGTATTTGTCATTTGGAGACTGACTTATTTCATTTATCATATTGTCCTCCATATATATTCATGTTTTTGCAAATGGTACGATTTCTTCTTTATGAGGCTGAATGATAATATTCTGTTGCATGTATATGCCACTTTTTCTTTATCTATTCACCTGCTGATAGCCATTTGGGTTGATTTCATAGCTTGGTGATTGTGAAAAAAGCTGCAATGCTCACAGGAGTGAAAATATCCCTTTGAAACTGTGATTTCAAATTGTTTGGTATATATTAAGAAGCTGAATTGTTTGATGACATGGTAGTTCTATTTTTAATTTTTAATTTTTGAGGAATTTCCATATTGTTTTCCATAATGGCTATACCATTTCACATGTTCACCAATAGTGTAAGATTACCAATTTCTCCACAGTTTTACCAATACTTATTTCTTGTTGTCTTGTTGTTTTCTTTTTTAATAATAGCCATCTTTTTTTTTTTTAAAGATTTTATTTATTTGACAGAGAGAAACACAGCCAGAGAGGGAACACAAGCAGGGAGAGTGAGAGAGAGAGAAGCAGGCTTTCCACGGAGCAGGGAGCCCGATGTGGGACTTGATCCCTGGTCTCCAGGATCATGACCTGAGCTGAAGGCAGTCGCTTCACCAACTGAGCCACCCAAGCGCCCCTAATAATAGCCATCTTAACAGGTAGAAGATATTTCATTGTGGCTTGGTTCGCATTTCACAGATGATGAATAACCTTGAGCACATGTTCATAGGGTTGGCAGCCACTTCTATGCTTCAAAGCAATCTTCAGATTGAAAGCTACCCCCACCAAAATCTCAATGAGGTTATTTGCCAATATAGAAAAAAAAAAAAACAAACCTAAAATTCATATGGAGTCTCAAAAGACCTTGGGGGGGGGGGGATGGAGACCCAGAATAGACAAAGCAATCCTGAGAAAAAGAAACAAAGCTGGAGGCATCTGATTTCAAAACCTATTACAAAGCTATTGTAATTAAAACAGTATGGTTGTAACATAAACACAGACACATAGGCCAAGAGAACAGAATAGAGTTCTGGTAATCCAACATCTGGGCTTTCTCAAGGACAGTTTCTATCAATTTCTTTCTTTCTCTTTTTCCTATGAATGGACCAAACCTACATGTTTCTTTGCAATTTTTTTGTTGAAAACTTGATATTTTTTTTTTACTTTTTTATAGATTTTATTTATTTCTTTGAGAGAGAGAGAGAGAGTGATAGAGAGCATGAGAGGGGAGAAGGTCGGAGGGAGAAGCAGAGTCCCCGTGGAGCTGGGAGCCTGATGCGGGACTCAATCCTGAAACTCCAGGATCATGACCTGAGCGAAGGTAGGGGCTTAACCATCTGCCACCCAGGTGCCCGAGAACTTGACATTTTAAATACTAAAATGTAGTACTTCTAGAAATCTGATTCTCCTCTCCTCCCCTCAGAGATTACTATTGCTACTTGATGAAAGCTATACTGACTTGGTTAGCGACTTTCCAAATTATTTTTGTAAAGATTATAGTCCTTATGTGGTCATCCATACTGCTATTCATGGTCGGCCAGTGACCTGGTAGAAATTTCTTTAAATGCCTGTATCCAGTGTAAAAAGGGAAAAAAAGAAAAAAAAAAAAAAAGGACGTTGACAGAGAAGCAGCAACTTTAGCCACTGGGGGTTGAAACAATGCTGGCATCTCTGCTAGACACTCCAGGAGCCATTTGGCAGATTAAAACACTATCCCTATTTAAGGAGAAGGTCACGATTGCCCATTAAGCCACATCAGGAACGTGGTGACCATACCTGCATCTGCCTATGCTATGTGGCTGTACAAAATGCTGAAATTCATTGAAATTTACTAGGCTATTTTTTTTTTTTTTTTAATCAAGCATTCCTCTAGGCACTACAAGTATTTGACTTGACTCCATAGTTCTTAAACTGTGGATTTTGGCAGTAGTTGTTTGCATGCAGGGATCAATTCCTGGATCTTCCTCCTTTGAAATATTCCATGATGTCATTAAAAGTATATTTATCTCAGGGGCGCCTGGGTGTCTCAGTCAGTTGAGCTTCCAACTCTTGATTTTGGCTCGGGTCATGGTCTCAGGGTCTTGAGATAAAGCCAGTGTTGGGCTTCATGTGGGGTCTGCTTGTCCCTCTCTATCTGTTCCTCCCCCACTCACTCTCTCTAATAAATACATCTTCAAATTTTTTTATCTTAGATTTCATTCATAGCACTGTATAATGAAACTGAGGTTTCCTTTATATTTTTTCAAAAGAAAGCGTCATTTTAAGTGTTTATCAATATTCTTGAGCAAACAGATTTCAGCATAAAGGATGCAATTCATCCCTTTTTAATATTTAGGTCCTAAAGCACAGATACTTACTTACCAATTGTATCAGAATTTCTTATAAAATACAAAGACATTACATTTATCAAAATTTTCAAATCATTAATCATGAAATTTATGATTTATACTTCAGGACATATTTTATGTTATTTAACTATCCATTTATTTCTATTGTTAAATTTTTGCAGAAGATGTTAAAAGTCTTCAAATTTCTTTTTTCTTTTCTTTCTCCTTTTTTCTTTTCTTCCTTCTTTCCTTCCTTCCTTCCTTCCTTTCTTTCTTTCTTTTCTTTTTTTTTTTTTTTTTTTTTTTTTTTTTTTTTTTTTTTTTTTTTTTTTTTTTTTTTTTTTTTTTTTTTTTTTTTTTTTTTTTTTTTTTGTTAAAAAGAGAACACAAGTGGGATGGTAGGTGAGAGGGGAAGAGGGGGACACAGAAAGACAGAATTTTAATCAGTCTTCCTGCCTAGCATGGAATGCAAAACATGTCTTAAACCACCCTGAGATCATTACCTGAGCTGAAATCAAGTCAGGAGCTTAGCTGACTGAGCCACCCAGGTGCCCCTGTCTTCAAATTGTTTAATCAAAGATTATAATTAAATATGTGTGCAAAGCCTATTCTTTGATTGTATTACTTTTTCCACTTAATCTAGTCAAGATGGACAATTCTAAATTGGTGAACATTTTAAAATATAAAATATATTAAAATATTAATTTTAACAAATATAAGCCATTATTACACATTCTAGATATATAATATCTAATAATAAATTCCATTGCATTTTAATTTTTTGTTTATAAAAATTTCAAACATGAAGGTACAAAAATGAATAGCAACCACTGCTGCTCTACCATTCAGTATTAAAAGAGGTTAATATTTGGTATAATGTAACACTTACCTAATTTAACAAAATAACAACAGAGTGCTACATACTTTTCTCCCACCAGTCTTTCTACTGCCTCCCTAATCTGGACTGACTCCTTCTCCTAAAATTGGTATATATAATGATGGTGTGTATTATATATTTTTGTCTGCATATATTTTCATATACATACAGGATATATATGAATATATATCCCAAGTTAATAAATATTATTTTGTGCTTATTGAAAATGTAAACAAAAATATAGAATAAAAATCTGCATTCTTTGCCACTTCCTTTCTCACTCTTACTTTAGTTTCTAAAAATAATAGTTTGCTTAGGAGAAAAAATAACAGAAGCATTTGTCGAATTATCATATATTATGAAATAGAGGAAAACAGATTAATGAGGTTTTGTTCTAACTCTATTTTCTTTTATGTGTTTTGTATTTCATAAACCTCATAAATGCACATAAATCACAAGGGAACAAGAGCTTTTATTTTGACTTGTAATTAGAATAACTAAGTAAAGACTAGACTACATAGTTATATCCAATATTCATTGAATTATGAAGTAAGGCTGTCTTCAAAATCTTAGAGGGACATCAAAAGATGTTAAACATCATTAGCCACTAGGGGAATGCAAATTAAAACCATAATGAGTTACCACCACATTCACATTAAAGTGACTAATTTAAAGAAAAAAAAAATGGTAACACCAAATGCAGGAAAGAATGCAGAAAAATTGTGTCTCTCGCATATTGCTGATGGCAATATAAGGTAGCACAGGCACTATGGAAAACAGTTTTGCAGTTTATTTGTTTTTAGTCACCATACAGTACATCATTAGTCTTTAATGTAGTATTCCATGATCCATTTTTTTCATATAACACCCAGTGCTCCATGCAATCTGTGCCCTCATTAATACCCAGCACCAGGCTCATCCATTCCCCCACCCCCTCCCTTCTAAACACCTCATTTTGTTTCCGGGAGTCCATAGTCTCTCATGGTTCATCTCCCACTCCGATTTCTCCCCCTTCATTTTCCCCTTTCTTCTCCTAATGTCTTCCATGCTATTCCTTACATTCCACAAATAAGTGAAATCATATGATAATTGACTTTCTCTGCTTTACTTACTTCACTTAGCATAATCTCCTCCCACCCCATCCATGTTGATGCAAAAGCTGGGTATTCATCCTTTCTGATGGCTGAGTAATATTCCATTGTGCATATGGACCACATTCTTCTTTATATGGACCAACATTCATCTGTTGAAGGGTATCTGGGCTCTTTCCACAGTTTGGCTATTATGGATATTGCTTCTATGAACATTAGGGTGCATATGGTCCTTCTTTTCACTGCATCTGTATCTCTGGGGTTAATACCCAGGAGTTCAGTTGTTGGGTTATAAGGTAGTTCTATTTTTAATTTTTTGAGGATCCTCCACAACTGTTTTCCAAAGTAGCTGTACCAATTTGCATTCCCACCAACAGTGTAAAAGGGTTCCCATTTCTCTACAACTTCTCCAACAATTTGTTGTTTCTTTCCTTGTCAATTTTTTGCCATTTTAAAGGTGTAGGGTAGTATCTCAATGTGGCTTTCATTTGAATTTCCCTGATAGCTAATGATGATGAACACCTTTTCATGATTCTGTTAGACATTTGTATGTCTTCTTTGGAGAAGTGTCTGCTTATGTCTTCTGCCCATTTTTTGACTTGATTATCTCTTTTTTGGGTGTTGAGTTTGAGAAGTTCTTTATTTGAGGGACGGCAGAGTATGCTAGTCACCACACAGTACATAATTAGTTTTTGATGTAGTGTTCCATGATTCATTGTTTTCATATAACATCCAGTGCTCCCTGCAATCCATGCCCTCCTTAATACCCATTACCAGGCTCACCCATCCCCCTACCCTTTCCCTTCCAAAACCCTCAGTTTGTTTCCTGGAGTCCATAGTTCTTTGTAGATCTTGGATATCAGCCCTTTGTCTGTAGTGTCATTTGCAAATATCTTCACTCATTCTGTGGGTTGCCTCTTTGTTTTGTTGACTGTTTCCTTTGCTGTTCAGAAGGTTTTTATCTTGATGAAGTCCCAAAACTCTTATCAATTTAAACACATACTTAAGACCTAGAATTCCATTCTTGGGCATTTATCCCAGAAAAAATTATAGAACTTATATTTGCATAAAAATTTGAACACAAAGGTTCCTAACAGCTTTATTTTTAATAATTTAAAACTGGAAACATCCCAGTTATCCTTCAAAGGATGAATGGTTAACCCAACTCTGGTATATCCACACAATAAAATGCTACTCAGCAATAAAAAGGAATGAATTAATGATACACATAACCACTTGGATGTATTTCAAGACCATTATGCTTAGTGGAAAAAAGCATCTTCTCTCAAAAACTTACATTTTGTATAAGTCTATGTATGTAATACTCTTGAAATGATAAAAGTAGAAATAGAAGACATATTAGCAATTGCCACAGGAAAAAGACAGTGGTGGGGCAAGTGAGTATAGCTATTAAGGAGTACTACAGGGAATTTTTGGTGATCAAACTGTTCTGTATTTTGACTGTGGTGGGCACATGAGTACACACATGGAGTCAAATTAGATAGACCTCTTCACACACATACATACAAATGAGTACATGTAAAAACTAATGAAAGCTGGGTAAGGTCTATCAGTCTAGTAAATGGATTCTATCGATGTTGTTTTTCTGGCTTTGATATTCATCTACAGCTATATAAGGTGTCACCATTCAGGGGAGCTGGATGAAAGGTTTATCAGACTCAATAGCTCATCTTTGATTAGATTTTGTTTTTTTTAGTATTAAAATAAGCTATTTTAACATATTTATACTATGTTTTAAAATTGGCCATAAGTGTTCTGACAATAAGGTTGCATAAAATTTTTAAAAAGATAATTTTGTAAAGGGGATTGGTATTTAATTAGAATACTTATCTTCTTTATAATCTATCAATATAATCTGATTTTATTTTCATATTGTAGTCTCCTTTTCACTCTATAGTTCTTAGTCATTTCATTTAAGACTCATGGTGTTAGTTGGAATTTGATTATAGCTAACAGAAATCACTAGCTATTTTAAAAGAAAGATTTAATGAAGTAAAATAAGCATATAATTGCATATATTTATTTTGGAAGGGAGGGAAGAGTAGACTCTGATTTAAATCTCAATGAAATAAAACCAAAACAACACTACAAAATTTGTCCATGTGAATATTTCCTACTTCTGCCAAAATTAAGAAGCTGACAAATCAATAGAAAACTGCAGGGATTGTTGACTAAAAGACAATATTTCTTTACCTTTGATCCATAGAACTGAAAGCTGCTACTACTGCACCTGTTGCCTCTAGAAACATGCTATTTATGATAAAATTTTACTACCAAAACATGGGTGGCTCACACCTGCTTCTCAAAACCTAAGTAGTAGATGGATATTAGGCAATTTTATGGAAAAAGCCAGATTCTACATGACTATAATTTCTAGTAGAAATATAGAAGTACTAAAATTATGATATTTTTCTTATTTCACATATAACAATCCATTGCCATGTGGATTGATACTATAGTTACTTCTCTGGTGAGTCACAGGAACTATAAGACTATGGCTGGAATTCATCATTGTATTTTCCAATTTTTTTTTCTATGTTTACTTTACCTTCAACCAGTACCTCAGCTAGTTATGATTATTTGCTTAGTGCATTGACTGAAACATTATTCATTAGAAGGCCTGGGTAATTCTGTCTCTTTGAGGTTCCCATGTTACATTAACTTTTGTCATTGCACATGGAAGTTGTGAACAGTCTCAAAAATGACTCCCCAAAACACTCCTTCTATTGTCTATTGAATCCTGCAATCCCTTGCATGTTGGCTAAACTTATTGAATCCCTTTATCAACAGAATACAGCAAAATGTAGGGATGTCACATCTGAGATTTGGTTACTGAAAGACTGACTTTTTTTTTTTTTAAGATTTATTTGAAAGAAGAGGAAGCATAAGTGAAGGGTAGAAGAGAAGGAAAGAAAGAGAAAGAATCCTAAAGTAGACTCCCTGCTGTACTAAAAGCCTGAGGTAGGACTCAATCTCAGGATCCTGAGATCATGACTTGAGCCAAAATCAAGAGTGGGCTGCCCAACTAACTGAACCCAGGCTCCCCAAAAGACTGTGACTTCTTTCTTGCTCTAACTCTTTCTTCTACTTGTTCTGGGGAAATTCAGCTGCCATACAGGGAGTAGCCCTATAGAAAGGACCACATAATAGGGAAAAGATATCTCCAGTCAACATCCTGTGAGGAGCTGCCATTTTACCAACAACCAGCCACATGAGGAGATTTGGAACTGAATTTACTCCTAAGTGGAATTTGAGATCACTGCATCCCCATCTGGGACCTTGACTGCAGCCTTATAAACGAGCCAGAGCCAGAGCCGGAAGACCTTCTAAGTCACATTTGGATGCCTGATTCATAAAACCCTGAGATAACTTTTTTTAAGCCACTAAATTGTGAAGTAATTTGTTACACAATATTAGACAGTTAATACAGCAGTATTATAGGATATCCTGGGTTTCATAAGAGTTCCATCATCTCCCACAGCCCTATTTTCTCTTGATAAGTAGCATCAGTCATCTTTGTCATCTTTGACCTGTTGCCTAATGGAATGAAAACTAATGGTCAGAAGTCTGTCTTAAGCTCAGTTCAATGTAACTATCACTGTGTAACCAGCACTATGAAGGAAGCATTTCCATATTGGATATTAGAATTGAAACCAAAACTTCTCATAGCTGCCTTAAATTTCTAACTTCCTCCTCTTTTTTTCACAAGTTATTGTGTTTTTAAGTATAATAGGTATAATCATTCTCCACATATTTGGGTAAGAAATATAATTTTACTTTCTCATTGCAGTCTAATTCCAATAGAGTGATGAAAACTTGACATGGTAAATTTGATGCTCCCAATTCTTCTCAGAGTTCATTTCTAAGTTTTGCACATTTATTTGGAGTCAAGCCATTGGTCCATGGAGCAATCCATCTGATTCCCTAATTTTCTTTTTTGAATGCGCATTATTTGAACTGTCCTTGGACACTTTGGTCCTTAGATATTGAATCCCACAGAAAGCTATTCTTTCATTCCTATTCTTTGTTTTAGCTCAAGGCTTGTTACTGTATTATTTTTAGTTGCTGCCCGTATCTAACTTGGATCTTCCAGCTTTTCCGTGACTCCAGGCTTTGCTCAGGGAATACAGCTTCTGGTCCCTTTGCTCCTTGTCACAGCTCTGTCTCCACTGTGGACCACTCCACTCTACAGCACAGACACCTCCCCAGACATTACAGATCAAGAGGCAGCAGATCATTCTGTATATCTGTGGGATAGGTCCTTTGTTCTTTTCTAAAAATAAATAACACCTTTATTGAGATATAAGCCACATACCATATAAGTCACTCATTTGAAGTACACAAATCAATGGTTTTTAGATGTTCACAGACATGTTCGACTATCACCACAGTCAATTATAATACATTGCTACCGCATCCAAAAGAAATTATATGCTGCATCACTTCCTTGTCCTCATATCCCTGCCAGTCCTATAAACTGTTACCTTTTTGTGTCTTTAGATTTGTTTGTTCTGATATCTTGTATAAACATAATTATATATTATAATTACATATTATGTGGCCTTTTGTGACTGTTTTCTTTGACTTAGCATGATATTTTAAACTTCATCCATGTTGTAGCAAGTAATAGCACTTAATTCCTTTATATAGTTGAAAAATATTCCATTTGTGGATATGCCAGATTTTGTTTATTCATTCATGTTCATGGATATTTGAGTTGTTTATACTTTTTGGCTATTATAAGTAAATAATGCAGCTATGAACATGCATATATAAGATTTTGTGTGAGCATATGCTTTCATTTCTTTTAATTTCCTTAATTTCATTTCTTTTAACTTTTCCACAACCTCACTGAAACTTGCTATTGACTTTTTTTAACATGAGGTGATATCTAATCATGGTTTGATTTGCATTTTCCTAATGGTTAATGACTTAACATCTCTTCATGTGTTCACTGGAACATCCTCTGTGAAGAAATGTCTATATTGATCTTTTGCCTATTTTTTGTTTTTATTAATTTTGATATATTTTACATTTTAATAGATTTTCTTTTTAGTATCATAAAAGTAACACATTTTATAAAAAGTTTAAACATAATCTAAAGAAGAAAGATTTTGAAACTCCTACTCATCACAGTTGATCATTTAATGGTTTTCTACATGAATCTCAGGCTACCACTCTCATTCTGTCTCTCACAGACAAATTCCTTTACATATATGTGTGTGTGTGTGTATGTGTACACATGTTGACATCATAAATATATGGTTTTTACAAACAGAATTCTAGATGTAGATTGTTGGTCAAAATGTTTCTTCATATAAAAGTATCCCTTGAGGCTTCTCCACATTGGAGGGCACAGATTCAACCCACCACTTCAGCTGCACGCTATTCTTGCACATTTGTACCACAACTTATCAATCAATCCCCGGGATACTAATGTTGTTTATAATTCCTCGCTACACAAACCATTCTGTCATTAAAAATTGTGCTGTAATGAAATCTCTATAATATATGCATTTACATAAACATTTTACATGCACACATATTTAAGTATATACATTTATTTGTAAATGGGATCATACTTCCGAATAACAAAGTAAGAGATTCTCCTCTTTTCTGCATAATTCTTTGAAATAATTAGGAAGGTGTTGTATTCCACGGTGAGTATGTGTCTGTGTAAGTGTGTGCAGTGAGGAGGTAGGCAAAGGGAGAAATACCAACTGGATGCTAACTCGAAAATAATACTGCCAAATTATAAATTTTTATTTTTTTGATTAGGTGTTTTCTTAAATAGCAAGAAGAAAAAAGCAAAGTCATTTCTACTATCAGTCTCAATAAATGTTTTCCATTTTTAGAAAATGGTTACATAGAAGATGATTTTTAAGTGTTGGTTGCTTTCATTGGAAATGCATGAAGCTCAGGATGCAAAAATGTGTAATTGTTTCATCATTTTTAATAAATGACTTTCAAATAGAAGTGATAATATCAGACCTAAGTTATAAATTGATTGTTCAAAAACTACTGCAGCTTTGTATGCTCATATTTTTCATAGGACAACTGAGGACTCAGAATATTAAAGAATGAAAGTTTGGATCAACTCATGGGTGGGATGAAATAAACCTCCCAAACAAGTTTTGTCTGAAGGATCGTCCTTCTGGGTGGGGAAGAAGAATGCCACATTCCTCTAACAACTACAGTCTGGAGACCAATTATAGAAACTAGGGTTATAGAAGCTTTGCATATCTTCTTTCTTGTTATGTTTATATGTTTCTTTGCATTTCTTAAATATTCCCTTCCCTCTCCTTATTCCCTAGAGTTGCTGGTGGTTAGTTTCCCAATTTAGTTTTAGGTAATAAAGTAGTTAATGGGATTATGGGAAAAAAATGAGAAGTGATAAATATAGCAAGGTATTGATAAAATGCTGGAATTCTGTATCTGCTCATTTTCAGAAAAGTTTTGGAAGTTTTTTGTTTGGTTTTAGGTGTTTTTTTTTGTTTTGTTGTTGTTGTTGTTGTTGTTGTTGTTAATAACAAAAGAAAGCTGCATCTTGTTAGGTAGAAACAAAGTGTTTTACTCTGCATTGAAGTCGTAATGTTTATTAAAGGATGAATAGGAAAGCTGAATTGCCAAAGGGATGGACTGGGATAGCTATCAATGTATTACAGCTTAGTACCAAATCCACCCTCCTTTGTTCTACTTCATAACACCTGAGCTGGATTCAAAAATATTTTTTCCTTTGCCATGTCATGCAATATTAGACTTTGTCAATAGAGGGAGCTAGTAAGACACTGATAGTCAAAGCAATGCGAGCTTCTGCTGTGCTCTTTCCTCCTACAACTCCACTACAATGAATGGGTGTCTGGGAGGCCTAGTGGTGCTCACTTTCCAGCAGATATCCCCTGTTGCCCAGAAGACCATTTCCTATGGACCAATTCTGCCACAATGGCACTTCTATGTGAACTTCTTTCCCACGGTGTACACAGTTTCTATGGACTAATGTAGTTCATCTGCCTCTTGGAACAAGTTTCTTTGTCATGCAGGGCCACTCCTGCAAACTAGCTCCATTCCACACAAAGGGCAAGTTTCTTTGCATAGGCATGGGGCTTTTCAGGTGGCAGCTACACTCTCCAGTAACATCTGAGTTTTAGGAGGCGGGCAGCATACTATTTTAAGTTCCTAGTTAATCTCATGTTTACCCTTGCTTATCCCTGTAGGTATACAGTACTCCCTACCTTTGATATTTCTTAATTCCTTAGAACCTCCCTTCCCCACTCCCTGCTTTTTTTAGTAGCTAACCACTTTCTCACTAGTTAAAAATTCCTTATAATGAAATTTTCCTATTTGAATTACTTCTAGGGTGTTTCTCTCCTGACTAGAACCTGACTGATACACCTCCATTGCAAAAAGCTGTAGTTTGCACAAACCTGTTCAACACTTCTGCTTTAGCATAAAGAAGGATGGGTATGTTTTAACAATAATTATTATAGCATTACATAATAATAAGAAATTATACTGGGGCATCAAATACAATACAGAATCAAGTACTGATACCAAGTTTTATTTATGGTTCTTAATTTAAATAAAACTGCATTGCATTTAGATACTGAATGTCTATTTGTGGTTGATTTTTCCCTTCTTGGTCAAAATTATGTAATAATTTTGTTGCTATTTACTAAAAAGTTACTGTTTTGCAGAACTATAACACAATGAAGTAACATATTAACTTATATCTTAGTTTCTCGAATAGCAATGATTTACCTTTTCACCTTGCTTTGACTAATGAATACTTAGTAAAGTGAATAAAAAAACAACAATAATTTGACTCAAAATTCATTATATAATTGCCAATATAAGCAAAATACATTTGTTTGCAAGATAATGCTGAACAGATAGGCTTAATAAAAGTTATATATTCAGTATGCTTTCTAAATAAGATTGAAATTAGAATGGGGTAAGTTATTTTTCATTTTTTCTATACAAATATTTCTATTTTGAGGTTTTATTAAATTTAGCATTTTCTTCATATAACAAAACTATAAACAGTGTGAGTTGACTTTCTCTGGAGGAGTCACAGCATTGGAATAGGAGCATCAAGCTTTCCATGCCAATATTCTGTTCAGTTTTATATAACCAGTATGTTTTACTCGTGAAGAATGTCCATGTTTCTTTAAATCTAATGTAAATTTGCAATGAGTATACATATAGATATATCTACAAATACATGGACAAATTTTATGACTGACACACTAAATAGATTCTGTTTCAAAAAGCTTTACTATGAACCATATAGTTTACTCAAGGTATTCTAAGAATCATGTATGGAGTTGATAATGTATTATATTATGACTTTTGTTTCTACGGCTCCTCAGAACTTCTTTAAGTCATGTTAACACTGGATAATCAGAAGGTCTGAAGAGACTGGATTATAGGTTGACTTTTTCTGGACCTTCTGATAAAGCTAGATTGCTTTTTTAGGAGCCCATGGGATTTATCTGCAAAGCATACCATCTTGTAGGGAAGCCCTACTCTTCTTCCATCCCCATACTATTACAAACTTAAGATGATGACCAATATTCTGTATAAATTATTAAGAATGTCCCTGGAAACTCAAAACATAAGATTCCTAGGCACGAAGAATCTAAAAATCTCTATGATTAAATTAATATGATCTGACACGCTAAGCAAAAACTCCTAGAACTTTGAATAATATGATCCATGCCATCTAGCAGCAAAAGTAAAAGAAGAAAAAAATGTATTTATCAAAGATAGAGGAAGGGAATTAAGAGTATTTTTATCTTAATGAGTACTGAAAAATGTATAGAATTGCTGAATCATATTGTACACCTAAAACTAATATAATTATACTTGAATAAAAAATTGTGTTATTTAATATGGATGTTAAAGGTTTACATTAAGGGGCACCTGGGTGGCTCAGATGGTTGAGCGACTGCCTTCGGCTCAGGTCATGATCCTGGAGACCCTGGATCAAGTCCCGCATCAGGCTCCCTGCTCCGCAGGAAGCCTGCTTCTCCCTCTCTCATTCCCCCTGCTTGTGTTCCCTCTCTCACTGTGTTTCTCTCTGTCAAATAAATAAAATCTTAAAAAAAAAAAGGTTTACATTAAAATTAACGCTATATCTTTTTCTTATTCCTACACTGTGGTAAGAATTATATGAAAATATTCCTATTCCTCTTTTGATAATGTAGTATGAAATAATTCCCCTCCACTCAAAGTCTTTGAAAGAATGATTATGACATTCCCAGGGGATGAAATATTTTTAGAAAAATTATATGCCCAATGTAAGGTGATATTCTAGGTAGCAATCTGTTTATAATCTGTAATAATATAATTATGCTACTGTTCTTTACATATTCTCCTTTGTGTTGTAAATTAATTATAAAATGTTTATCAATTACACTGTCATCATGAAAGGAGGGAAAAAATACTCTCAAGAGCATTTCTAATGATTTAATTAAGAAGTATTATAAAGAAGGTAATGAATCAAGCCTAAATAGAAAAATTGAACAACCCTTCTGGGATTCACATAAAATTATTTATAGATGTGTTAATGTGTGTTTTAATAACATAGAAAAGTAACTCCAAATAGTACTTCCAACAGATTTTTAACAAGAGCATGTTGTAATAAAAGCAAAATATGTGTGTGCGCTTAATATGGATTCACATTTAACTTTTTTAAACTGCTAGTGTATTCAGTAATACATTTCACTTCACAGTAAAATAACATCATCCAAATGAATTTACCCTCCCCCTTCAACATAAACAAATCCCTTAATTGTAACATCTTTCATTAGTGTAGTACATTTGTTATAAATTATGAGCCAATATAGATACTTATTAAAGTCCACAGTTTACGCTAGTATTCTTTTTGTGTTGTACATTCCACCTTTTGACAAAAGTAGAATGACATGTATTCTCCATTACAGTATCTTATAGAATAGTTTCGTTGCCCAAAATACACCCTGGGCTAAACCTATTCATTTCTCCTTTCTTCCCCTCAGACCCCTTACAGCCACTGAAAGTTTTACTATCTCCACATATTTATCTTTTGCAGAGTACTATATAGTTGGATTCATACAGTATGAGCCTTTTATGAGCCCATATGTTGGCAATATGTATTTAAGTATTCCCAAGTCTTTTCACGACTTGAAATCTCATTTTTTTATTGCTGAATAATATCTCATTGTGTGTCACAGTTCATTTATCCATACACCTTTCTTGGCTGTTTCCAAGTTGGGGCAAATAAGAATAAAGATCTGATAAACAAAGTTTTCGTGTGGACCTAAGTTTTTAATTTGAATAGTATCAAGGAGTAAAATTTTGGATTGCATAGTAGGTAAGAGTGTGTTTGTTGTGTAAGAAAATGCAAAATTGGGGCGCCTGAGTGGTTCAGTTGGTTAAGCGACTGCCTTCGGCTCAGGTCATGATCCCAGAGTCCTGGGATGGAGCTCCACATCTCCCTCTCTCACTCCCCCTACTTGTGTTTCCTCTCTGGCTGTGTTTCTCTCTGTCAAATAAATAAAATCTTAAAAAAAAAAAAAAAGAAAGAAAAAAATGCAAAATTGTCTTTATAACTGATTTCTCCATTTTGCATTCCTACCAGCAGTTAATAAGAGATTCTGCTGCCTCACATCCTTACCAGCATCTGGTGTTGGTATTTTGTATTTTAGCCATTCTAATCAGTGTATAGGTATTTCATTGTTGTTTATATTTACAATTGCTTCCTAACATATCTTGCTGAGCATCTTCTCATATGCTCATCTGCTATCTATACATCTTCTTTGCTTAGGTGTCTGTTCAACTCTATTGTCTACTTCTTAATTGGCTTGTTTACCCTCTTACTGCTGACTTTTAAGGTTTCTTTGTATATTCTGGAGACGAGTCCTTTGTGAGATATGTTTTGAAAATATTTTCTCCTAGTGTGCCACTCGCTTTTCATTCTGTCAATGTTAGTTTTTTACAGAGAAGCTTGCAATTTTAATAAAGTCTAATTTAATATTTTCTTTTATGAATCATGTTTTTAGAGTTGTACCTAAAAAATCATCATACACAAAGTCACCTGTTTTATGTAATCTTCCAAGAGTTTTGTAGTTTACATGTAGGTCTGTGATTTTGACTTGATTTTTATGAGTAGTATAAAGTCAGTGTCTAGATTCATTTTTGTGCATGTCTATTCCTAGTTGTTCCAGAACCATTTGTTGAAGAGGTTATATTTTCTCCATTCAATTCATCAAAGATCAATTAACTATATTTGTGTGGGTATATTTCTGGCTTCTCTATTTTGTTCCATCAATGGATTTATCTGTGCTCTTGCCAACATCACATTGCCTTGTTTAGTGTAGCTTTATAAGCTTTGAAGTGAGGTAGTGTTAGTCCTCTATCTTTGTTTCTCTCCTGCAATACTGTGGTGGCTATTCTAGGTCTTTTATTTTTCCATATAAACATTAGAATCAGTTTGTCTATATCCATAATATAACTTGATAGTATTTTCATTGAGATTGCAGTGACTATGTAGATTAAGTTGGGAAGAACTGACATCTTGACAATATTGAGTCTTTCTGTTTATGTACATGGAATATCTCTCCACTTACTGGACTTTTTTGGATTTCTTTCATTAGAGTTTTACAGTTTTCCTCATATAGATCTCTACATCAAAACATTTTTTGATGCTCATTAAAGTGTTCTTAACTTGAAATTCTAAGTGTTCATTGATGGTATCTAAGAAAGCAACTGACTTTTGTATGTTAACCCTTTATCTTTTTACCTTGTTATAATCACTTGTTAGTTCCAGGGAGTGTATTTTCTTGATAAATCTTTGTTATTTTCTATATAGACAATCATGTCATCTACAAAGACAATTTTATCTCATCTTATTACATCAGCTAGAACTTTAGTAAAATGTTGAATTGTATTACTGGTGAGAGCAGACACCCTTGATTTTTATCTTAGCAAGAAAGCATCTATTTAATTGCCATTAAATATGAAGTTGGCTATAGGTGTTTCAGCTATAGTTCAAGTTGAAAAAGTTCTTCTCTGTTCCTAGTTTGTTGAGAATTTTTTGTCATGAGTGTTGAATTTTGTCAATATTTCCCTACATTTATTGACATGATCATAGAATTTTTTTTTTTTTAGATTTTATTTATTTATTTGACAGAGGGAAACACAGCTGGAGAGGGAACACAAGCAGGGGGAGTGAGAGAGAGAGAAGCAGGCTTCCCGCTGAGCAGGGAGCCCGATGAGGGGCTCGATCCCCGATCTCAGGGATCATGACCTGAGCCAAAGGCAGTAGCCCAACCGACTGAGCCACCCAGGCGCCCCTGACATGATCATAGGATTTTTTTAAAATTTGGACTGTTCATGTGATGCATTACATTAATTAGTTTTTCAATGGTAAGTCAACTTTACATTTCTGAAGTAAATCTTACTTCATTGTGACTTTTTATACATTGCTGTTTTTTATTTACTAATATTTTATTAAGAAATTTGTACCTATGTGGGACGCCTGGGTGGCTTAGTCGGTAAGTGACTGCCTTCGGTTCAGGTCATGATCCCAGGGATCTGAGATCAAGCCACACATCGGGCTCCCTGTTCCTTGGGAAGCCTGTTTCTCCCTCTCTCACTTCCCCTGCTTGCATTCCCTCTCTACCTGTGTTTCTCTCTGTCAAATAAATTTTAAAAAATCTTTAAAAAAAAGTTTGTACATATGATCATGAGATACTGGTCTGCAGGTTGCCTTTTTTATTGTCTTTGGCTTTGGTATCAGGATAATGCTTATCTCACAGAATGAATTAGAAATTACTCCCCCATTTTCAGGAGAGACTAAAAATTAATGTAATTTCTCCAATAAATGTTTGCTAGAATTCACCAGTGAACCCATGTGGGCCTGGTTCTTTCTCTCTTGGAAGGCTAATAATTCTGGATTTAATATCTTTAATAGATGCAGGCACAGTCATATTATGTATTTCTTGTCAGAGATTTCCTGGATTATGTCTTTCAAAGATTTGGTCCCTTTTATCTAGGTTATAAAAGTTGTGGGACTCCAAATAATTTTTTTCCTTTAAGGATAATGCCATCAGGGATTTGTTTTTTAAAGTATACAAGGCTTTACCTTTTTATTATTATTAACACTTTAATATCTCATTTGTTCTGATTTCATAGGAAAGCACTATTTTAGATAACTGAATATGCTCGATATTCAAAGGCTAAATCTTTATGCAATAATATTATTTCAGCTATGTTTTCAACAAACAAGTTTTCATAATATGTTATGTATTTTTCTTTGGAAAACCATTTAGTAAACGTGTTGACCTCATTTCATCAATGACTTCATCATTATCATAATCTAAGTTGAAACATTATTTAAAAAAGAATAACCTCACATCTGCTCAACTTTTATGCTCTAGTTGATATTACTTCTGCCTTGTCTTTGTAGCAGGCTCTCCGATGTTCTCCATGTGCTAATTCATCTGAGTTTGGGTACACAACTGGAGTTATATAATGCTTTTGATTACCACCAGGCTCTGCTAATTTTATTGGTAATTTAAGGAATTTTTTTTATTTATTTGTCAGATTTTATTTATTTAAGATTTTATTTATTTATTTGTCAGAGAAATCACAAGTAGGCAGAGAGGCAGGCAGAGAAAGGGGGGGAAGCAGGCTCCCTGCTGAGAGAGAGCCTGATGTGGGTCTCTATCCTAGGACCCTGAGATCATGACCTGAGCCAAGGCAGAAGCTAAACTCTCGGAGCCACACAGGCATCCAGTAATTTAAGGAATCTGATATTGGAGAGGTCATTGCCTCTTTCCAGAGAACAAATATTCTAGAAGTTTGAACTTATGGGCAATTTGAATTTTATGAGTGAGATAATTCCACCGAATTTTAAAAATAGTACAGTAACCAGTGGAAATATCCTTAATTCTAAATAGCTTATTATTTACAACCTATAAATACTTGAATAAATATACAGACTGGAGGGTTCTAAAGAAATAAATCTACCTCATAATTATTTTTCAGTATCTTAATGAATATTTAATTCATTATAAAAATTAATGTTATTTAATCTCATTTATTATGCTTATTGTTATAGTAGTAAAATGAGTGAAAATCAACACATTATTTCTCCAAAAGCTTTGAATAAGTTGGCATCAAATGGAAGTACCAAATCGAGCAAACATAGCAAAGCATTAAATGTTTAGACAGTTCCACATGATTAATAGAAATGAAAACGACACATTTCTATGCTTGAAACTCAATGCAAATTCTTATATAATTACAGAGGATTCTATAACTACTTTCATCAACTTAAATTATTTCCTTTAATGATGAAATGTAATTATAGCCTTTGATAGTCTCACAAATAAAATTGCATAACTGACGTTATTAACTGGAAATTCCTACTAACAGAGGCCAAATGGAGCTTTGGTACAACAATTGACAATCACAATGATGAGGAATTAACATGCACTTAAAATGACTTCTATGATGTAATTTAAATATAATATTTTGATTTTACAGCTTTAATCCATAGTGCTACTAAGGATAGAATAGTTTTCTGTATTATTATTATTTTTTTAAGATTTTTATTTATTTATTTGACAGAGAGAAACACAGCTAGAGAGGGAACACAAGCAGAGGGACTGAGAGAGGGAGAAGCAGGCCTCCTGCCGAGCAGAAAGCCCGATGTGGGGCTCGATCCTGGGTCTCCAGGATCATGACCTGAGCTGAAGGCGGTCGCCCAACCAACTGAGCCACCCAGGCGCCCCAGTTTTCTGTATTATTAAAATAATGTTATGTATCTAGCTTATCTAATAATATTTATATTAACCAGAGGACTTGATGAGCAAGCCATGTTATATAAAATAGAGTATTTATAGAATGTTTTATCAAGATATTTGTTTTATTCTAATATAAAGTCAATACTAAAAGTAACATAGAGTCTAGTTTGAATGGTGTGGAGTGTAGAGCTAGAGGGTTTGATAGGAGTTTCTGCCCATGAAACTTCTGGCAGTAGGAGGTTGATCAATATATGTATGAAAGGTACAAACTCACTTCCCAGAAGACAGATGTCAACAGAGATGTCTTTTGTTAGACTAATAATATTAAAAATACTGACATCCTTAAAATTTGAGATATTTCACATTTGGAAAAACTTTTATAGCTTTCTATGAAATACCTCCAAGCAAATAGGTAATAACTGAGTAACAGCTGCCATAATCAGAAAAATTCTAAAGCCTGTTCACCACAATCCCCATTCAAATCTCTCTTCTCATTGACCTTCTCCTATGGAATTGAAATAGTTGAGTTTGACTCCTAATATAATGTCTCAAAACCTTGATTTTTTTGAATAATTAGATGATTATAAAAACCTTTATTCACAGAACAGTTTAAAGATCAAGTAAGGTGAGTATTTTCTGTAAGCTGTTGTGTCCCATATAAAATCTCTAGTCTCTCTAAACTATCATTACCCTATGAAGAAAGAAAGCCAGATGGCATTGTCACATATGCATAACTTGTATATTTATGTATATGCATATGTATATATTTCAGCTCTAGCATGATTCATGTTCTCCTGGAAAAGAAAAATCCCTTTCTATAAAATTGCATTGAAATTTATCTGAAAAAATAAGATTGAAGCCAATACCAAAACATGTGCCACAGTGTTGCTAAAGTACATTAACAATAGTTGGTAGGTAAGGAAACATCTTGAATCATCTAGGCAGGCAATTCATAATGGCTGATTGCTCCCACAGCAGATATTAAAGATGCAAAATTTCAAGACAGCAAAACCAATAGACTGTTTTTGAAGCACCTTAAATAAAGGAGGGTTAGTTGATAGTGAGGCAATGTTGGGCTTGGAGATCTGAGTCAGTGAGGGTGTTGATGGAGAACGAACAGGTAGAGCAACACGTGAACACCTGATGGCTCTGCAAAACTGGGGGTGTACCTCTCAACTCCTAGAAGCAAATAAGTAAGGCAACCCACGGAAGCAAAGCAAGTGATTATATTTACTTTTTTTTTTAAGATAATAGCTAAAAGGGTTCCTGTTTCAGAGTTATAGTTATGGTACAGGTATTTTCCTGGCAAGACGATATAATTTTTTTCTACTATTCTGTTTCCTGTTATGCAGAAAAAATTGCAATAAACCAAATAGCATTTACATTACATCTCCATCATTGTCTTAGTTGTAAAATTTGTATTATCTAATCCATACTGCAGACATGCATGTTGTGGTTGAGCAGACTATACATATATAGGCAAACACATAGACACGGTGCTGGTAATGAGCATCACCCTCATTGTATGTTTCTGGGTTAACATTGGTCAAAAAGTAAAAGTTGATGTGATTTTTTGGAGTTGGAAGTGAAGTAGCCCCCTTATACTATGAAGATTACCTTTGATTAAAACAGGTGAGACACATATGCCAGCATGTCATCAAATTCCAGTTTGTTTCCATTCATGGCAATTTTCTGTCTAGTTCTCCTTCTTAACTGCGAGTTTTGCTGACCAAAAGAGACCCTATGTTAATAGTCAGATGTTCCCTGTAAACTCACAGAGGTGTACAATCTCTGGAGACCAATAACCTTCCAGGGTCTCCTGTATCAGCTTTTATTTTCATGTTATTTATTTATTTATTTGCAGGCCTCTTCCTGCAGTTGGATACACTTAAGTTTCAGATTTTCTTGCAAGTGCCAACTCACCTCCCCCAGGGAAGGTTAATGTTCTTCATTCACTTGTTAAACTACATTTGGATCTTCACTATACTAGCTCCTCACTAAAATTGTGTAAGCTCTAATTCCTGTAAAGACTCTCTTTGTCCACAAAGCCCACAGTGATTTCTTTTCTGAATGTACCTTGTATAAAACAGTGTTGCAAAGATGGCCACAACAGAATTTCCAGTTAAACCCAGTCTTTCCCAATGTGACCTTGCCTGCCTTCCTACTCTCAGACCTTGAGACTGGTGACATATTTTCATTGCTTAGCTTTCAACTGGCCTAAAAGCTTCTACTTTCTGTTTCAGGAAGCCAGTTCCAATGTAAGACGTGTAACTATACTAAAACCTTCATGCCTTGAGAAATTCAAGCCACATTGTGACTCCCTGGAAGATGAGACGGAGAGAGAAAAGGGCCAATGAGAATCTAGGGAACAGATAAGTGAGGATGCCATCTTAAAAGCAGACCCTAGCCATTCTAACCCCAGCCATCCCATATTGATGAAAGAGGAAACCCACAGTCAAGCACTTCTTAAAAATTAGACTTGAAATTGTGAACAAAATAAAATAGCTATTTTTAGCAACTTAGTTTTTAAGTACTTTGAAATACAGCAATAAAGAGGCAGACTTTGCCTTATTCCCAGTAAACATCCTTGATGCATCAAATAGTTTTGTAAGAGTGGCTCTGTGTTCATATCCTGAGTCAAATATATTGAAAATTAAGTTTTAAATATTATGAATGCAAAATGATAATGAGAAAGTATATCTATAATCTTAATTGAGCATTACCTAGCCTCATATTAATCTGGGACTTTATTTTTCACATTGACTGACTATTAAGGTTGAAGTTTCTGACCCTACATACTTGGCTTTCTCTAAGATTAATTTCTTTCATTTATATGTTTGCCTTTTATAATGACAACTTATAAATCACAATGATTCTAAGCACAAGGAATTATTATAATCCTTTAAGAGTTTGCACCATTATTCCAAAAGTGACTCTGTGACAGTATATATTTGATATATTGAGACTGTTCTTGCCAAAAAGTCACAACAAAAGGTGAAGTATTCATCTTAAAACAATTTATCACTTCAAGTATGTATAAGGAAACTATAATTTGTAAAACTACTTCTAGAGTGAATTCTAGGTTTTATTTTATTAATAGTGCTTCAGTCTGTGCTGGTGATACCTCCCCCAAATTTACTTTAGCTCACCAAAATGTATTTTGCTAAGTGACATTCCTGCCAAAAATGGATAAATTGAATTTGTTTATAGGAAAGCAACAGGCAACCTCAAATTGAGAAATAGTACAAATTACCCTACATATTTCAAAATATCAAGGTCAAGAAAGACAAAGAAAAGCTGAGATGCTGAAACAGATTAAAAAAAATAATGTAGTTTTGCATTTAGTATCATTATATGAACTACAGAGATTGGCAGTTTGTGCAGATGACTGCCTACCCGTCCATCTACACATATTTGTTCACTGAGACATAATTTACATATAGTAGAATACATAATCTGAAGTGTGAACTTGAACTTTTTACATGTTCATATTTATTGACTGAACATTCATATTAAGATATAGAATATTTCCAGTATAACTAAGATCTTCCCTTTCCTTCCTTCCTTCCCTTCCTCCCTTCCCTTCCCTTTTCCTTCCTTCCTTCCTTCCTTCCTTCCTCCCTCCCTCCCTCCCTCCCTCCCTCTCTCTCTCTCTCTCTCTCTCTCTTTCTTTCTTTCTTTCTTTCTTTCTTTCTTTCTTTCTTTCTTTCTTTCTTTCTTTCGTTGCTTTCATCCTAATGGCATTCTTTCATCATAGAGTAATTTTGCCTCAAAATAAGATCACATTGTAGCTGGTATGATGATGACCCACTGGAGGACAGGAAACAAGTATAGCAGTTTGAGGCTGGCAACAAAAGACACCACTCACTAAGGTGCAGGGTAGTGGGAGGGAGAGGTAGTTGGGACTTGCTAAGATGTTGCATGCTAAAATGATCATGGTGCTCACTGTAAGATTTGTACCACTGTCTCCAGCACTACTGCACTGACCTGGCACAGACCTTATCTGTTAGTGACCTAGCTATGGTTAACCATTAGAATGACAGTAAAAACCACAGGAATTAAAAAGAACCCTTTTTCTACTGACAAGACCTAAGTTTGCACCAGCTGAAGAAATGTTGCTAGAATCCAGTTCAAGAATTATAAATCAAGGCACAAAAAGGTGTATTTGAACTGAGAGTCTAAAAAAAATTGAAGGGGCACTGGGTGGCTCAGTCATTAAGCAGCTGCCTTCCACTCAGGTCAGGATCCCAGAGTCCTGGGATGGAACCTGTGCATCGGGCTCTCTGCTCAGCCGTACGTCTCCTTCTCCCTCTCTCACTCCCCCTGCTTGTGTTTCCTCTCCTGCTGTGTCTCTCTCTGTCAAATAAACAAATAAAGTCTTTTTAAAAATAAATAAAAATTTAAAAAAATAAAAAAATTGAAAACCGGTATATGTCACCCATACTAAGCATCCAAAAAATTACCTCAAGCTTTACCACATAATGAGACAAGGATTGTGGAGAACAAAAAGAGAAAGTAAGCCCCAATGTTGAAGCACTTTTGAGCCACTGTGTAAGCCATGTCTGCTACGCTCACATTACCATATCAGCCAATGCAAGCCTAGGGTCAGTGCGTCCAGAGATCTCATGATGTCATGAACGAATTAAAGCCACTGCTGCTACAGTTTTCTACTACATTGTTCTTCGGTAGACCACCATTTGTGTTGTTTCCAGTTTCTTCCCCCATTATGAAGAAAGCTGCTACAAATATTTTTATGTATGTTTCTAGTAGGCAGAAGCACTCATTTCTGTTACATATATACACAAGAGTGGAATTGCTGGACAATTGGATTAATATATTTAGCTTTAATAGAAAATGTCTAAAATATTTTCAAGTAATTATAATAAATTTAGCCTCTCACCAACAGCAATGAAGCCTCCAGTTGTTCTACATTCTCACTAATCCTTGAATTGTCAGTTGTTTTAATTTTAGTTGTTCTGGTATGAATGTAACTTTTATCTTTTCACGGTGTGAATTTGCATTTCCATGTGACAACAGTATTGGGCATCTTTTCATTTGGTCATTGGATTTACTCATTTGTAAAGTGCTTGAAAAGTCCTCAATCATTTTTTAATACTTGGTTGTCTTACTGGTTTCATTTTCATTTCCAGGAATTTATTGTGCATTTTAGATACTTGTTTTTTATTATATACACATGCATTGCAGATTTGTTCTTCCCAAAGGGCTTCTCTTCTAACTCTATTTTTTTTTAAATCCAAAGGTCTTATTTTTAATGAAGTACTATTTTCTCCATTTTTCTTTTATGGTTGGAGTTTTTGTATATATTTAAAGAAATACTCATATATCTTAGCTTCATGATAATAATCTTATTTTTCCTCTTATTTTAGAAGCTTTCTTGGTTTTATTTTTCACAGTTAGTTCTATTATTTCCTCCTTTTGAATTGTGTATTGTAGAAGGTATAGGACAAGATTTTATTTTATAGATATCTACTTAACACCACCATTTATTGATTAGACAATGCTATATCTTAGCATTCTCTCAAAGGCAGACCCCATGGAGGAGTTCTTTTTAATTCTCTTTATGTTGGTTTGGGTAGAGGTTGTACTAGCCATGTATATTCTTTTTTGTGTGCTCCTTTGCAAGAAGAATTATAAATAGCAGGAAGTACATGATGGGAGTGGCTAAAGCCCTGAGGGTTTGGCCAGAATACCAGAAAAGGACACCTTTGGAAATGTAAAAATGGAGAGAAGGCACCAGAGAGGATAGAGATGGAAAAAGGCAACCACATAATCACCACATTATATTGTAGTACCTCCCTAAGCTGCAGGTGCATGAAAATGGCTGGAATAAGCATATCAGAGATTTTTGAGAACTGAATTATGGTGTCTACCACTACCCAGAGTAGCTCTTGTGTCCACAGAATCCAGGCTGGAACTTCAAATATAAACCCTACCCAGTGGATTGCCTTCTGAACAAAACAAAATTATATCAACATTTTCTAGATCCTACAGGTACCCCGGTCTCATCATACAGTAATCAGAACACCCGTGATACAATCCAAGATTACCTGGCATACACTGAACAAGGAAAAATCTAAATACATCTAATGGAAAATGTGAATCAACAGACACCAATACCAAGATGACCCAAATATTTGAATTATCAAAGTTTATAAAAAAACAGTTATAATTACCATGGTCTAAGAAGTAAGAACACAACCTGGAAAAGAATGAAATGATAGATGTTACCAGCAAAGAAACAGACATCAGAAAGAACAACCAAATGGAAATTCTTGAACTGAAAACATAATAAAAGAAATAAAAATAAACTAGAATGAAGGAAAGTTTCAGTATAAGAATAGAGAGATGATAGAGGAAAAAGAGAACTTGAAGATTGATCAACAGAAACTTCTCTTTCTGAACAAGAGAAAAAAATAAAATAAAAGGAACAGAACCTCAGTGATCCCAGGGAAATATCAAAAGGTCAATATTCATGTCTTTGAAGTACCAGAAGTTTAGGAAAATGTGATTGGTGCAGAAAAATATTTGAGACCATAGTGACAACTGTCCAGATTTAATGAGATATAACCATTATCCCAGAAGTGTAATGACCACTAAACATATAAATCAAATAAAGCTGCCTTCAAACACATAGAATTATTATTTAAATTAATGTAAATTTCTCATCGAAAATGACAAGAAGCCAAAAGAAAGTAGCAAATCAAAATAAAATATCTGCCAACTCAGATTTATTTGTTCAACAAAAATATCTTTCTGAAATGAATGAAGGAATATTAAGGGAATGTGACTTAAAAAAAATAAAATGCCAAAAGTTCTCCAAGTAAAAAAACAGATGGAAAGGAATTTGGAACATCAGAAATGAAGGAAGAGCTACTTAACTGATGTCCTTTTATAATTTATAATTACATATATGGTTTATATTATAAATATTATTACCTTTGTATAATAAAAAAATATACCTAAAAGTAATTCACATTGACATGACCATCCAGGCAGGGAATGCAGGGCAAAAAGCAAACAAACAAAAACCAGAACTAATGATTTTTTTTTCAGGAAATATCAAAACCTATCAGAATAATGTTATGCTTCTTTATTACATCAGAGTAGTACTTAAGTAGAGAAAAAAGTAATATATCCACTTAAGAAAACAACTTGAAAATTGAAACTATATTTTAATATTATATTCATAGAAAGAGAATGTGATTCTATTTTTTCCTTCACTCCTATGTTCTTAGTTGTCCTTTGGATGGTTATATATGCCCAACAGAACCAAACAGGAATGAGGGGGTAATGACCGTGCATGTAAGTATACAGGCTATTGCTATCTAAATGAAGGGAAATGAAGCATGCTGATTAGTACCTGTATGTAAAACATTTAGATATTAGAAACAACAATAAAAAAAGACTTTTCAAAATAGTTAAAAATGTAATAGATATAGAACCGGAAATATATAGGAAAAAAGGGATTCAAATAGGTATCAATGTGGAACAAATAAGGGATTTTAGTGTAGCCTGGTTCATATTATGCCAAAAGATTTCATTATTTCTTTTTTTTTTAACTTAACCAAGAAAAATAATCTTTATGAGAGGACTTTGTAAACTAAGTCCCTCTGAAAGTGAAAATTAGTATGTATTACTATGCTCCTAAATTTAATTTTATTTTTTTTATGTTTGTGTTTTTAAATGGAAACTGTAGATGGGGAATAAAATTATTATATTGCTACATTGCAAATGCACTTAGGTTGCAGTAGCAAAATAGTATAGTAGTCACTAAAACTCCAGTTTACAGTATTTCCTTATCAAGAGAAAAAAATACAAATTTTTTCTATATATTGAGAAAAAATAAATGCCTCTTTTTGTTCAAGGCTATCCTCTTGCTTTCTTAAAGACAAAACATTGTTTAATTTAAAAACCAAGACAAAACAAAACAAAACAACAACAACAAAATCAAAGGGCTAATCCAACTTGATTAGCAGGCAACTTTTAATATATCTTCCTTTACATTTTAACTGAAATGCTTTGAATGAGCATTGAGAATAAATAGAGATGTGCTATCACTTATCATGTTGGGCTCAAAATGCCAGTTCTCAGAACTCTATTTTCTCATTTTCTTTTTAAAATCTTCAATTAGGGTATGATGCATACAAGTAATAGGTACTTGTAAAAGTCTCATGATTTAAACAGCAAGACACATTTAATTAAACCAAAGAAGAAGAAATGATCTATATTTAGATTTGCTGCTTTCCATTAAAGTAACTTTATTAAAAGTATTAAAATCTAAATTTAAATACTGTAAACTGATTAGTCCATTAATCATAAGATTATAGATACCATTAATACATCCTTATTAGTGTGATAGCAATCAAATTTTATTCAAATGTCTTAGATGATATTTGGGCTGTTTTTCAAGAGGCAGATAATATTATATACTTTCTTCACCAGATAATTATAAAGATTGTCAAAACAACCTGCCATGCTGACCCTTGTTAGTGTCTGTGGCTGGTAAGGGTTGTGTTTCCCCATTTCTGGCCAACTGGTTATAACCAAGAACAAATATCAGTGCTAACACATCTACAAATCCTGATATTGGAAGAAATGGACTAGATTTTAAATTCACTACTTTTGAAACACTTCTTGTCACTGTCATATTTTTCTCTGCTTTTACCTAGTCTTGAGAGTTACATTTCTATCAAAATTATCATAAGCGATTTTGGTCTTATATCTATTAGAATGTCCATAATGTTTCAGCTAACAATATAAAACAAGGAAAAAATAAAAATCTAATAGGGATTTTTCACATTAGTTTGCCAAAATGTGTCTTTCATGGACATATTAACTATGTTGTTAAAAAGGGAGAAATTATTTATGGTTTCTTGTCTTTGAATAAGATCCTGTTTCTTTTTGAGGTTATTCTTTCTTTTACCTTCATGCCAAGTAATGAAAGCCAAAAAAAACCACAATTATACGGCAAGTGAACCTTAAATATATCAGACCTATTCATGAATGCTTTCTTCCAGTTAACAAGTATCTTTTTTACTGAGTAACAAGTTAATATTTTGACCTATTTACTGATGGTAGTAATGGTTACCATTAGCCTATGTTTAATATTTAAAAACATCACACAAAAATTGTTTTGTTTTATTTTGTTTTCTTTTGGGGGGGAGGAGAAGAGAGAGGGAGAGAGACTCCTAAACAGGCTTCATACCCAGCGTAGAGCCATATAGGAAGCCTGATCTCGCAACATGGAAATCGTGATCTGAGCTGAAAGCAAGAGTTGGATACTTAACTAAGCCACAAGGCACCCCTCAAAACTGTGTTTTTATTACTGATATGGATGTGGTTGGCATGTATTTAAAATAATTAAATTCGCAACATTTTTTTTTTCTTTAAGGAAGTCTCAGGTAGTCTTTCAGTTTATATTCAAATATGACTATGTATCAGTATGCTTATATTGAATTTTTCCATTTAGAGTTGAAAACACCAAGTTTTAAAGAAACCAAAAGAAAAATTCTACAACAAAGTTCTAAGCTTTTATCCCTATATGACAATAATATATTACCTGCCATATTTAAAGCTTTTATTTAAAGATGACTAGGGGCGCCTGGGTGGCTCAGTTGGTTGAGCGACTGCCTTTGGCTCAGGTCATGATCCTGGAGACCCGGAATCGAGACCCACATCGGGCTCCTTGCTTGGCGGGAGGCCTGCTTCTCCCTCTCTCACTCCCTCTGCTTGTGTTCCCTCTCTGGCTGTATTTCTCTCTGTTAAATAAATAAAATCTTAAAAAAAAAAAAAGATGACTGCATAGACTCAGTCCTCTTTTTATGGCTCCTCCTTTCCTCCAATATAAACAGCAGTACCACAAGCAGAGGGATCTATTTGATAGTAGATTTCCTTATTATGCATGAAATATAAGAAAATCATAAGATTTTAGGTTTTGAGGAAAACTTCAAGAACATTAAATCTTATGGTCTTTGATAATTTTTTGGCTAATATATTCCTTTATGAATCTGGTTCATTTTTTTTTAATATTTTATCTATTTACTTGACAGAGGGAAAGATCACAAGTAGGCAGAGAGGCAGGCAGAGAGAGAGGAGGAAGCAGGCTCCATGCTGAGCAGAGAGCCCAACACGGGCCTCAATCCCAGCACCCCGAGATCATGACCTGAGCTGAAGGCAGAGGCTTTAACCCACTGAGCTACCCAGGGCCCCAAATCTGGTTCATCTTCTGGACCCACTCTATAAAGCAAAGTAAATATGGACATTCTTTTAGCTGGTATTAATTAACTGGTATTAATTAACTGATATTAATATGAGGGGCTCTATTAGACACTGATGAACAAACAAATACAAACTTTCCTAGTGACAGTTATAATCAGTGTGAAAGAATTGCATTAATAAAATAATCACAAATATGTAATTTTACAAACAGATAAGTGCTCTCAACTAAACATTACAAGAAGCTTCAATGTCTGTTAAATCTGTCCAGTGCAATAGTAATACCTGTAAACAATTAGTAATTTTGTGAAGATCCAGGCAGCGGGGGGTTTATGTCTGTATCCTCCCAAAAGCCATGTTTGAAGTACCAACAGAAGTACCAAATAGAAGTCATCTAATCTGTGGTATTTAGTTATGGAAGACTGAGAGAGGCAGCTAATAATAAGTTAATAAGGGGAAGACGCATTGTAAAACATTTCAGACAAAATCTGTAGAAGCCCTAAAGTAATAGGAAGCATGAAAAAAGCAAGAAGTTCAGTGTGAGGGACATGCTGACCTCAAAGAGAAAACTGCATGAAGAGAGGATTGAAGGTGTGTGTGTTGGGGGAGGGGGGTTACTGACAGAGAACTTAAGTCCTTTAAAGCCATTTTAAAAATTTTCAGCTTCATTCTAATTGTAATGGGAAGTCGTTATTTTTTTTATGTTTAGAGATGTTTAATGATCAATTTCTTATTAAAATAGCACTGTATTTTGTATGTAGCAGAAAGAGTTTTAAAATGTCAAGAGGAGACAATCACACCAGTGCCAAAGTTTGTATATTCCTTCGCACCCCAAACTCTTGTATTTCTATAAATCTTATTTATAGATGAGGAAACTAAAGGAATAGTAATGAGTGAGTACAGGACTGTTATTTGCTGAGGCTAAGCAGGCACAAGAGGCTAAATTAGGAAGGGTTTTGTGTAACAGGATAAAGGATTTGAGATTTATTCACAAAGGAAAAGGAATCTACCAAGTGAATTAAAATTGTAAGTCAGTCAAACCTTTACTACATTTACTCAATATTTTCGTTTGGTGCTTATGTAACAGATGCTATGCTAGATTACAGAACATATTGTGACTAAGATAGGCAAAGATTGTAAAAATAACCTGAATACACAAAGATCACTCTGTCATCAGCATGATTAATTATATTTCAATAATCCAGATAAATGGACACCTGGGTGGCTCAGTCCCTTAAGCCTTTAGCCAGGTCACGATCCCAGGGTCCTGGGATTCAGTCCTGCATCTGGCTCCCTGCTCAGCAGGGAGTCTGCTTTCCCTCTACCATTCTCCCTGCTCATGATCTCTCTCTCTCTCTCTCTCTCTCTCTCTCTCTCATGCACACACACACAACTCTCTCTCAATTAAATAAATAAAACATTTTTTAAAAAAGATACTCCAGATGAAAAATAATCAGGGTCAATATTAAACAGAAAACAGAAGATATTTAAAACACATTAAGGATATGAAACTATTATTTTTAAACTGACTGATATTCACATTAAAAATAATTTTTAGATAAAAACATAGAGTGAAATTATATATATATATACATATATATATAATCTGTGTGTGTATGTTTAACTAAGGAGTCTGAGAGTATAGAAAGTATATAAAAGAAGAAAGCTAAAGAGATAAGCAGGTCATTGATTTCAAAGCATTTGACATACATATTGAACTTAAACATTTTATGATTTTTTTTTAAAATCAAGGAAAACAAAAGTGAAAGTTCAGCAAAGACAGAAAACCACCTAAGAGTGGACAGGAGACTGCCTAGTTTTGGAGCTACCAAACATATGAACTTGAGCATATCAAACAAAGATAAATTATGTATAAACCCATTCCTTGCCACCTCCACAGTTCACAGAGGATTACAAAAATAGAAAAAAGTCTTCCCAGATAACTGTACCCAGAGCTAACCTTACACAGTTTTGCTGTATGAAATCATACCATTTCATGTTGTGAAAAAACTCAAGCCAAATGTATAATTAAAATGATTTCTTCCCCGAAGGACACACAGACATACGACAGGGGTCAATGTATATCCTCTGTACAAGAAACTAACTTTAAACAGGCCTCAAAGCATTTTTACTGGTAAATTTTGGGAAATACAAGTTTTTGGTAAATTATCAGAAAACAAATGAAATTATTCCATGCACAATAAAGAATAGAACTTGCAAAGACTTCAAATATTGGAATTATTTAGCCCTTATGAAATGTAAAATAAATATATCCAAAAGATTTAAACAAATTGATAATGTGAGAAAAAATAAGTCAAAGAACTATAAAAATGACATTTCCCTGAGGGGAAATAGAATGAGATTAGATATGGAGAGTCAGCAATTTTTTTTTTCCAGGTTCAACACAGTGGTGTTTATCATTTTCCATATATATAACATTCTTTTGTATCAGTATTTAATAAAAACAATTTAACATGTTAACAAGTTTTTAAGAATCTCCAAAGCAGTGGGAGGGAAAGAGAAGACTTAGAACTACTCCCAGTTTCCAGCTCAATTAGGTAGTGTTATTTGGAAAGATGAAAAGGTGGGAGAAGGTGCAAGTTTGAAGAAACATGCATTTACTGTTTTTTTAAGATTTTAGTCATTTATTTATTTGAGAGAAAGAGCAAGTGAGCACATGAGCAGGGGGAGGAACAGAGGGAGAGGGACAAGCTGACTGCTGAAATACAGAACCAGAGGAAGGGCTGATCTCAGGACCTTTGAGATCATAACCTGAGCGGAAATCAAGAGTTGGAAGCTTAACTGCCTGAGCTACCCCAGTCCCTCGAAGGAACATGTATTTAAAACACTGCATTTGGAGGGATGCCTGGGTGATTCAGTCAGTGAAGCGGTTTCCTTCAGCTGGGGTCAGGATCCCAGGGTTCTGGAATCGACTGGCTATTTGCTTAGTGGGGAGTCTGCTTCTCCCTCTGCCTGCTGCTCCCCCTGCTTTTGATTGAGTGCTCTCTAACAAATAAACAAAATATTTAAGAAAAATAAAATGAGGGGAGCCTGGGTGGCTCAGCCATTAAGCATCTGCCTTCGGCTCAGGTCATATTCCCAGAGCGGGGAGATCAAGCCCCGCATTCAGGCTACCTGCTCAGTGGGGAGCCTGCTTCTCCCTCTCTCACTCCCCCTGCTTGTGCTTCCTCTCTAGCTGTGTTTCTGTCAAATAAATAAATAAAATATTTTTAAAAAAAGAAAAAGAAAATGATATAAAATAGCCTTTGATTCGGATCATGATCCCAGGGTCCTGGAAAGACGACCAATTTGGGCTCCCTACTCACTGGGGAATCTGCTTCTCCCTCTCCCTCTGCCCCCTCCTCACTTGTGCTTGCTCTCTCTCCCAAATACAATCTTTAAACCAAATAAAAAGAAACATTGCATTTAATATGTCTATGGAGCAGGTAAGTGAAGATATAGAGGTAGTAGTTAGGAATGTTGGTTAAAAATTCAGTGAAGATATAGATAAAAATCAAGAATCTTTTTTGTTTCTTTTTTTTTTTTTTAAGATTTTATGTATTGATTTGGCACAGAGAGATATCACAAGTAGGCAGAGATAGCGGTGGAAAACAGGGTCCCTGCTGAGCAGAGAGCCTGATGCAGGCCTCGATCCCACGACCCTGGGATCATGACCTGAGCCAAAGGCAGAGGCTTTAACCCACTGAGCCACCCAGGCGCCAAAAAACCAAGAACCTTTAAATGTATATAATGAGATGCAAGTCTAAGACAGGGAAAAGAACCAATAGTTATGCATTACTCAGAGTGCTGACAATCTCATACTGTCTCAACCCCATAGACTGAGATTTTGAAGACAGTTTTATGTTACAGTAACAGGCAGGAAGTGTTGAGGCACTAGGAGAATCATGATGTTGGTAACTCTTCTTATTGCTAGCCTTAAAAGGCTGAGGGTTACAGGTCAGCAGGTGGTTCTAGGCCCATAGAAACACAGGTGTCTGAGCCTTTCTTGTGAATAGAAGGAGGGGCCCCTCTCTGGGAGCCTGGATGATGCAGACTACAGCAGTCAGGTCAGCCCAGCAGGAAAGGGCAGGGCAGAGGACAGTGGACAAGTTGACTAGGAAGCAACCTGACAGTTACCAGGCTGAGATAGAAAGACACAGAACTCTCATATTTAAAAACTGATAAAGGGTTAAAAGAATAAGACTCACTTACCATTGAGGTAAAAGGAATAACAAAAGAAAATCTTTGACAAGAAGTAGAAGGTAACTTTTAAGCAGAAGGAGTAAGGAGGAGTGCCAAATGCTTTTGAAAAGGAGTCAGATAAGGGGGGAGTTGCCTGCAGGTTAGGAAGTGGTTGGGAATAGGGGACACCAGCGGTGGTTTGAAGCCAAACCAGGCAAGACTTACAGTAGGGAGTTTAGGACACAGTCAAGAGGTTTTTCTTGGTTTGAATCAGCAAAACTTGGTAACAATTTGCATATATAAGAAAAAGGTGACAAGAAATGGGATACATCTCCTATGACTTTAGCTCAGAAATATAACAAAATAAGAAACACAGAAAGAGGATGCTGATGAGGGGAAATATAATTTCCTCTATATTTCATTTTTAAATACACATTATACTTTTGAGTATGCAAGATGTTCATTGGCATTGCAAGTGAGCAGAGGAAAAGGAGACCTAGAATGCAATGGACTGGACTGTGTTCAATGACAGATAGTAGAGCATCATTATTATATTGGATAATATTTGGAAAATACAGCAGCCCATTTGTAATTAGTTGAATTTATCATAGAATACTGAGAAAAAGAAAAGCACCACTGGTAACCAGGTGCTGGTAATGTTAGCTAGACCTTATCGCTGGCCTGATATTCAGGACTAGGCCACGGTATTCTTCTGATGAACTCAAATAATTTTATATTAGACAATGCTAATCTGTGACCCTGACAAATTAAGATAAAACCAAGACCAGTACATAATTATGTCTGAGCACAAACCAAATATGATCATTGTCGAAGGCTCAGAAATGACCAAAATACCCTCTATCCTGCTAATATGACTGCTACTTTTTTTCTCAATTATAGCGTTAGCCTATGGTAGACTTCACTGTAGATAAGATCTATGAAGATACCCAATCAAAGAATTAGCCCGGTCTCTAGAACAAACTCCAGCTTCCTTAAACCTACAGTAAAAACACCTAACAAAAGTCCCAATCCTACAAATCCTTTATAACACCTTAATGAGGGGTCTCACAGATCCCCAAGATGCATTCTCCTTTGCTGCAAGGAGTACTGGATACAACTTATTGAAGTAGTATCACTGGTGGTCTTTTACTAGGAAAAAATGGCAAAACTTTAGTACCCTTCATGTCTCCACGTCCTAAGTCCAAACCACCCCCCAACACACACATACAGAGTAAGTAAAAGTAAAAATACAGTTTTCTAGGGAAACAGAGACATGGAAATGTTCATAATAGAATTTTGGTTTCATTGGTTGCAAACAAAAATGAGAAGTTTTGATCTTTTCAAAACTCGTTCAGGCAATATCTACACTTTCTTTTTTTTTTTTTTTTAAGCCTGTAGCTTCAGATATTAATCAAATTCATAATAATGCAAGGTATTTATCCTTCCTATATCCTGGATCACTATTAGATATGTATTCAGTGTGTTCAGTGTCTAGAAATGTGATTACCCACACAATGACCATCAAGTTATCTTTATAAATCATTATAAACTCTTTCAATTTGCACTCAATGGCCTTGGTAATCAGTGAAATCCAAGTAGCAGATATGGTTGGATTATCTTATCAAATAAAACAGAAATATTCTCTTTCTCCTGCTCTCTCAATTTTTTCTTCTCTGACCCCCAGGCTGCCTTCCTTTGTAGGCAGCCTAACATTTCCACAAGGGAATGAGGATGTTCAGGAACTCTTCTTGCTTTCCTGTGGAGCTGGTTAGGGGACGTCTTATGTAGATGGATTTGTACCAGTCCTCAGCCAGTCCCTTGTTTCCCGTTTGCCCGCTGACAGGTTTTATGAAGGACACTAAGTGCGCAGTTGCCACCTCATTTATGAGTTCATCTGTAACATTGTACCATGTGCCTTTCCCAGTTTGAGTTTGTTTACTGCAGTTTCCTTGTCTGCCAGGAGAGGTGAAGATTATCTGATGGTTGTGCAGATGATTGCTTCACACTTGGTACCGTCGGGATAGTCCCTGGGTACCTCATATAGCTTCTTGAATTATACTTTCCAGTGGTTTGGGATCTCTTCCTGTGCTGCTAGCACTTTGCCATCTGCTGTCCTGATGCCACCGCAGTCTTTGGGTAAAATTCAATGTTTACAAATCCCTTTGTAGTGTTTCTATCTACCTCTTGTTTCCACTAATTTTTATGACACTGATTTTTTTTGATCTCTTGTACTTGGATTTAAGTTTTTCTCAAGCATTTTCTGGCATTTCAGAGGACAGAAATAATTTTGTTAAATGCATCATGCTAACGTATGTAGCCAGTTCTCTAACAGACGATGTTCTGAAGTATTACAAATATCTATTGGATTGAAACTGATAGCTGATTTATATCTACCAGCCTTAAAATTTAATCAGTTTCCTAAAATGTTATATATTCAGCTCTATGCATCTAAATTTTCATGTGTCAATTTTTTTAAATAATTTATTTCTTAAATTTTGAATCCATCCTAGGCTGTTGACCATTTCCTTGTTGCTATTGCTTTTATTTAGAATGATTTTCAATGAACATATAGCATTAATATCTTCTACATTTTAAAGTGTTTAATCATTAAACTACTACCAAAGGAACGTAAATGTCTACAAATTTTGAAAGTAATTATCACTTTATTTACAGTTCTTTTCTCTCATACTGTCACTACTGACAGCTCCCTGGAACATATTTAGACATGCCTGCCAGTTTCATAAAAAAAAAAAATCTATTGCTTCAAAATTGGACAAAAGTATATTTCTGCTCCTGACAAGATGAATTTATGTGCTACCCTTCTCCACATCAGAGTTACACAAAATAAACGTCTTTGTGGTTTTTTTATTACCATCACTTTTATGTATTCTTCTTTTTTCACAGAGGAACTAGTTGTTATGGGGAGAATTCACATCATAAATAAAAGTGATGTGGTGACACATGTTACCAAGTATTGTAGAAGTATTTCACAGAATCCAGGGGAAAGGTTCTAAAAGCTCTAAAAATTACAAGTGATGACAAAACCATCTGGATGAAGATGATCATATATTCACTATAAACTAATTCTGTTGTTGCTACAGAAAAGCACTAATTCATGAGAACTGTTCAATTTACCTCACTTTCTCCATTTTTCCAAAATTAGGATTTCCTGTTCATCCTGCCTATTAGCAACACTTACTGGACTATTTGTTCTTGCTAAAATATATATGAAAAATAGGGATTCTGGGGCGCCTGGGTGGCTCAGTTGGTTAAGCGACTGCCTTCAGCTCAGGTCATGATCCCGGAGACTGGGGATCAAGCCCCACATCAGGCTCCCTGCTCGGCGGGAAGCCTGCTTCTCCCTCTCTCACTCCCCCTGCTTGTGTTCCCTCTCTGTCAAATAAATAAAATCTTTTAAAAAAGAAAAAGAAAAATAGGGATTCAAAGGTATATAGCCTGAGTCAGTTAGAGATACCACACTTTGTGTTAGTACACTTATTCCTTTCAAAGACCTCAAAACAAAACAAATAAAAAATAACTAGAGGTTGACTAAGGCTGATAAGTCACTATCTCTTCTCGGTCTTCATATACCTTCAGTTTCAGTTACACTTGAGTCAAAGCTAAGACACGTAAAATGTTTTTGTGCGATTTTGTCTTATAATTGGTTGCATTCATACTAATATATTTAAATAAGACAGCTAAAGCTAATACCATCATTAGAGAAGTTTAACAGGATTAGAGCTCATTAAGCATGAAGAGCTTTATACTAAAACAACCTGGTAAGTTCAAAGATATCAAGACATCATTCCTCTGTGAATCAAATAAACTTCTTTCAGGTTCTCAATTTTATTTTTCTCAGTGCTCCCTTGACCCCAACAGTCATATGCTTTTGTGAAATTTCTGAGGCTATAAGTATTAGAAGTAGCAGTTCATGTGTAACTAAACCAAATGCGTGCAGTCAAAAGAAGTCATTATTACAGAGTTTAATTCCCAAATAATAATGATAATAACACTGTAATATCAGAACAGTGTTATCAGTGTTGGGAACATGTGCATAATGTCAATTACGAAGTTTTAGTTAAGGACGGAAATAGTCCTTATGAATTGAGTTTAAGCAGAGAAAACATTCAATTTATACTGATAATAAACATCTTTCTAATAGTAAAGCAAGAAAGCAATTTGGTGTGTCTATTTGATAATTAAAGGCAATAAAACCACTATCTAATAGAAACATTTTATTGGTTGTTTTTAATGTGGTCTATTCATGCCAGACTATGTGCACATGAAAAGGCTTCAGATCTAAGGGCTGGGATGGAGCAGACTGCAGGCTACACCCCTTTGATTAGTTCTTTAATAGTTGGGAGCAAATCAAATAGCATGCTTTATTAAGTGATATGTCTCATTCACTCTTTTTTCATAGGTGATTTCTTTTGGTAACTGTTACCTAAAATACATGTTTAGCCTATACTGTTGAAATACTTCAAAAGCAAAATGCCAATACCTATACTCCTAGTTGGAAACTTGAAAGTTATTTGCAAATGGCATTACAGATAAATGACTGGTGTTCAGGATCTCTAAAGAACTTCCCAAAGTCAACACTCAAAAAACAAATAATCTAGCTTATAATGGGCAGAATACATGAACAGACACTTCTCCAAAAAAGACACAGGAATGGCTAACAAAAAAATGCACAATAACACTAGTCATCAGGGAAATACAAATCAAAACCACAGTGAGATATCACATTACACCAGCTAGAATGGCAAAAATTAACAAGACAGAAAACAAACAAATGTTGGTGAGGATGTGGAGAAAGAGGAACCCTCTTACACTATTGGTGGAAATGCAAGCTGGTACAGCCACTCTGGAAAGCAGTATGGAGTTTCCTCAAGATGTTAAAAATAGGGCTACCCTACAACCCAGCAATTGCACTACTAGACATTTACCCCAAAGATACAGATGTAGTGAAAAGAAGGGGCACCTGCACCTCAATGTTCATAGCAGCAATGTCCACAATCACCAAACTGTGGAAAGAGCAGAAATGCCCTTCAACAGATGAATGGATAAAGAAGATGTGGTCCATATATACAATGGAATATCACTCAGCCATCAGAAAGTATGAATACCCAAATTTTGGATCAACATGGACGAGACTGGAAGAGATTATGCTAAGTGAAAGAAATCAAGCAGAGAAAGACAATTATTACATGGTTTCATTCATATGTGGAACATGAGGAATAGCAAGCGCAGAGGACCATAGGGGAAGGAAGGGAAAACTCAATACGAAGAAATCAGAAAGGGAGACATACCATGAGAGACTCTGGACTCTGGGAACCAAACTAAGGGTTATAGAATGGAGGGGGGTGAGGGGATGGGTGAGCCTGGTGGTGGGGATTAAGGCAGGACACGTGTTATTATGAGCACTGGGTGTTATACGAAACTAGTGAATTGAACACTACATCATTACATCAAAAACACTACATCAGAAATGAATGTTGTACTATATGTTGGCTAATTGAACATAATAAAAAGCTACTGGGCGTGTTTTATCTCCATTACTTCTCACATTTAACCATTTTTCTTTTTAAAATTCTATCTCCCCAAATGCCATAAAAGGCTAACTGTTCTTTCTGTCCATTGCCATCTTCTCTCTAAGGGTTATAGAATGGAGAGCTCTAAGATCTCATTACATTTCCCTCCCAGGAGTTTTGTGAATACATTGTCTCTTGGACTCCTCTAAACTGGAGATTCACCATTCCATAGTTTAAACTTCCAATTTAAAAATAATAAATGAATAAAAATTCTTAAATTATGAGATCATTCACTGACTAGACTTGATCTGTATTCTCTTGCTCCTTCTCATTCCACATTCCCAAATACTATCTGTAATTTTTCAACTCATGTTATACATAATGGTATTCCCAGATGTCTCCCACTCACATCTATATGTTTACATAATGCACTTTTTATTCTGCTTTTCTTTTCTTTTTTCTGATACTTGTCTTATCTCTTATTTGTTTAGATATTCCTAGGGGCCTAAAGATGTAATTTTATAGCAAATATCTGAACAACTCAATATATCCTTGACACAGTTGCTTATATTTTAGCTTTACTATTTGCACAGTTGGGAATATCGCTGTATGGAAATACTTATCAGTAAAGTAAACCTTCTTTCATTGATTTTTCATCTTAAAGGTAAAACCATCCTATTGTTACCATTAAACCCTTTAACCCATGTATAATCATGCTGTTAATTCCAAACAGCATGTTTAAAGTAGGTTAGTTCATAGTTGTGAGATGGTTGTACATTTTCAGTGTTTCTAAAGATTAAGTGCCACACTGAATTGTTTTAATGCACTGCAGAAAACATTAAACTGTTTAATCCATTACTGGAACACTTCTATTACAGTAATAACAGTTTAACACCCTGCAGTGGCAATTCTGAAAGAAAAATTAAATATATATTTGTGCTAGCCTCTGTTATTTATATGTTAAAGGATACAATCTTGGTATACAGGATATTGTTCTTCAGAGAGATGCATATGCTTTCAAGTAATTAGTTTAAATGCATTAAATCAATACAGGACATTGTTAGGTTAATTTCCTATTTTTCCGTTTAATTGATTGAGGTATTTTCAAAACATTTTTTTCCCATGGAATTTTAGTGTAAACTCTACCAGTATGAACCACAAACAGAATGCATGAAGGCAATGGAAATGTTCCCATCCATTCTAACTTTGCAAGATTAAGCTAGCAAAGAAAAAATCCTAAAGATACAATATTAAAAGTAGCTATACCAATAAAACTGGAAATGGAACATATATCGCATTTTATCTGTCATGAATTAAAACAAAAGAAAAAAGTCTTTGTGTATGAGTTTAACTTTATGGTTTCATTTAATGCTTTAGGGTGTCAAAAGTTAATTTAAATTGAAATCTATCTGTGTGCTATTTATCTCTATATCTCTATACATCCACATAAACTAAACACTAAAACTGTATCAAAATCTCTTGATTTTTAAAATCATGATGCTTAAAACATATACTAAAGCCTAATTTTTTTAACCACATGGCAAGAATAAAGCTTCACTATGATTTGAAATTATAAGAAATAGCTTATTTGTAAAGTCACCAACCCTATAAGGTATATCTGCCCAAACCCTTCTAGGTTAGGTTTGTTGTCTGACTGTAGAAATTTATCATAATTAATTTATATTTTTATATATAAATTAATATATATACATATATATATGTATATGTATATATATAAATTCCTTAGTTCACAGTCTTCCTTATATCAGTTGGGCAAATCATGTATTTGTATTTATGTGAATTTCCAGGGAGGAAAATTTGTTCTTGAATTATTAGATAATATAAATGTTGTTCTTTAAGTGAAGGTTTTGCCTTGACTGCACAGAACCAAGAGAATCAATGCACACCTTACACAGTTACCCATATTCTTTTTTTTTTAATTGTTACTTAATTTTTTTTTCCAGTGTTCCAAGATTCATTCCCCATTCCCCACACCCAGTGCTCCATGCTTTAGGTGTCCCCAGTACCCACCACCAGGCTCTCCCATCCCTCCATCCCCCTCCCTCCAAGTCCCTCAGTTTGTTTCTGTGTCCAAAGTCTCTGTTTCGTTTCTCTCCATGGATTACCCTAGTTCCCATTTACTTTCCTTCTCCCACTGTCCTCCAGGTTACCCCTCATGCACCGCAAGTAAGTGAAACCATGAGATACTTGACTTTCTCTTCTTGGCTTATTTCACTCAGCATAATCTCTTCCAGTCCAATCCATGTTGCTACAAAAGTTGGATATTCATCCTTTCTGATGGAGGCATAGTATTCCATTGTATATATGTACCACATCTTCTTTATCCATTCATCTGTTGATGGGCACCTTGGCTCTTTCCACAATTTGGCGATTGTGGCCATTGCTGCGATGAACATTGGTGTACATATGGCCCTTCTTTTAACTACATCTGTATCTTTGGGGTAAATGCCCAGTGGTGCAATTGCAGGGTCATAGGGTAGCTCTATTTTCAATTTTATAAGGAATCTCCACACTGTTTTCCAAAGCGGCTGCACCAGTTTACATTCCCACCAACAGTGTAAGAGGGTTCCCCTCTCTCCGCAGTCTCTCCAACACTTGTTGTTTCCTGTTTTGTTAATTTTGGCCATTCTGACTGATGTAAGGTGGTATCTCAGTGTGGTTTTGATTTGAATTTCCCTGATAGCTAGTGACGCTGAACATTTTTTCATGTGTCTGTTAGCCATTTGTATATCTTCTACAGAGAAGTGCCTCTTCATGTCTCTTTCCCATTTTTTGATGTGTTCTTCTTTTTGGGTGTTGAGTTTGAGTAGTTCTTTATAGACCTTAGATACCAGCCCTTTATCTGTAGTGTCATTTGCAAATATCTTCTCCCATTCTGTGGGTTGCCTCTTTGTTTTGTTGACTGTTTCCTTTGCTGTACAGAAGCTTTTTATTTAAATGAAGTCCCAGAAGTTCATTTTCGCTTTTGTCTCCTTTGCCTTTGGAGACGTGTCTTGAAAGAAGTTGCTGTGGCCAATGTCAAAGAGGTTATTGCCTATGTTCTCTTCTAGGATTTTGATGGATTCCTGCCTCACATTGAGGTCTTTCATCCATTTTGAGTTTGCCTTTGTGTGTGGTGTAAGAGAATGGTCTAGTTTCATTCTTCTATATGTAGCTGTCCAATTTTCCCAGCACCATTTATTGAAGAGACTGTCTTTTTTCCACTGGATATTTTTTCCTGCTTTGTCAAAGATGATTTGCCCATAGA
>PITA01000552.1:0-139274 GCA_004023965.1 Spilogale gracilis
TTGCCCATAAGCAAACTTGAAATTTTAAGTTACTCAAAATTAGTATTCCAACTGACATCAATTTCTTAAGTATGCCTGTATAGGTTACTCTTCAGACAATCTTCAAGGATAAACAATCAGTAAATTTACAAACGGTGTTTGAATTCATATTCTGTCTCCCCCAAACAATTTAAACCCTTTTCTCTAAATATCAACCTAGGGCTAGTTAGTTAATACTTTTGACTTCGCAGACCATTTGATCTCTACTGCAACTATTTGATTCTGTCGTTGTAGTGTGAAAGGAGCTGTGGACAATATCTAAATGAATAGGTAGGATTTTATTGTAACAAATCATGGCTTATAAAAACAGCCTCCGGCTGGATTTGGTGTTCAGGCTAAAGTTTGCTGGCCCTTGCTTTTAGGGCAATGACCCTCAAACTTCAGTAGGGGAATCACGTAGGGAACTTCATAAAAATAGAAAGACCAGCCCTGTCCTTCAACCAGCTTGCCATTTCTGAGTTCTTTATTAACTCTCCGGATAATTCAGATATATACCAGAGTTTGAGAACCATTGCTCTAGTACACATAGAATGAAATTTTTAGATCATGGGATATGCATATTTTCAAATAATGGTAGAATCCCTCTGGATCAAGCAAAAGATACTCCAGGTCTGCAGTTAATTCCATAGGTCTGTAATAAATAAAAAAGGTGATGGGCAATAAGACTGGCAATATAAACAGGGCCTCGATAACAAAAGATTTTGTATGCATTTGAACCTTTTTATATGTGGTGGGTAGCTTGAAGTATTTAATATACAGTTTAAAAGCCTTTTGCCCCAGTGGAGAAAGGCTTCCCCAGGGTGGGTGAGATGTGAGGCAGAGAAACCAGATAGGACGTGTCTGTAGCAGTCCAGGTAAGGGAAGGTGAGTTGTTCAGCCTGGGCAGTAGTATATGGGATAGAGGCAATGTGACAGATTGAAGAGATATTTAGGAATGCGGATTTCATGAGTACATGGACACCCGAGTGAGACTGGGAGAGGTTTGGAGGAAGACTAAGGACTCTCCCTTGAGCAATATTACAGTGAACAGCACTGTAGGAATCAGAAGCAGGTGGAGTGTTAGGAAATGAGTTTAATTTTGTGTATATTACACAGATGATACGGATCAGCAAGCACCTGGTCATGGTTTTAGACTATGGAAAGTTGTCTCTCTGATCATGGAGTCATCAATGTCACCTGCAGGCATGAAAGTATGAGATTGTTCAGAAAGAAATACAAAGCCTGAAAAGAATGATTAAGTTTCCTAGGGAATACTAACACTTAAGGTGTTAGCTGAGGAGGCGATCGAGTAAAGATAACTGAGAAGGAAAATTACTGAGAAAGGGAGTGGGAAGAACTGGAAAAGAGAAGCCAAGGAAGAAGGAGGGTTTAATGAATGTTCAGCAAAAGAATGTTCTCCGAGTAATTTCAGGTGCAGGGTAGGATAAAGCACATGGTCCAAAATTTTCAGCACAATATTGATTCAAAGGGGAAGACAGTAAGCAGGTTAGAAGCGAATTAGAAGGTAGGCTATTAAAAGAAGATGTGATGTAGTGGGAAAAGAAGGGGTAAGACAATGAAGTGGGTATAACCCACTTAACCCAGAAACTTGGCTTTTAGAATTAGACTGTCCTGGTTCAAATTCAGACTATGGGGCTCTAAAGAAATGATTTGATCTCTCCGAGGCTTGATTTCCTCATCTGTAAAATGGAGTTAATTAAGCTCTCTTGTAAGGTTGTCATAAATATTATTAGACTTGTATAAAGCAAATAGCATAGTGCCTAACACAGTGAACACTTCTCTTGATAAAGTTTTAGTTCCCTTCTTCCCTTTCTTTGATAATGGAAACTTTAGAGAAAGCTGTAAGTTTCATTAGAACAAGTCTGTTGTGAAATTAACCTTAGCCCATTTCAAGCAAATAAGCGCGAAGGTAAGTTGTGCAAGTTTCACTTACTGGTTTCACTTATTTAGTTATATAAGTTGTGAATCTTCTGGTACCTCTTAAAAGTGTAGTCGAATTCTGTGACTTTTTAGTGCCCTTCCAGAAAGCAGGGGCTTTTTCAGGAATATAATAAAACACGCTGAACTTTTATTTCTCTTGGGGTTGCTGGTTGGACATTTTCTAACCGCTTCTATTTAGATCCACCAGAATAACCTAGTGCCTATCTCCAAGAATTTCCTAGTGTTTTGAGCAAAGATCTGTAGCCATTCACTGGAAGACTAGAATCAGTTTTAACCATTCCAGATGACTGAAAATTAAGGATAATTAGGCCGTGTTGTCTCTGATGAGCAGTAGCTATTTTTCAGGTTCTGACATGGTACTCTACACTTCTTTAATCTCCAGTTAGAATATGAAGCTGAAGACTCAGCTAAATTCTTTTATCAGAACTTTATGGCTTCTGGTAGATAGCCCCATAGGTGGTTCCCCAGCAATGTTTTGAGTAATCTTTCAGTGCTTTACTGTCACTATTAACATACTGGTAGTTGATGTCTTCTCTCTTTGATTAGTTTATTTAGGCCCACTCAAGCTTAGCACCTATGACACTGTGCTGCAAACAGGAACAATAATTGGCCTGTCTACTTCCCTTCTTTCCTTTACTGCCCAGCACTGCCTTGTCCCTAGTTGCTGGTCAATATGCAGAGTTATAGTTCTTTAATTTTCAGATTGCATAAGAATCATGTGAATAACTTATTAAAGGTGCACATTCTTAGGCTTATGCCCAGAAGCCCTTATTTGGTAGGTCTGGGATAAGGCCAGGACATTTTTATTTTTTTGCAGACATCTCAATAGATTCTATTACAAAGCACTATTACATATAAAACAACAATAACAACAATATCAACAACAACAGATTTAGGGCATCTCTATCCCTCAGAGAAAGATAGCCTCTCTTGTGAAAAGTTATTATAAAGTCTTTATCAAAAAGTTCTACCATATCCCTGTGGTCAACTCTATTTCATGGTGGAAGTCCTGTTCTTTGATATGTTAGGAGTCAGAAAATCAATGACCCCTTATCTTAAAGTCTGTTTTGGCTGCTATAAAAAATTACCACAGGGGCGCCTGGGTGGCTCAGTTGGTTAAGCAACTGCCTTCGGCTCGGGTCATGATCCTGGAGATCAAGCCCGGCATTGGGCTGCCTGCTTGGTGGGAAGCCTGCTTCTCCCTCTCTCACTCTGCCTGCTTGGGTTCCCTCTCTACCTGTGTTTCTCTCTGTCAAATAAATAAATAAATAAAATCTTTAAAAAAAAATTACCGCAGACTGGGTGGCTTACAAATAACAGAAATTTCTTCTCACAGTTTTGGAGTCTGGAACTCCGGGATCACGGTACCAACAGATATGGTGTTTGGTAACAACTTGATTTCTCGTTCAGAGATGGCTCCTCCTTGTTGTGTCCTCACATGATAGGAGGGGGCTAAGGACTTCTGTAGAGTATTTCTTATAAGAACATTAATCCTATCCATGAGGCCCTTACACCTCATGACCTGAGCATCTCCCCAAGTCTCCACCTCCTAATACCATCATATGAGGCATTAGGGTTCAACATATGAATTTGGGGAGGACACAGACATTCAAACCATAGCACTTCTGTTTCTCTCTGCTTCTTTTTCCAGTCAGTGCATTCCCTTACCCAGACAGCTTGGTCCCTTCAGGGAAACCTCTCACCAGAACATACACTCTGTCAGTCGCAAGGAGATAGCACAGAAGATCCTGCTCCCAAAGCCAACAAGACTGTCTGGTGATGGGAGACATGAAGGAGAAAGTATGGAAACAGAGAAACGTTATTTAGGAAAATGTTGAGTTTCACATTAAATGTTCTCTGAAGACTCTTAATCAGTTTGTGGAAAATCAAGTCATAGGAAATTAACTTGCTGAAATCTAAATCTTTGAATACATTCTTATGATTATAACCCTAGCATTTTAAAGATTGGTCTATTTGTTAAAAAACTAAAATGGCTTAACATTTAGTATCATCATTGAAAAATATATTCAGAAAAAGAATATGTTTCAGTTATAAGTTCACATGCATGGAAGACTCTCCTAAAAGCAAGGTCGTGATGAATTTTGGTAGATTTAGAACCCAAGGTGAATTGGCCTCTTTGCAAGTTAATCCTTTGGTCAATTGACTCCGTCAAATATTAACTTTTAGGTATTTATCTAGTTTCCCTTCTGAAGTATGTTTGAGCTTTCCTTAGGACAAACTGTAAAATCTTTCTTCGTGCCCTGCTTAGCAGGAAAAGCATGAAGGAAGAGATAGTTTTAAGTTTTAAAAATTCTTTCAAATAGCCAGACTAGTCTCTTCATCATGCACATTGAGCCTTTAAAGAAACAAGACTCTCCCCTCATAACAGCCTCTGTTTTGGTCCATTTATGTTCTGCATGCTGACTTCTGATGTCCTTAATCATCGCCCTGCCCTTTTGTTCATCCTGATACCCCATACCATTTTCTGGAATGTGATTCCTTTTATTGTGAGTCAGATTCTTCTTTTAGTTATGCTGCTTCATGGGGTCCTGGACAAACATTCAGCCCAGTTTGGACCTTCTGGGGAACTATTACCTCACTGTGGCATCCAGTCACGCTCCCAGTGGGTTCATTCTGGTTATTTCTACCTTTAGAACATTCTTAGAAATTTTGTTTTAAAAGTCATAAATATACATTTTAAAATCTAATAACCAGGCATTAATAATAATGAGCCTAAAGAACTATTGACACTCATAAATAATTTGTGTTTAAAGTGATATATCAGTCTCACGGTGACTGAAGGGATCTTGGATTCTCAAGAATGTGACATAAACAAAGCAAGAAAAGGAATTCCCACTAGCCATCTAGCTAGTGGTAGGTCTGTAGAATCTATCTGAAACTGCTTCTTGATTTATTATTTCCCAGATATCTCCATATTTGTGTTCTTCCCAAAGATTATATGTCAGTTTGGAGACAGGTATGTAGCCTCAAATCATAAAACAAGTTAACACAGATTTTATGTATTAAATTTAATAACAATGTTGTCCGCAAGGGGGCACTTGGTATTTAAGCATGTGGAAAGCTGTATTCATTCATTGCAATTGCCTTCATTGAAAAAAGTACTGCATATCTAGGAGCTGTGATTAATTGTATTCTCATGTTTTTCTCTTGTAAGCATTCAGTAGAGTGTTTTGTTTTGTTTTGTTTTTTGCTTGTAGTTCTTTTATGTTCTTTTTTTTTTTTAAGATTTTATTTATTTATTTGACAGCGAGAAACACACCTAGAGAGGGAACACAAGCGGAGGGACTGGGAGAGGGAGAAGCAGGCTTCCCGCCGAGCAGGAAGCCCGATGTGGGGCTCAACCCCAGGATCCTGGCATCATGACTTGAGCCGAAAGCAGTCGCTTAACCAACTGAGCCACCCAGGCGCCCCTATTCTTTAGTATAGTATAGCAATTACCATTGCTTATAAAAGAGATGGCTAATAGAGCTTCATTCTTACTTAGGATAGAATAAAGGGACTTAAGAACAGCACAAAAATAACTAAATATATTTGATTTCAGGTATGTAAAAGTGTCCTGAAATTACTTATTCTTACCTTATTATTTCAATGTTCAATTGGGAGCAAATTAAGACATGAGCATGGTGAAATACTAAGAACTGATTGACATCAGAAACAAAAAACAGCTCAGCTCCTCTATGATAAGAGAAATTAATTTTTATGTATGTAATTTTTTTTGGTTTAATTTCTAGTGGAATCTTCAATTTAGCAATGGCTTTAATACTAAAGCCATAAAATACTATAGTCTTTTCAGGCTATAGTTTTCTAGTGTGTGACTACTGATTATGTAATCAGCTAAAACAAGCTCCTTGGAAAGATGAAGAACATTAAGTTATGGGTCTTCTAATGAATTATAAGTGATGGGATGAAAGAATATGTACCTATGATAAAACCATTTTTAAAGAATAGTTCATTTTGGAGCCAGTAAAATAAAGAAGTAAAATCTAGAATGAACGTTGAAGATACTGGAGTATAATTTTATCATTTTAAAGGATCTCTTATGCTTATAATAATTTTTAAATGGATAATTACAAATATTTAATGACTAATACAATTTTTACAAAATCCAGAACATGTTCTTGTTTTCTCCCCAGGACAATTTTTTAATTAATTAATTAATTAATACTTTTTAAGAGCAGTTTTAGGTTCTTAACAAAATTGGAAGGAAGGTACAGATATTTCTCACATACTCCCTAGCCCTACACATGCATGGTCTCCCCATTATCAACATTGTTCATTCCATTACTACAATGAACCTACATTGACCCATCATAATCACCCAAAGTCCATAGTTTACCTTAGGGTTTACTCTTGGTGTTGTACTTTCTATGGTTTGGAAAATATATAATGACATATAGCCATCCTTGTAGTATAATGCGGAGTATTTTCAGTGCCCTAAAAATCCTCTATGTTCCACGTGTTCCTTCCCACTGTCCACCCCGAACCTCTGGCAACCACTGATCTTTTTATTGTTTGCATAGTTTTGCCTTTTCCAGAATGCCATATAAATGCAGTCATACAATATATAACCTTTTCAGATTGGATTCATTCACTTAGTAATATGCATTTAAGATTTCTCCATGTTTCTTCATGCCTTTATAGTTCATTTGTTTTTAGTGCTGAATATTTCATTGTCTGGATGTATCACAGTTCATTTATCCATCCACCTACTGAAGGGCATCTTGGTTATTTCTAAGTTTTAGCAGCTATGAATAAAACTTCTATAGACATCCATATGCAGGTTTTTGTAGGAACATATATTTCAGCTCCTTTGAGCAAATACCAAGGAGTGCAATCACAGGATCGGATGCTAAGAGTATGTTTAGTTTTGTAAGAAACTGCCAGACTATTATCATCACCGTCTTCTTCTCCTCCTCCTCCTCCTCCTCCTTTTTATTATTCTTCTTCTTCAAAGATTTTATTTATTTATTTGAGAGAGAAAGCATGAGCAGAGGGAGGAGCAGAGGGAGAAGGACAAGCAGATTCTGTATGGAGTCTGATGTGGGGCTCAGTCCCATAACCCTGAGATCATGACCTGAGCAGAAATCAAGAGTCCTACCCTTAACCGACTGAGCCACCCAGGCACCCCTGCCGGACTGTCTTCGAAAGAAGATGTACCATTTTTCATTCCCACCAACATTATATGAGAGTTTCTATTGCCCCACATCCTCATTGGCGTATGGTATTTTCAGTATTGTGGATTTTGGCCATTTTAATAGATGAGTAGTGGTATCTCCTTGTTGTTTGCATTTCCCTGTGGATGTGGAGCATTTTCTCATATGCTTATTTTTCATCTGTATATCTTCTTTGATGAGATATTTGTTAAGCTCTTTGGCCCATTTTTTGAAATTTAATTTTTTTTCAGTGTTCCAAGATTTGTTGTTTATGCCCCACACCCAGTGCTCCATGCAATATGTGCCCTCAGTACCCATCACCAGGCTCTCCCATCCCTCACCCCCTCCTTCCAAGACCCTCAGTTTGTTTCTGAGTCCAAAGTCTCTCATGTTTCGTCTCTCTCCCTGAATTACCCTACTTCCCATTTCCTTTCCTCTCCTACTGTCCTCTATATTACCCCTTATGCACCACAAGTAAGAGAAACCATGTGATACTTGACTTTTTCTACTTGGTTTATTTCACTCACCATAATCTCTTCCAATCCAGTCCATGTTGCTACAAAAGTTGGATATTCATCCTTTCTGATGCTGGCGTAGTATTCCATTGTATATATGGACCACATCTTCTTTATCCATTCATCTGTTGAAGGGCACCTTGGATCTTTCCACAGTTTGGTGACTGTGGCCACTGCTGCGATGAACATTGGGGTACATATGGCCCTTCTTTTCACTACATCTGTATCTTTGGGGTAAATGCCCAGTAGTGCAATTGCAGGGTCAATGGGTAGCTCTATTTTCAGTTTTTTAAGGAATCTCCACACTGTTTTCCAAAGCGGCTATATCAACTTGCATTCCCACCAACAGTGTAAGAGGGTTCCCCTTTCTCCACAGCCTCTCCAACGCTTGTTGTTTCCTGTCTTGCTAATTTTGGCCGTTCTGACTGGTGTAAGGTGGTATCTCAGTGTGGTTTTGATTTGAATTTCCCTGATAGTTAGTGACAATGAACACTTTTTCATGTGTCTGTTAGCCATTTGTATATCTTCTATGGAGAAGTGCCTCTTCATATCTCCTGCCCATTTTTTGATGTGTTCATCTTCTTTTTGGATGTTGAGTTTGAGTAGTTCTTTATAGATCTTGGATATCAGCCGTTTGTCTGTAATGTCATTTGCAAATATCCTCTCTCATTCCATGAGTTGCATCTTTGTTTTGTTGACTGTTTCCTTTTCTTTGGCCCATTTTTATATTTATGTTTTATTTTTATTATTTCTTAAAAGATTTTATTTATTTATTTATTTATTTATTTATTTATTTATTTATTTTAAAGGATTGTGAGCCTTTGGAGAGGTACCGAGGGCATTGTTTTTTTTTTTAAAGAGTTTTATTTACTTATTTGACAGTGAGAGAGATCACAAATAGGCAGAGAGGCAGGCAGAGAAAGAAGGGGAAAGGAAACAGGCTCCCCACTGAGCAGAGAGCCTGATGTGGGAATTGATCCCAAGACCCTGAGATCATGACTCAAGCTGAAGGCAGAGGCCTAACCCTCTGAGCCACCCAGGCACCCCAATATTTTATTTATTTATTTGACAGAGAAGACACAGTGAGAGGGAACATAAGCAGGGGAAGCAGGAGATGGAGAAGCAGGCTCCTCACTGAACAGGGAGCCCAACATGGGGCTCAAACCCAGGACCCTGAGATCATGACCTGAGCCAAAGACAGACGTTTAATGACTGGGCCACCCAAGCACCCCTGATTTTTAAATCAGGTTGTTTGTTGTTGAGTTTTAAAAGTTCTTTGTGTATTTTAGGTAATAGTCCATTATCAGATGTGTTTTGCAATTATTTTCTCCCAGTGCGTGGCTTGTCTTCTAATTCTCTTGGCATTGTATTTCACAGAAGAGAAGTTTTTAATTTTAAGGAAGACTAGCTCATTTATTATTTCTTTCATGGATGGTGCCTTTGGTGTTGTATCTAAAAAACTATCACCATACCCAAGGTCATCTAAACTTTCTCTTATGTCATCTTCCAGGAGCTATATATTTTTGAATTTTATTTTTATTTATTTAAGATTTCATTTATTTATCTGTGAGAGCAGGAGAGCATGAGCAAGGGAAGAGGGATGGGAGAAGTAGGCTCCCCAATGAACAGAGAATCTGATGCTGGGCTAGATCCTAAGACCCTGGGATCATGACCTAAGCTGAAGACTGGCGCTTAACCAACTGAACCACCCAGGTGCCCCTAGTTTTGCATTTTACATTTAGGTCTGTGATCTGCTCTGGGTTAATTTTTGTAAAGGGCGTGGTCTAGATTCATTTTTTTGCATGTGGATGTCTGGTTGTTTTGGCACCATTTGTTGAAGAAACTATTCACTCCATGGCATTGCTTTTGTTCCTTTGTCAAAGATCAGTTGAAAAGCATCTATTTGTTCTGGGCTTTCTATTCTGTTCTTTTTATATATCTATCTTTTTGTTAATACCAATCTTGATTACTGTAGCTTTTTGGACAGTCTTGAAGTTGATAAACATCAGTCCTCCAATTTTGTTCTTCTTTTTCTTTTCTTTTTTAAAGATTTTATTTATTTATTTGACAGAGAGAAACACAGCTAGAGAGAGAACCCTAGCAGCAGGCTTCCCGCTGAGCAGGGAGCCCAATGCAGGGTTCAATCCCGGCACTCCGGGATCATGACCTGTGCCGAAGGCAGTCGCTTGACCAACTGAGCCATCCAGGTGCCCCTTGTTCTTCTTTTTCAATGTCATATTGGCTGATTGAGTCTTTTACTTCTCCTAAAACTTTAGAATCAGTTCATTAATATCCTTAAAATAACATATTGGAATTTTGACTGAGATTGCATTGAGTCTATAGATTATGTTGGGAAGAACTGACATCTTGTCAATATTGAGTCTTCCTATCCATTAACATGGAATATCTTTTCCATTTATTTAGTTCTTTGATTTTGTTTAGTTATACTTATCCAGATCTTACACATATCTTTTTAGATTTATATCTACGTATTTCATTTTGGGGGGTGCTAATGTGAATGGTATTGTGTTTTTTAATTTCAAATTCTACTTGTTCATTGCCAGTACATAGGGAAAAAATTGATTTTCATATATTAACCTGGTCATTTGGCAACCTTGTCATAATCACTTAATAGTTCCAGAGTTTGTTGTTGATTATTTTGGATATTCTACATGGATGATCATGTTATCTGCAAATACAGTTTTTTAAAATCTTCTTTCCCAGTCTATATACATTTTATTTCCTTTTTTTGCCTTGTAACATTAGCAAAGACTTCCATGTGATGTTGTAAGACGTGGTGAGAGGGGTCATCCTTGCCTTGTACCATCTGATCTCAGTGGGAAAGCTTCAAGATTCTAACCATTAAGTGTAATGTTATTATAGTTGTTGTTCTTGTTTAAGATATTCTTTATCAAGTGAAGAAAGCTCCCCTCTATTCCTAGTTTACTGAGAGTTTTTGGTATAAGTGGATGTTGGATTTTGTCAAATGCTTTTTCTGCATCTATTGATACGATCATATGATTTTTTTCAGTCTGTTGATGTGATATATTCCATTAATTGAGGCAATTTTTTTAAATGCTTGCCTTAGTATCATTAGATTGCCCCAATGAACCACCCTACTTTCCTGAGTTGTGGGATAATACCAAAGTAGAGTGTATCTAAAATTCAACTAGGAAGCGGGCTCAAGGATTCTTTTATATTTTTTTTTGTTGCCATGCCAGCCTGTAATGTATTCTAAAGTATTAGAATGTAAAATCATGTGCTCTCATATATTCTAAAAAGGTGATGATGTGATAAGGAAGAAAAGTGAGATGGGTCCAAGCAATTCTACTTATGGGAGTAGTCCAAAGGCTAACCAGAGAAAATAAAATACTTTGTGTCTCTATACTGAGTCTAGGGGAAACAAACAAGCACAAATATGGGAGATGGTGTGTTATAGGCTGGAAGGGTAAGAAATCAAGATGTTAAAGTGAAGATGGTTATGAAGAAAGTCAGAAGAACAAGGCAAGGCATCCACATCTGATAAGAAATTTCTGCTTAGTACATTTTCCACATATATTTACAAGTTTATGAAATTAGTATGTTGCCATTTTTTGTTGGGTGGATTTATAATTTTATTTATTTAGAAATAACTGCAAAGTCACAGAAAAAATGCAAGAATATTGCAAAAAACTTCTGTTTTCAAGAACCATTTTAAAGTAAGTTGCTATCACTTCTGACTACTTTACAATACACAAGGACTTCCTCCTACACAATCATAATGTAGCCATCAAAATCAAGAAATCAGCATGGATTCTTAACTGCTCATACAGTTTCATCAGTTGTCCCAATAACATTCTTTTTTTTTTTTTAATATTCTATTTTCAGCTGTATGCTTGTAAATGGCTAGGTTTCTTTTCTTTTTTTTTTTTAATTTTTATTTATTTGACAGAGAGAAACACAGGCAGAGAGGGAACACAAGCAGGGGGAGTAAGAGAGGGAGAAGCAGGCTTCCCGCCGAGCAGGCAGCCCGATGTGGGGCTCGATCCCGGGTCTCCAGGATCATGACCTGAGCTGAAGGAGTCGCTTAACCAACTGAGCCACCCAGGCGTCCCCCAATAACATTCTTTATACAAAAATACCTTAGTCAGGATCATATATTGCATTTAGTTGTCATGTGCGTTAGTGTCCTGAATCAAAATAGTTTTTCATTGATGAGGAACATCTTTTCATCATATCTATCTCAAATCATTACACTGTATATTTTAAATGTCTTAAAATTTTAATTATCAGTTAGACCTCAGTAAAGCTGGGGGAAAAAAACAGTTTTCAGATTTTCTTTGACTTTAAACCTTGACATTTTTGAAGATTACTTGCTAAACATTTTGTAGAATATCCTAGTATATGTGTTTGTCTGATGACTCCTCATGATTAGATGCTAATTAATCATTTTTTAAAAGAATACCACATAAGTCAAATGGTGTTCTTTTTTCATCCAATCAAGTGAGAGGTTATTTCGACTTCTCTCGTAATTGTTAACATCTTTGCTCACTTAATTAAGAAGATGTCTGTCAGGCATCTCCATTGCAAAGATATGCTTTTTCCCTTTGTAATTAAAAAACATTTTATGAGGAAGTATTTTGAGAGTATGTAAATATCCCATTCCATATTGACTTTCATCCACTATTTTAGCACCTGTTGATGTTTTTTGGTTGATAATGACGATTGTGATCCATGACTTTCACTATTTATTAGTCATTCTACTATGGAGAAATTCTTTCTCTTCTCTATATTTATTTATTATTTGAAAATTTTAGATCAGGATAAACTCATGGATTTTTTAAAATATAATTTTATGTTATATACTTTTGTATAATATTTAGCATTATTATCTAAGTTGATACTCAGATTTTCCCAGCTTTAGTATGTTGACGTTTTTAACTTAACACTTTTGAATTTAGGAATTCCTAATAAAAATACCAGGACAGGTAGCTGACATCCCGAATACAGTCTATTTTATAATTCATAGTGTTGAGTACAAAATTATTGAAGAACTATTAGTGAAGTAGAATGATGCTTTGAGAAATGTACTTACTTATAATGGTTCCTATTTTGATGAAGATTTTTTTGATTATAAAATTAAGAAGGGACATAGTGTTTGTAATAGGCTCTCAAGACTGAACTTTGTTAGCAAAATAATTTTAATGACTACTACAGTTAATTGTTTGACATATTCACTCTTACATGACCCTGTCTTACAAACCCATACTCTTCTTCCCATGTACAAAATTCCTAAAATACTCCAACTTAATGAAATCCAAATATCCCTTGAAAAATTAGAAATCTATGCTTGGTACCATTAAAACATTGAGATTATTGGGATATAAGTTGTGTAAAATTGTAGAAAGTGGTTTTGGTAAAAGTGAACTTGAGTTGTCAAACAAATGCTAAGAATTGGCACACACATTTAGATTTGGAAGTTATATTTATTAGCAGAGAAGTGATAGTCTATAATTGAAATGAATGGGTAAGAAAAATATAGAAGGAGATCTCAGGAGGTGAGAAATTGATTGATTGATTTTAAAGATTTTATTTACTCTTTATTTGACAGAGAGAGAGGTAGCAAGAGCAGGAACACAAGTGGGGGAATGGGAGAGGGAGAAGCAGGCCTCCTGCCTGAGTTTTACCTATTTCATATGTACATTTCTTCTATGGGTTTCTAGAGTTTTGGGCCATATCTCATTCAGGTCATCTTTAATATAAAAATAATTTGTATTCCAGTAGTTTGTTGATAAACTAATTTCTTTTAAATATTAGAGTGCATTTTACCATTGAAACAATATTTTTAAAAGTTATATTGTCTTTTACACTTATAAAAATGTATTTAACACATGATGTAGCTAAACCATATTACTATGGTAGACTAAGCATGGAATTCTCCTAGCAAAGGTCTGTATGGCAAAATTTTGAACTATTTCCGTGACTCCTTGATTATTTCTTCAAAAACTCTTCATACTTGAATAGTGGTTTATTTCATAAGGGTTTAATTTTCTATAACTCAGTTTAACCTCTTAAATTGTGGGGCTTTCATGGACTTTCTTCTGGAGCAAGTTTGTATTTGGGGAAGGGGGACTGAAAGCCATTTATGACACCAGCGCATGGTTTTCAAAGACAAATAAGGCATGCCTGTGAAACATCACCCAGTTATGTTTTAATGGTTATCAAATATGCATAGTGGAGGATTGTCATAACCAAGGGATTTGTATTATCACTGGTGTTATTTTTGGAGACAAGAACTTGCCTTGTTTCAGCTGACCTAATTATCCTATTGATACAATTTTTTATATTTTAATAAGTATTAACAAGTATCTAGGAGAGAATAAGTTTTTAGAGAATTAGCTGTTTTTCAGGAGGAGAGTATGAGCTCCAAAACATCTTACAGTTTTGCTTTGGAGATTGAAATCAACTGCTTCTGTTTTTCTTTAAATGATTCTTTTAATAACTTCAGTAACCTAAATCATGACCAAGGGTTATGTAGAATTCAAATTGGGGATTTTTTTAATGTTAATGTGTAAGAATATGAGAAATAATTGGAGTTACTGCAAATAATTAGTTACTGGTTTTGGGATTAAAGTTTTAAACCAAATTGCTATAATGCAGTATCGCTCTGGCATTTGACTAAACCTCTACTCAGCCCCAGCTATTTGTGATGAATGGTATTTGGCTTGAGGTCTTAGTTTCCAGAACAGTCCTACTCTGCAATATTTTCTTAGTTCTCAGATCACCAATTTATTGACTGTTCTTCTACTGTCCTGTTACACTGGTACGAGTCATATGAAAAATATATCATAATATTGTTTGGCATGTGTGGCCTTTGGAGTCAGAGTACCTGGGTGCTTTATATTTTAAGATTTTATTATTTTTTTATTTTTTTAAAGATTTTTATTTATTTGACAGTGAGAAACACAGCTAGAGAGGGAACACAAGCAGGGGGAGTGAGAAAGGAAGAAGCAGTCTTCCCGCTGAGCAGAGAGCCCGATGTGGGGCTCGATCCCGGGTCTCTGGGATCATGACCTGAGCTGAAGGCAGTTTCTTAACCAACTGAGCCACCCAGGCACCCCTTAAGACTTTATTTTTAAGTAATCTCTACATACAATGTGGGGCTGAAGATCAAGAGTCTCATGCTCCACTGACTGAGCCACTCAGGCACCCTACACTACCTGGGTTCTAATTCCAGTTCTACAATTTATTAGCTGTGTATCTTTGCACCAGTTACTTAACATCCAATAGATGCAATTTTCTCAACAGTAAAATGGAAATAAATATATTAGCCATCTTCATGGCTTTTATAAGGATTAAATGAAATGATCCATGGAAAGTACTTAGCACAAGTACTGACTTAGAATATTGTTAGGGTTAAATAAATATTGTAATTATTAGTATTGTTATTACTTAAAAAGTACATATTATAGAATTTGAAGTCACAGAATGTTATGAGGTAGAGGCATTTGGTAGTGAAGAAAGTTCTTACTGTTATTTAGAATATGAGTACATGTAAAAATTAACTATTTATACTTTCAGGAATACTTAAATACATTACTTAAACAGCTAGAAAAAGAGAAAAGAAGCCTTGAAAATCAAGTGAAAGACTGTGCACTGAGACTGGAACAAGAATCAAAGGTTTGTTTTTATTCTATACTAGACATTTTTTGTAACTTATTTTGATCTACACACCCTACTGTATTATTATCACAAAATACTTACAAAAATATTTCTTACACTATTTTAAAAAACAACATAGAGACATAAACTTGACTTAGTAATAGCCTTGCTGGTATTGCAAATCCTCTGTGATGTTGGATTCGTTACTTTTGATTTTTTCCTGTAGGCTTACCACAAGACCAACAATGAGTGCCGAAGGTGCCTAGCTGAAATGTCTCGGGTAACTCCTCTTCTCTTACTTCCAAATTTTAAGAATTTCCTCCTACTATAAATTACATTTTTCACTTTTCTAGGCTTTTGATTGGTCTGGTTTGGTATACAAACATATGTTGAAATTATGGGAGAAAATGTACCACGTTTCTAAATATGGAAGGTGAAAAGGAAAATTTATGGATTTTGTAAAAGGGTAAAAAGGAGATAAAAGTTTCCCAGATTAAGGGAATATTTTGCATACTTGCTTCTTTAGTTATGCTTTTAGTTTGATCTATAATTTCTAGAATTCAAACACAAGCAGTTATCCCTCTGCTATCATGACATTCATGGTATTTTATGTCTAATTATGCACAGTGAGGTCTAAGACAGACACATCACTGCTATTACTAGAAAGGTTGTATTTACAATACAGGATCGGAAAGTGTGTACATACAAATGACAGGACAGGAAAGTGATCAGTATATTACGGATGATGTTGCACATATTTTTCATAGTTTTTCATTTGCCTTTCAATTTTATTTATGATGACGTTAGTTTTTGTTTTGATGTTGTCAGAGCTATCTTTTATTTATGGCTTCTGATGTCATAGTTTAAAAGTCTTCATCACAATATTTCATAACATTTATCACATCTTTTTTTAGTACTCGGATAAATATTTTGCATTTATTTAATCCCTATTGACTTTATTCTGATGTATGTTTTAAAATCAGTATATGAGTTTAGTTTTCAATGCACATTACCTAAATGGAAGTGTCCAAAGAGCAGTTGGATATATGAATCTCAATGTAGGAAAGATAAAAATGGGAGATATGGAAATTATTAGCATATAGATAGCAAATGAAACCATGTCAATGAATGAAATGCATCAGGGAGATTATACGGGTGAAAAGAAAAGGTAGTTTAGAATATATTTCTGAAGAGTTTCAACAGTGACAGAGGAGGAAGAGCTAAAAAGTAGGTTGGAGTCTTCAGGACAGGAACTTGAGGTCTGGGTTTGCCATAAAGATAGTCTGCTAATTACTGATCTGATATGCGAGAGGATCAGTGAGAAGATTGAGAGGAAGGGAGTTAGGATTGGGGCCTGGGAGCTGATAAGGAGATATTTAAAACAGTTTGGGAATGAAAATCAGGACAGTGGTGGATAAAGGGAGGCCTGGACTTCTGGTAGTGACTAAGATTAAGTTAGGAAATTGAGACAAAATTGAATCAGTGCTTGTAGTCTCTTAGCCTTAAAACAGTCAGTTTTGATGGTCCTGGATACTTGATGGTCCTGATACTTGATGGTCTTGGATATTCAGTTGGGGTCACGGCTTACTCCTGCAGCACAGGCACCCTCACGCCTTTCCTCAGACTGTGACCCCGCCTGGAATATGCTGCTTTTCATATGTCCCAGTTCTGCTTCCTTCCAGTTCTAGCATAAATGCTAATTGCTTTACAAGACCATGGTTTGAGGAAAGACCACAGGTTTTGGAGTTGTTTAAATTTGGATTTAAATCCCAGCGTGGTACTTAATTGTAGCGTGACCTTTTGGGGCCTAATTTCTTTCCTTCTTGGTAGAATGGGAAATAATAGTGCTGTCTTGCAGGGAATTTGTGAGTGTTTAGAGATGTAATGTGTGTAAATTGCTGAGTAAAATGCCTGGCCCATAAATATGTTCTAAATTCTCATAAGCAGTGAGCATTATTTTCCTGTTTTCTTTCCTGATCTCCCTAGCCTCTCTCTCTTTAGAATTCCTAGTTGCCTCAGCCTTCCTTCTTTACCTTTGTTTATCTGAAAAATTCACTTAGGTGGAATAGGTTCTACTCTGATTATACAGGATCACTGAACATATAATCAAAACCTGTTTTAACAGCTTCCCAGGAAGATGTTAATCCTCTTCCCCAGTATAAATGTTAATAAGGATTTTCACTCTAGAGTGAATTGTTAATCTTCGTAGTCAAAGATGGTTCTGACCATGTGGATATTAGGGTGACTGGAAAGGTCAATAGATGATCTGCATTTCTTTCCATGCTGAATACATAAATAATTGATTCTTAGGTAGATAACTAGAGGTATTTGTTGAGGCTGCTCTTTATACTTCTGCTGTCTTCACTGTTTTGAATGAAATTATGTTTCCATACCTCAGCGTTTTTCTAATTTATACAGTATGTATACAGTATAGGCATTGAGTTTTAAGAATATATAGGTTGTTTGCATTACTCAGAAGTGAGGCAGAATGGCTGCCTAGAACTTGTAACACATAATCAACTTAAGTTCTGTTTTCTTAAACAGAGAATTTTAGCGGTAGATCTGAGACACTGTTGAATATAATGCTTTGGTTTACAGATAATGAACCTGAGGATGTTCTGATTCATTGTCAGGAAATTCTAATTCTTAGAACTGTTAAAGCATCATATGGTGATCCTTATTCTCCTTCCTTAACACGTATTGGTTTTAGTTTCTTTCTCTGAAGAGCACAGAACAATTCTATACATCTCCTATGGATAGCTCGTCAAAGATACAAAAACAACTCTTTTTTTTTTTTAAGATTTTATTTATTTATTTGACAGAGAAACACAGCTAGAGAGGGAACACAAGCAGAGGGAGTGAGAGAGGGAGAAGCAGGCCTCCCGCTGAGCAGGAAGCCAGATGTGGGGCTTGATCCCGGGTCTCCAGGATCATGACCTGAGCCGAAAGCAGTTGCCCAACCAACTGAGCCACCCAGGTGCTCCCAAAAACAACTCTTAAGTGTTTCCATAGTTTTTTTTTTTCCCTAAGCTAAAATATTAAATTTTTTAAAAGATTTTATTTATTTATTTGACAGAGAGATCACAAGTAGGCAGACGGAGAGGCAGGCAGAGAGAGAGGAGGAAGCAGGCTCCCTGCCGAGCAGAGAGCCCAATGCGGGCCTTGATTCCAGGTCCCTGAGATCATGACCTGAGCCAAAGGCAGAGGCTTTAACCCACTGAGCCACCCAGGTGCCCGCTAAAATATTAAGTTACCACAAAAGTTATACCAGCAATTCCTTACATCATAGGTTCCAGACTATACAGCTGTTTCTGTTGTCTTTTTGGACAACTCTATTTTTTTAATATTAGTTTGAAAATAGAGTTCCCCCAGATTTATTTTTATTTTATTTTTAAAAGATTTTATTTATTTATTTGAGAGACAGTGAGAAAGAGAGAGAAAGCATGAGCAGGGGGAGGGGCAGAAGGGGAAGCAGACTCCTTACCGAGTGGGGCTTCATATGGGGGCCTCGATCCAGGGACTCTAGGATGGTGATCTGAGCCCAAGGCAGATGCTTATCTTACTGAGCCACTCAGGAACCCAAGAGCTCCCCAGATTTAAATCTAGACTTGAAATATAATCTCAACAGCATAGCTATTAAAATCTTGCCCCCACCATACTCAATTTTTTTTCCCTCTGCTGCCTGAACAATCATTCTGAAGTACAGTTACAGTGTGGTTCCCTACTTTAAAAAAATTATTTATTTATTTGAGGGAGGGAGGGGCAGAGAGGGAGAGAAGGTCAGAATCCCCAAGGAGACTCCCCTCTGAGCATGGAACAAACTTGGTGCTGGATCCCAGGACCCTGAGATCATGACCTGAGCCTAAATGAAGAGTTGGACACTTAACTGAATCACCCAGGCACCCCTGTGGTGTTCCCTATTTAAAGCCTTCAGTGACTTTGTCCAAAGGATTTCAGCAAAGCTCAGTGTAGTCTGCAAGGTGCTTTCCAACATGCAGTGCCTTCCTTTGCAGCTGTGACCCTACTCACACCCTGTACTGCAGCCAGACCAACAATATAGGTAGTCCCTGCATATGTCATCCTGTATTATACCTATAGGCCCTACTTGCTCCTTCTGCCTGGGATGTCCTTTCCCTAACTCTTAATTGGCTACTCTTCCAGGACCCCTGTGACTTGAACTAGCATCTGCTTTATGCTTACAAAGCAACTGTGCAAACCTCTGGCCAGGCAGTGAATTGTACAATCTATTTATTATGCTCCAATAGATTGTAAGAACCATGACTTATCTTTGGGCCCTAGTGCTAAACTGGAGGTGGCACATAGTGGATGCTCAGTAGCATTTGCTAAGTGAATACATGAATGAACTCCATCTTCTGGTATAGTGTGCCCAAAATTGCCCCACTTAGCAAAGATGATCTAACATCTTCACAAAGATGCTCATCTACTCCACCAAAATATAACAGAAACCAACTTCTATTTAACCCCTCTTAATGAAACTACTACCTTAGCTTTCCTTTTCTCAGTCAAACTTCGTGCAAGGGTGGATAGACTCACTGCCTTGCTTTTAATCTTTGACCTCTTTCAACTACTTTCTGAACCCCAGTGCTGGCCTCTAGCTCAGTTTACTTTTTCTTTTAAACATTTTTTTAAAAAAGATTTTATTCATTTGACAGGGAGAAACACAGCCAGAGAGGGAACACAAGCAGGGGGAGTGAGAGAGGGAGAAGCAGGCTTCCGCAGAGCAGGGAGCGCGATGTGGGACTCTATCCCAGGTCCCCGGGATCATGACCTGAGCCGAAGGCAGTCGCTTAACCAACTGAGCCACCCAGGCACCCCACACAGTTTACTTTTTAATAGCCAAACATAATGACTCCTTTTCAAGCCTCCTAGTAGTGTAGACATTTCTTAGGCATTTCACATTGCTAACCATGTCACTTTTTGCATATCATCCACCTCTTCTGTGACAGTATTTTTTCCCTGGGTTTTCCTATTCTTTAAAGGTTGCCTTTTAGTAATTCTTCTACCTCTTACAAGTTGTTTCCTCAATTTATGTCATCAACTCTCTTATTTCTCTGTGTCTTCTTACTGAATGATCTCATTTACTCTTATCTTCAATTGCCATATCTCTAAGGTCACCAGCCTCAACTGTTCCTGTACTGGAAACTTTATTTACACCACCTAAGGAAGTCTCCACTTTTGTATCACAGAAGTTTCTCAAAACAGACAAAAGTGAAAATATGATCTTGTTTTTCCATTTCAATATACATACAGCTTCTATGGTTATGTCTTTCTTAATGACAGAACGTATGTATTATTTATATTCATTGCCTATTACAAACACTTTTAATGGTCTTTATACCACAAAGATGATATGATTTTCACAATTTCCTCTATATTTATTTTAAAAATCACATGGAATATGGGGTTGAGATAAAGGAGTTTCCATAATCTTTAGGAACCTTTTAATACTGGAGAAGGCCAGAATTTCCTGTTATTCTTTAGCTTCTCTTATACCCTGATTATAAAAGAGTTAATTGAGAATGGACTTTTCCTCTTATCTCCAAAATCAGTCATGAAATAAGAGGACAAATGCTCAAATGTTTGTATTTCAGGTCTCTGACTCATACCAAGTTTCTAAAAGGCAACAGATGGATCAACTGCCTAGAATGAAAGATAATCTAGTGAACATGTAAGTCTAACTATATCTTTCCTTTCTAATTAATTATATTTGCATGTGAATGATACTGAAAAAACAGGTGTCCATTATATTTTAGAAGTTGAACTTCTAGATTTTATAGCAATGATATAAAATAACAAACAGATGGTAAAAGAACTTAAAGAAATTTGTGCTCTCTACTCACTATTTATATACATTTTTGTAGATCCCAAGAATATGTTTTGTCTTCCAACATAAGTTCTTATTTTCTAAGCTAAAACAATACCCTACCCAGGAGGAGCCTAAATCTACACCTTTAACGATATAAATACAATTGAACTACCAGGCTTAACTTTTTTTTTAAAAGATTTTTTTTATTTATTTGACAGAGAGAAATACAACTAGAGAGGGAACACAAGCAGGGGGGTGAGAGAGGGAGAAGCAGGCTTCCCACCAAGCAGGGACCCCAGATGTGGGGCTCCCTCCCCGATCTCCAGGATCATGACCTGAGCTGAAGGCAGTCACTCAACCCACTGAGCCACCCAGGGGCCCCCAGCCTTAACTTTTTACTGACAAAATATAGACACTGAAATTAGTGTAGAAGACAGTGCAGTTTAAACTGTGTTTCCCAATGCAAACAAAAATAATGTGGGATGAATAAAGAACAGAGGAATGTTTTATGGCTTTAGGAGTTTATATCTACACATAATTTTTCCTGTTCTGTACTAAGTACAGAATAATTAGTCAGACAATCCTTGTCTTATATAACCTTTTCTATGTAGGGAACTATATTCATATATAACTTGACAATATCAAAAAGGTAAACCAGGATACAAATTAGTTATAAATCAGAATTCTTTTCAAATATAGGCATTCAAGGTATATGCAACGTAGCAAGTGTTTTTGGTAGAGATTCAAGGGATAGCAACATTTTGTCCAATATGCGGGATGTATAAAAGTGTATTCTTCCTTGAGTAGTCATAAATATTATAAATTATAACTTATTACCCTGTACATTTATATCAATAGAAATATAATATATTTAAAACATTAAATATATTATAATATATTTAAAAAATTAAATTTTCAGAGGGAAAACAACTTCCCTCTGAAAGTTGTGCTGGGGGGTGCCCCAAGACCAGTCCCATATTCAGTCATTTGCTAGAACAACTCACAAAACTCAGCATATATTTGCATATTTGCATACAGCTAAAATGTATTGCAGCCAAAGGATACAAAGAAAACTCATCAAAGGAAGAAAGTGTATGGGACGAAGTTTGGAAGAAAATAGGCACAAGCTTCTAAAAGTCATCTAGTGCAGTCACATAGGACACACTTCATTCCTCCAGCAGTAGGGCAGGGAACATGTGTGACAACACATGAAGTTTTATCTTCCAGGGAAATTCATTAGAGTCTTAGTGCCTACATTTTTTCCTGGGGGCCAGTCGTGTAGGTACCCTCTGCTTAGCACATAACAAATTTCAGACTTCCAGGAGGAAAATATGTTCACAGAAACCACATTGTTTGTACAGTTTAAGTACAGTAAGCCATTCTTTTTCATTTAAGGGCAATTTTATATCAGTGTAGGGTACTTTTTACCACTAAGTTCCCAGACACCAGCTAAGGGCCAACCTGGCAAGACGACCTTTCTAAGGAGGGAAGTTTCAGGCCTGCTACAGTAACTCTTTCTGCATGATCACCCTATGTATTTCTTTTTTATTTTTACCATTTATCTTCCAATTCATATTTCTTTTTTATTTTTACATTTATCTTCCAATTATCTTTTAGAAAGAAAATACTTCTTTTATTCAAATTTGCTTAAATAATGGAGAAATATTTTGAAAATACAAATAAAACTCATTCTATTCATGTATTAACATACATACACATCTTTATCACTAGACTGGAGTTCTCTTAGGGCAGTTTAGGTTTCCAGCTGTTGTAGGTTGGATCTCTCAGGGAGTAGATTCTGAGATAGAAATCAGCATGTAGGAAGTTTACTCTTGAGCATTCTTAGAATGAGTACCTCGAGGGGTAGGGAAGGAAATAGATTTAGGTAGAAAGAATAGGGCTACAGGACAGTTGCAGTCTCATATATCAAGCTGATTCATCAGTGAGTGAAGTGTGCGCTTTCTCTTCCTCTGATGGGGTGACCTACTGTGAATTGGAACCCAGTTTGTCACATCCTTTCCAGGCGATGTATAAATGGTTCTCATCCACTTAACTGTCAAATTGGACCAGGTGATACTAAAAGATACTCAAGTAGATGACCTGGATGCCAAACCCATTCCTCCTTGTCCCCTGCTATATTGTCCTGATGATCCATTTCTCTTTGGGGTGCTCCATTTCATAGGTGTGAACTGAGCTGGAGGTGCTAGTGCATCAGAAGTGGATGACATGGTCTGGGATACCTGCTCAGTATGCTTGTCTGTGCCCTCTGGCAATGCATGTGCTTGATCTCAGATATGTCACTTCCATCTTTGGTAGAGCCTAATGTTGAATACAGTGCCTGGCACAAATAAATGTTTACTAATTTTTAAAAATATTTTATTTATTTATTGAGAGAGAGAGAGTGAATGAGAGAGAGCATGAGAGGGGAGAAGGTCAGAGGAATAAGCAGACTCCCCATGGAGCTGGGAGCCCGATGCGGGACTCAATCCCGGGACTCCAGGATCATGACCTGAGCTGAAGGCAGTGGCTTAACCAACTGAGCCACCCAGGCGCCCAACGTTTACTAATTTTTAAATGAATATATTAGTGAATATAAAACGGGAAAAAATCTTCACTTTCTGGAAATATTAGTAAACCAAATAACTCAAATGATAGAAACATTTCTATATACCTATAATCTTCCAAACTAGGTATATGTAATTGGTAGTACCTTAAAGTATTACTGTTCTGAGTTATTGCCTCAGTTTTGGAATTTAGTATACTTTTCTATTCAAGTTTTAGTCTTTAAACCAAGGCTTAGTGTTAAATACTTCACAGAGGAGGATATCCAAGTGGCCAGTGGACTCAACACCATTACTTATTCAGGGGAATGCAAGTTAAAATTATGAGAGGCCACCACAAATTTTAAAGATTAATGATTCCAACTGTTGTCAAAGATACGAAGTGTAAATTTATGCAGCGATTTTGGAATAGTGTTTGGTATTACTTTCTACATTTAGCTGATCATACGCATACTCTGTAACCCAACAATTTCACTCTTAGTTATACACCTAACAGAATGGTCCATAAATTTACACCAAAGAAACCTGTGCAAGAATGTTCATTCCATTTTGAATTTATTTTTGTGTATGGTGTAAGAAAGTGGTCATTCTTCTACATGTTGTTATCCTAAACTTATCCCTTTAAAGTGAAACTCATTGCTTTTTGGTATATTCACAACATTGCACGACCATCACCACTATGTGCTTAAAGAACATTTTCATTTCCCCCAAAACTCCTTTACCCATTAGCATTCACTCTCCATTCTCCCTCCCCATAGCCCCTGGCAATCACTAATCTACTTTCTGTCTCTATAGATTTATTTATTCCAGCTATTTCATATAAACAGAAGCAAACAGTATTTGGCCTTAGGTACCTGACTTGATCACTTATTGTAATTTTTCAAGGTTCATTCACGTAGGAGCATTGTATCAGTACTTTTTGTGGCTGAATAATATTCCAGTTCTTCAATCTATCACATTTTGTTTGTCTGCTAATCAGTTAATGGACATTTGGGTTGTTTACACCTTTTGACTATTCTGCATAATGCTGCTGTGAACATTCTTAGACAAGTTTTTGTGCATATATGTTTTTAATTCTGTTGGATTTGTGCCTTGGAATGGAATTGCTGAGTCAATTGATAACTGTTTTATCTTTTTAAGGAACTGCCAAACTATCTTCCAGAGCAACTATATCATTTCATATTCCCACTAGCAGTGTATGAGGGTTCCAATTTCTCCACATCTTTAACATTTGTTCTTGTCCCTTTTTTTTTAGCCATTCCAGTACTTGTGAATTGTAGTTTTGATTTGTACTCTCATTGTAATTTTGATTTGTATTTCCCCAAAGACTAATGTTGTTAAAAATATTTATTTATTTATTTATTTATTTATTTATTTAATTTGAGAGAGAGAGAGCACAAGCATGGGGAGTGGCAGAGGGAGAGGAGAAGCAGCCTCCACACCGAGCAGGTTGCCCAACACAGGGCTTGATCCTGACGTGAGGTGAAGGTAGATACTTAACCTACTGAGCCACCTCCTTGCCCCCTTTTGCCCATTTTTAAATTGGGTTTTTGTCTTTTGTTGTGTTATAAGAGTACTTTATATACACTGGTTACTAGACCTTATCAAATGCAAATCTTTTCTTGCATTTTTTTGATGTTATTTTTTCTTTCTTGATCATGTCCTTTGAAGCACAAAAGTTTTGATTTAGATGAAGGCCAATTGACCTTGGCTTCCTAGGATATTTTTTCTTGGTTACTTGTGCTTTAGATATCATATCTAAGAAATTTTTGCCTGATTCAAGAGCACAAAGATTTATACATATGTTTTCGTCTAAGAGTTTTATAGTTTAAGTCCTTTTTGATTCATTTTTGAGTCAATTTTTATATATAATGTGAGACTGGGGTCCAGTTTCAGTCTTCTGCATAGGTCCATTCCATTGTCCTAGCACCATTTGTTTTAAAGGCTGTTCTTCCCCATTTGATTGACTTTGCACCCTTTAAAAAAAACAACCATAAACAAATGAGTTTATTTCTAGACTATCAGTTCTACTCCATTGATCTTATAAGTCTATCCTTACATGCTGTCTTGATGTCTAGGTTTAAGTAAGTTTTGACATAATTAAGTGTTATTCCTCCAACTTAATTCTTCTTTTTCAAGGTTGTTTTGGTTGTTCAGAGTCTCTTTAATTTCCATATGAATTTTAGGGTCAGTTTTTCAGTTTTTTTATAAGGGATACCACAAAGCTAGGGAAAGGGGTCTAGGGCAAGTTAAAATGCTACAAAATTCAGTGTTTTTGCTGAGTTTCAACTGTGTGTGTGTATGTGTGTGTGTGTGTTGTGTGTGTGTGTTCTGTATGGTGTGTAGTGTGTTTAGTAAATTCTCCAGGATTGTTTCAAGTCCTTGGTTAATTTCCAGAGCTCTGAAAAAGTTGCTTCTGACCATTTTTGCCAATTTTTCCATTGGTTTTATGGAGGAAAGAATTTTCTAAAGTCATTCTGTCATTTTTCCTGACATCAGTCCCTGAGTAAAACATTTTTGAAAAGCACCTTGCAGAGAATTGAAGCTGACTCTACTCTTAAGTAAGAGGATGAGGAAGTTGGCTTTATAAAGATATATAAACCAATAAAGGAAAGATGGTCCCATGGAAATCCAAGAACAGGAATTCCAATATAACTGGGCCCACAGATATTAAAACTAGAAGTCAAGGGAGGAGCTTTAAAAATCTGAGCAGAACTTCCAAGTTCTTCACTTTAGTGGTCTGCTATACAGAAAAATAATTAAAGGCATAGACTTTGAACTCAGCTTTTCTGGATTCAAATTCTAGATCTATTTACTAACTATATAACCCTGTTTTTCTCATCTGTCCAATAGAGCTAATAATCTTACATATATGATAGAATTTTGTGAGGTTAATATGAATCAATTAATAAATAGAATTCCTGGCATAAATTATGTGCTTTAAAAATGTTACTGTTATTATTTCAAGTACTTCAGTCTCTACTTCACTTTTCTTCTCCTTAGCAACTGCCATCTTCACTCTCTATATCTTTTTAATATCATAGACCTTGGTATATCTTAGTTTCAATTTTATTATAATTTTCGATAACATACATTTGGCTTGCTCATGGATCCTTATTTCTTTATTCTCCCTGGCCTACTTCATAGCTTCTTTCTGGTTTGTTTGTTTTTTTTTTTTTAGCTTTAATTCATATTTCCAGAGGCAGTATTAGAATGGTCCATCTCATCCCTCTTTTGTCAGAGCTTTCTACATTAGGCCACCTCATGGACTCCTTCCTGGCTTTGGATTATTGCCCTTGAGTTGGTTTCCTCTTTATCTGTAATGAGATAATATGGTATAACATATAGCTGTTTATAAGCATATGTTTTTGTGGTACGCAATGATGACTTAAAAATAATGGTTAACATTTCTTTTATTTCAGGGGAAGACATAATCCAGTTAATCAAAAGACAATGAATGCCAAGAGAGGACCAGTAAGAAAGATTACAAGATCAAACCATCTTCCAAAACTCAATCTGTAATTCCAGTCTGTAATCTCCAAAACTGTAATTCTAGAGCTGGGTGGATTTCTATTTCTTCCCTCTTTTTATTTGTAATATTCAACTTGTGAAGTTAATATTTAACACATTTTCAAGGAATGAAATAGACAAAAAAGAGCTATCAAACTTCTCTTTAGCTAGTTTTCCAGAAGTTTGTTCCTTTTTCTGTATGAAAGTAATTTTCTAAGTGATCTTAAAATATCTAATAGCATTGTTTATGATTTTAAAAATATCCTAGAAAGCCTGAAGGTTGACATTATTACTTAAAAAAATATTTTATTTATTTATTTGACAGAGAGAGAGATCACAAATAGGTAGAGAGGCAGGCAGAGAAAGAGGGGGAAGCTGGCTCCCCTCCAAGCAGAGAGCCCGATGTAGGACTCAATCCCAGGACTCTGAGATCATGACCGGAGCTGAAGGCAGAGGCTCAAACCTCTGAGCCACCCACGTGCCCCTATTACACTTACTTTTAATAATATATCCATAATCTGTGCTGATAGTAACATTGCTATTATATTTGGTTTCTAGTTGACTGTCAGGTAAAAATGTGAATTCATCAAAACACTTTGCTGTTATAAGGCCATATCATGTTCAGGTCTTAACTTACGGTTTAAACAGAGTTACAAATCAGATGGATTTTAAACATGGTATTGTTGAAATAGCCTCCAGTTAGTAATCAACTTGGTTATAATTCCCACCCTGCCATGAACTTAGGAGATCTTGGACAGGTTCCTTTTTCTCATCTTTATTTCTCACATTTGTAAAATGATGGAGGCAAATGATATAACTTCTAAGGTCTGTACTTCCGTAGAAAACAAATATATTCAACTATAAGGACCTACTTTTTAGCACATAGTGATTTAAATCATTTCATGATGTTTCTTAACTCAGAGTGATTCTATGGTCCTAATTCTGTGGCCCTAATTCTTTAGACCAAACATTGCAAGCATTCACAATACATAAGTCTCAATGAAGAGATAGAGTGAGAAAAGAGAAGGGTTTGTTTAAGGCATTCATACAGCTTATTGAATTTTTCTATATATGTTTAGGTTGTTTTGTAACTATTACTAGGTTTGGAACATACCTGTGATTTATTTGCCCAACTTAATAAGTAAAATTATTAGGATTTTCTATTTCCAGAAATAACTGCCAGCCAGCTTAATTTCCCGCTAATGGTATTCTCACCTTATATCTGGAACTAAAACTTGTATTCAGTATCAACAGTAATGAATACTAAATGCATTTCTATAATAACTTTTATAGATATTCACTTACTTTAAGAAAGAAATCATAGGGTGCCTGGGTGACTCAGTGGGTTAAAGCCTCTGCCTTCAGCTCAGGTCATGATCTCAGGGTCCTGGGATGGAGGCCTGCATCAGGCTTTCTGCTCGGCAGGGAGCCTGCTTCCTCCTCACTCTCTGCCTGCCTCTCTGCCTACTTGTGATCTCTCTCTGTCAAATAAATAAATAAAATCTTTAAAAAAATTTTAAAAAAGAAAGCAATAATAAATTTCATATAGACCAATTCTTTTATGTGACTTTATAAAGTAATACAGAAAAACATAAAGTAACTTTCTATAAACTATTCCAAACAGAAACTGTTTGGAAATATCTCCCCTGTCTTTTTTTCTTTTTTTCAAGATTTTTTTATTTATTTGAGAGAGGGAGAGTGAATGAGAAAGGAGTGAGGGATAGAGGGAGAAGCAGGTCCCTTGCTGAGCCGGGAACCTGATGCGGTGCTTGATTCTGGGACTCCAGGATCATGACCTGAGCTGAAGGTGGACAGTTAACCAACTGAGCCACACAGGCGTCCCTATCTCCCTGGTTCTTAAGCTAACTACAAAGATCAGATACCGTGACCCATATTATTAAATAAATATTATATTTTTAAATCTTATACAATCATTCTTAGCATTAGTAGCAAACTGATGAGTTAAATTTTCATAATTATAATCACAGAGTAAACACTGAAAAATATATTTCTATCATGCATAGCAAGCCATTGTGGGGATTGGATTTGGAACATTTAAATTTACCTCCATCACTAGGATGGGATATTAGCTGAACATCTTATTATGGGGACTCTGTCATGTTGAAGTATTAGCTTTGCAGTAGCTACTCTGGGATACTTTCCAATGGCAGAAATGGCCTGTCTTCAACAGAGGGATGCGGTAGCATAAAGAACTGATACGGGGGACTCTCTACCAGCTTTGCCACCTCTAAGCTTCTAACATTGAGTAAGTCACTTTTCATTGCCTCACTTTCATCACTTATAGAATTGGGAATAAATTTCTGTGCAGATCAAAGGATATTCACTATATATTTGTATAATTTTTATACCCTATTTCTATAAAGGATTTGTTAGCTTTTACTAAATGTAGAGATATAAAAACAATTATCATAACAGATAAAAGTTAATGTTTTGTAAGAATTCCCAACTAAGGAAAGCTCTAGCTTTTAAACTTTCTAGCAATCAGCACAAAGAAGGAATGAATTATACAGCTTACTTTTTTTGTAGAAGGAAGATACAAGTAAAGAAAAAGTTTTGCATAATTCTGAAGTTTAAAGATAATGTATTGTGTGAATTTTTATAAGAAAATGCAATTATTTATTGAAATAACTAGTGCAAAAATGATATCTTAGCGTTTTAACTTTAATACTGAAATACGTATTAGTATCTTAAAGAGTTTGGAATTCATAGAGTAAAATATCAGTAAATAATACTTAATATATTTCAAAATTTTAATATCTAAATATACTACAAAATATTGGTATCATTTATAAAAACAAATGTTGCTCTAAAAAAGGCAGATGGTGGTGAGTAAGAATGAGGGTGTGGAGAAATTGGAGCCTTTATATACTGCTAGTGAGAATGTAAAATGACACAGTCACTTTGAAACAAAGTTACCATATGACCCAGCAATTCCACTCCTAGGTATATACCCTAGATGAAACCTGTCTACATACTAGGTAGGTCTATGTAATGAAAACCTATGTTTACATGAAAATGTGTTTACAGGGCACCTGGGTGGCTCAGTTGGTTGAGCGACTGCCTTCAGCTCAGGTCATGATCCCGGAGACCTGGGATCGAGCCCCACATCGGGCTCCCTGCTCAGCGGGAAGCCTGCTTCTCCCTCTCTCACTCCCCCTGCTTGTGTTCCCTCTCTCGCTGTGTTTCTCTCTGTCAAATAAATAAATGTGTTTACAAATGTTTATAGCACCATTATTCATAATAACTAAAAAGTTGAAACAATCCAAATGTCCATCAACTGATGAATGGATAAGCAAAATGTGGTATATTCAAACAATGAGGTATTACTCAGCAAGAAGAAAGAATGAAGTACTGATATATGGTAAAACTTGGATGGACCTTGAAAATATTACTATAAATGAAAGAAACCAGTCACAAGAGGTCATATATTGTACAATTCCATTTATATGAAAAATCCAGAGTAGGCAAATCCATATACATAAAAAGTAGGTTAGTAGTACTTGCCAAAGGCTGATGGGGCTGGGGAATGAGTGGGTGATGAGAAATGACTGTTAAACTGTACAAGGTTTCTTTTTGGGTTGTGATGAAAATATTCTAAAATTAATTGTGGTGATGGTTGCACAAATCTGTAGAATACTAAAAAACATTGAGCACTTTAAATAAGTTAGTTCATGTTTTATGATTTGTACCTCAGTAAAGCTGTTATTAAAGAAAGCAAATCTTGAACATGCTAATATTTTAATAAATTAGCAGATAAATTTTAATGCAATGTTATTTGATCTTCCTCAGAAGATGTGATCTTAAAAATTAAGATGCGGGGGAGAGAGGAAGATGGCGGAAGGCCGGGTGACCCCATTTCAGGGAGTCCCCTGAGGTGAGCTCAATTCCTGCAAAAAAACACTACAGGAACACTGTGAGCACCCATGAAATCAGCCTGAAATGTAATATTTCACACTTTTGGATCACTACGGGGGACAAAGAGCATTGGCAAAGAGCGACCAATTCACCTGGATAGTGGTGATATATTTAGCTATACACCCCCTCAACCACTCCTCGCCACAATGACTCAGAGGAGGAACAACCAACAGAAGAAGAACCCTGAGACTGCAACCCCGGTCACAGAATTACTGGAAATGAACATAAACAATATGACAGAAATGGAATTCAGGGCAGCAATCGTCCAAGCAATGGCTAATTTGGAAAAGAACATTAATCTCAATATGGAAGCCCTAATAACAGAAGTGAAAGCTGAGGTTAGAAAGGCTATTAATGAGATGCAATCTAATTTAAATACGCTAACAGCCAGAGTAAGTGAAGCTGAAGATCGTATCAGTGATTTAGAAGAGAGATAGATTAAGAAGGAGGAGCAAGAGAAGTCTTGGAGCAAACAGCTAAAATTCCATGAAAACCGAATAAGGGAAATAAATGATACCATGAAATGCTCCAATATCAGAATTATTGGAATTCCCAAAGGAGTTGAGAGAGAGAGAAGCCTAGAAGATATAGTTGAACAAATCATGGATGAAAATTTCCCTAATCTGGGGAATGAAACCAGTGTTCATGTCCTAGAGGCAGAGAGGACATCCCCCAAGATCAATGAGGCCTGAAAAACCTCCAGTCATATAATTGTGAAATTTGTGAATCATAAAACCTGGCACACCAGAAAGGGCTGGCAAGACATATTCAGGAAATTACATGACAAAAATATGCAACCAAGGATAATGTGCCCAGCAAGGTTGACTTTCAGAATGGAAGGAGAAATAAAGAGCTTCCAGGACCGCCAAAGTCTAAAAGATTATGCAACCACCAAGCCAGCACTACAAGAAATACAGAGAGGGGTTCTATAAAAGAGAAACGAACCCAAGAGTGACACAGAACAGAAATTTGCAGAGGTAATCTATAGAAACATGAACTTCACAGGCAACATGATGTCAATACAAACGTATCTATCAATCATCACTCTCAATGTGAATGGCCTAAATGCTTCAATAAAAAGACACAGGGTTGCAGATTGCATAAAACGACAGGACCCATCCATATGCCGTTTACAAGAGACATATTTTGAATCTAAAGGCACTTCCAGATTGAAAGTGAGGGGATGGAGGACCATCTTTTATGCCAATGGACATCAAAAGAAAGCCGGGGTAGCAATTCTCATATCAGACAAATTGAATTTTAATCTAAAGACTATAGTCAGACATAGAAGGACACTACATCATTCTCAAAGGGTATCTACCCCAAGAAGTTCTAACAATTGTTAATTTTTATGCCCCCAACAGGAGAGCAGCCAACTACATAAACCAACTGTTAGGCAAAAGAAAGAGTCATATTGATACAAATACATTAATTGTAGGAGATTGTAACACACCACTGTCACAATGGACAGATCATCTAAACAAAATCAACAAAGAAACAAGAGCCTTGAATGACACATTGGACCAGATGGATCTCATAGATATATTCAGAACATTCCACCCTAAAGCAGCAGAATACTCATTCTTCTCCAGTGCACATGGAACTTTCTCCAGAATAGACCACATACTAGGTCACAAATCAGGGCTCAACCGATACCAGAAGATTGAGATTATTCCCTGCATATTCTCTGACCACAATGCTGTGAAACTGGAACTCAACCACCATAAAAAGTTGAGAAGAAAATCAAATACTTGGAAGCTAAAGACGATCCTGATCAAGAATCTGTGGATCAACCAGGAAATCAAAGAATAACTGAAACACTTCATGGAAACCAATGAGAATGAAGATACATCGATCCAAAACCTATGGGATACAGCAAAGACAGTCCTAAGGGGGAAACACATAGCCATCCAAGCCTCACTCAAAAAAATTGAAAAATCCTGAATACACCAACTCTCATTACACCTTAAAGAACTGGAAAATCAACAAAATTAAACCAACCCCCCACACAAGACGGGAAATAATTAGGATTAGAGCAGAGATGAATGAATCAGGAACAGAGATATAGTAGAACACGTCAACAAAACTAGAAGCTGGTTCTTTGAAAGAATAAGATCAATAAACCATCAGCCAAACTAATCCAAAAGAAAAGGGAGAAGACCCAAATTAATAAAATTATGAATGAAAGGGGAGAGATCATGACTAACACCAAGGAAATAGAAACAATAATCAGAAATTACTATCACCAACTATATGCCAATAAGTTTAACAACCTAGAAGATATGGATACATTCCTAGAAACCTATAAACTTCCAAGACTGAAACAGGAAGACATTGACAATCTGAATAGACCTATATCCAGTAATGAGATTGAAGCAGTGATCAAAAACCTCCCCCAAAACAAGAGTCCAGGACCAAGATGGATTCCTTGGGGAATTCTTCCAAACATTTAAAGAAGAAATAACCCCTATTCTCCTGAAGCTGTTTCAAAAAACAGAAACAGAAAGAAAACTTCCAGACTCTTTCTATGAAGCAGCATTACTCTAATCCCCAAACCAGTCAAAGACCCCATCAAAAAGGAGAACTTCAGACCAATATCTCTGATGAAGATGGATGCCAAAATTCTCAACAGGATCCTTGCTAACAGGATCCAACAATACATTAAAAAGATTATCCACCATGACCAGGTGGGATTTATCCCAGGGATGCAAGGGTGGTTCAACACTCCCAAATAAATCAATGTGATAGAACAAATCAATAAGAGAGAAGAACCACATGGTCCTCTCAATTGATGCAGAAAATGCATTTGACAAAATAGAACATCCATTCCTGATTAAAACTCTTCAAGGTATAGGGATAGAGGGAACATTCCTCAACCTCATAAAATCTATCTATGAAAAACCCACAGCCAATGTCATTCTCAATGGGGAAAAACTGACAGCCTTCCCTCTGAGATCAGGAACAAGACAAGGATGCCCACTCTCACCCCTACTGTTCAACATAGTGTTAGAAGTCCTAGCAACAGCAATCAGACAACAGAAAGAAATAAAAGGTATTCAGCTTGGCAAAGAAAAAGTCAAACTCTCTCTCTTTGCAAAGGACATGATACTCTATGTGGAAAATGCAAAAGACTCTACCTCCAAACTACTAGAACTCATACAAGAATTTGGTAATGTGGCAGGATACAAAATCAACGCACAGAAATCAGTTGCATTCTTATACACTAACAATGAAAATATAGAAAGGGAAATCAGAAAATCGATTCCATTTACTATAGCACCAAAACCCATAAGATACTTAGGAATACACCTAACCAAAGAAGTCAAGGATCTGTACTCGAGGAATTACAGAACATTCATGAAAGAAATTGAAGAAGACACAAAAAGATGGAAGACCATTGCATGCTCATGGATCAGAAGAATAAACATTGTCAAAATGTCTATACTGCCCAGAGCAATCTATACTTTGAATGCCATTCCAATCAAAATTCCACCAACATTCTTCAAAACGTTGGAACAAACAATCCTAAAATTTATATAGAACCAAAAAGACCCTGAATCGCTAAGGAATTGCTGAAGAAGAAAAACAAAGCTGGGGGCATCTCGTTACCTGACTTCAGGCTTCATTACAAAGCTGTTATTACCAAGACAGCATGGTACTGGCACAAAAACAGAAAAATAGACCAACGGAACAGAGTAGAGAGTCCAGATATGGACCCAAAAATCTACGGGCAAATCATCTTTGACAAAGCAGTAAAAAATATCCAGTGGAAAAAAGATAGTCTCTTCAATAAATGGTGCTGGGAAAATTGGACAGCTACGTATAGAAGAATGAAACTAGACCATTCCCTTACACCACACACAAAGGGAAACTCGAACTGCATGAAAGACCTCTACGTGAGGCAGGAATCCATTTAAATCCTGGAAAAGAACATAGGCACTAACCTCTTTGACATCGGCCACAGTAACATCTTTCAAGACACATGTCCAAAGGCAAAGGAGACAAAAGCGAAAATGAATTTCTGGGACTTCATCAAAATAAAAAGCTTCTGTACAGCAAAGGAAACAGTCAACAAAACAAAGAGGCAACTCACAGAATGGGAGAGGATATTTGCAAATGACACTACAGACAAACGGCTGATATCCAAGATCTATAAAGAACTACTCAAACTCAACATCCAAAAAGAAGATGAACACATCAAAAAATGGGCAGGAGACATGAAGAGGCACTTCTCCATAGAAGATATACAAATGGCTAACAGACACATGAAAAAGTGTTCAGCGTCACTAGCTATCATGGAAATTCAAATCAAAACCACTCTAAGATACCACCTTACACCAGTCAGAATGGCCAAAATTAACAAGACAGGAAACAACAAGAGTTGGAGAGGCTGTGGAGAAAGGGGAACCCTCTTACACTATTGGTGGGAATGCAAGCTGATGCAGCCACTTTGGAAAGCATTGTGGAGATTCCTTTAAAAATTAAAAATAGAACTACCCCATGACCCTGCAATTGCACTGCTGGGCATTTACTCCAAAGATACAGATGTAGTGAAAAGAAGGGCCATATGTACCCCAATGTTCATAGCAGCAGTGGCCACAATCACCAAACTGTGAAAGATCCAAGGTGCCCTTCAACAGATGAATGGATAAGAAAGATGTGGTACATATATACAATGGAATACTATGCCAGCATCAGAAAGGATGAATATCCAACTTTTGTAGCAACATGGACTGGATTGGAAGAGATTATGCTGAGTGAAATAAGCCAAGTAGAAAAAGTCTAGTAGCACATGGTTTCTCTTACTTGTGGTGCGTAAGGAGTAATATAGAGGACAGTAGAAGAAGGAAAAGTAGGGTAATTCAGGGAGAGAAATGAAACATGAGAGACTTTGGACACAGAAACAAACTGAGGGTCTTGGAGGGAAGGGTTGGGGGGATGGGAGAGCCTGGTGGTGGGTACTGAGGGCACCTATTGCATGGAGCACTGGGTGTGGGGCATGGGCAATGAATCTTGGAACACTGAAAAAATAAAATAAATTTAAAGTAAAAAAAAATTAAGATGCGGGCACCTGGGTGGCTCAGTGGGTTAAAGCCTCTGCCTTCTGCTCAGGTCATGATCCCAGGGTCCTGAGATCGAGGCCCACGTCAGGCTCTCTGCTTGGCAGGGAACCTATTTCCTCCACTCTCTCTGCCTGCCTCTCTGCCTACTTGTGATCTCTTTCTCTGTCAAATAAGTAAATAAAAAATCTTAAAATAAAAAAATTAAGATGCATCATCACTTGGTGCTATTGTTGGTTGAAGAGTGTAATTTTTTTAAAGATTTTATTTATTTGACATAGAGAGAGATCACAGGTAGGCAGAGAGGTAGGCAGGAAGAGAGGAGGAAGCAGGTTCCCTGCTGAGCAGGGAGCCCGACTTGGGCCTCGATCCCAGGACCCTGAGATCATGACCTGAGCCGAACGCAGAGGCTTTCACCCACTGAGCCACCTAGGCACCCAAGAAGAAGAGCGTAATTTTGAGCATAATTTTTCAACTAAAAAACTTTCAGATACTACAGTAGTCAGAAAAATAATGAGGATTAAAGGCTACATCCCAATATTGCCTTGATTTCTTTTTAATAATTTCATTTCTTACTTGATAATCTTGTGAGGATATTTATAAAACACCTTTTGACTTTTGATTCAGATTAGATTTTTTAATTTATAAAGTGCTATGTAGTTTTGTTTCAAAGAATTATTTCTGGTTTCATCATCTTCATTAGTTTTCTCATGTGCAGCTAGACATTCCAAAGCAGAGTTATATATTTCAATTTTAGTACCATGATATTTGTATTCTACTGGAATTCTTTATTTTGGACTAAAAACTATCCTTGTAACAGAGTCTTATCAATAACACTCTTTGATTTCTTTTTTGTTATATACACAATAAGTAAGGACCTGTCTAGACTTCTAGTCCACATATCATGGTCTTTTTTTCATAAATTGAATAGTTGAGTTATATTTATTTCAAGATAGAAGTAATTTTGATTTTTTTTAAATACCAGAATAACAGAATTATGACAACAATGATGCAAGGGGTTTGGTATTTAAAAAGCATAGTGGGGTGCCTGGGAGACTCTTAATTTCAGTGCAGGTCTTGATCTCAGGGTCCTGAGATCTCTCCCTTTTTGGGCTCCACACTCAGCACAAAGTCTGCTTGTCTCTGTCCCTCCCTGTCTGCTCCTCCATGCTCTCTCTCTCTCTCTCTCTCTCTCTCTCTCTCTCACATAAACAAATGAATAAAATATTTTTAAAATAAATAGATAACAAAAAGCACAGAGTATGCCAGAATACTAAAACTCTTGTTAAAAGTCACCAAACATGATTGAAGAATGAAAAAGAATCTTTAAATAATAAAGTACTACTTAAATGGAAGAGCATGACAGTGAGGCACTATTTTAAAACAGTAGTCGATTAATCTGATCTATGAATTTGAAAATTTTTGAATGTACAGAACATCCTCTTTAATTTTATCAAAGCACTTTTGTAGATATTATCTCAGTTATAGGGTAAGTCTTATTATCTGAAGAACCATCCAACAGTGAGTTTATCATTATTGGAAGTGTTCAAGGCTAGGAGGCCCTTTGTCAGGGATATCATAGTAAGAATTCCTGCAGTGGGTGGAAGTTGGATTCAATGATTGCCAATATCCCTTCTGTGATTCCCTGCTCACTTATCATATTAGGAAAATAGAAACAAGAAATCACTTCTTAAAATATGATTGTATCATATAGGCTATAAATATGGACTTTCAAAAACATTATTGCTTTACCAGTAACCACAACTAACAAAATCAGCTGTAATATTATTAATGGCCATTTCGGTTTTTTTATTTTTGTTTTTGTTTTGTTTTTTCTAAGATTTTATTTATTTAATTGACAGAGAGAAACACAGCCAGAGAGGGAACACGAGCAGGTGGAGTGAGAGAGGGAGAAGCAGGCTTCCCAAGCAGGGAGCCTGATGCCAGCCAATCCCGGGACTCTGAGATCATGACCTGAGCCGAAGGCAGACGCTTAATGACAGCCACCCAGGCGCCCTTAATGGCCATTTGTTAAAAGTAATCCAAAAACACTTACAATCTTTCATCTTAAATAAGCAGTGGTTTTCAAAAAGATAATTTTCAATGCTAATACATCTAAGTTAAAAAATTCTAGTATACTTCTGGTGGAGGTATAAATTAATATCTTTCTTTTGGAAAACAATTTGATTATATTCTTGAATAGCCTTAATGTTCATACATTGACTCAATAATTGTATTTCTAATAATCTACTCTAATGAAAAATCATACATATGGAAAACATAGGACAATCAACAATTAAAATACCAAAAAATGGAGACTTCCTCAATGTACAATTATATGCATAAGTGGATTCATCCACTTGTGATTCGTGCACATGTTGAATATTATGTAGCAATCAGCACTTGCTATATTATATTGAAATTATTTTACCTCATTTATTTCCTGAATTTAAAGCACTTCAGTGTCATCTATCTCCAGCATTTAAATGGACAATGTTATTTATCATTTGTCACCAGTTAGCTTAGTACCTACTATATGATGGGTACTTAATACATTTTGTTTAACTTAAATGAATGTTTGCAAAACAGAGTTTACAATGTCATGGCACAACATGTACCAAAATGTTAACACAATGGTACGAAGTCATACAGAATTATTGGTTTTAACTATTAAACATGTCTGTAGGAAAGGCTTACAAAAAGGGAAATTTAGTCTACTGATGCCCAAAGATGTGTTTCTATTCTACAAATTTACCGTCCAACTCTACAGAAGAATGTGAGTTGGGCTCCAAATGGTGATCTAGCAAAAAGGGGAAGGTGGTGGGGAGACCTGTGGAGTAGAAGGGAACACACTGTCTAACTTAGGAAAGCTTGCTTAACTTCCTGACAAGTTTTTACTTCGTAAAATTAAGATAGAAATAATTGATTTCAAAGGGTACCCTTATGTGTGTGTGGCACAGAAGGGGAGTATAAGCCTTTTTTTTGCAATAATTCTGATATTATAATGTAATAAAAAGTAATAGAAATTACAGAACATCATAAGGTATCTAGAAAATGTATATTGACTTGCAAGTGTGTAAATAGTTAAAAAAGTCTTGAAAGGAGCTGAGAGCATTAGAGTAATGTTCAAGGAATTAAGACGATAAGTAAATAAGTGGGAAAAGGTCAATGAAATAACCACTCTAGGATTTAGGAGCTTTCAAGAGAATATTTATTTACCTTTATCTCTATCCTTACCTTTTCCGTGTCATTGCTACAATTTAGTTAAGCCTTTATTAAAGCGAGATGGCTAGACAAAGGAGAAAAAGTTGGTAAAAATTTCATACTAGGGTGTTGAGAGTCAGTTAATAATACTTACTGCTGATGGACATGGAGAATCCTTTAATCTTCCTAGCTAGAATTGACCTCTTTAGTAACTGAACTCCTTTGATTAATTTCCTTACTTATGCCACTTTTGTGGTTCTAACCACCTTTTATCCTAAATAATAGGTTTATTTTGTTGTATGCTTTGTATGTCTTTTATGTTACAAAAGAGTTAGCTGCTAGTGCAGGTTAGCGCCAGGTGTGGGTAAGGCCATGTCTTACTCATCTTTGTGTCTCCATTAGAACTTAGCCCAGGGACATGCATATTTCTGACACTCAGTAAACATTTGGAATGAAAAGGTGGGTCTAAATATAAGGTAAATGTTCTATAAGGACTCTTAAGCACATAAGGAATTAAAAATATTTGTAGTATATTAAATATAAGAATGACAGAGAAAAACATGAACAACCCAAGGATCAAAGCCTTGAGAATAGGAACCCTAGTTTGAGAGTAACCCTTATAATGATAACCTGCTGAGAGCTAAAGTTAAATGAGAAATATGGGGGCATTGTACTAAAAGAGTTTTTTAAAAATATTTTATTTATTTATTTATTTGACATAGCACAAGGAGGGGGAGCAGGAGAGGGAGAAGCAGGCTCCCCCGTGAGCAGAGAGTTCTCAGCAGGCACTCAGTTCCAAGACCCTGAGATCATGACCTGAGCCAAAGGCAGACACTTAACTGACTGAGCCACCTGGGTGCCCTAGTCTATAACACTTTTTTTTTATGTTATCACCTAAATAAATTTTTTTCACCTTAACCACTGAAACTTACACTGGATAAAATGACTAGACAGGGTTTTGTCTTATCTTTCTTGGTGGGGAGCTAAGTATATTATAGGAAGAAAGGAACAAAAGGATATTTGGTGATCTAATTGATAGACTGGTGAAGACTGCCATGTGCTTACCAGACTTATCTTTTTTCTAATGGGACAGAATGAGGCCACATTTTCCATGTGTGAATCACATCTGTCTACCAGTGCTGGTGCATACACTACTTTTTTTAGTGATGTATTTGTGAAGAACGCTGTTTGGTAGTGAGTAATATGTATGCTGCCATGTTTAGAAATACAGCTATGTGGGGCGCCTGGGTGGCTTAGTCATTAAGCATCTGCCTTTGGCTCAGGTCATGATCCCAGAGCCCTGGGATCGAGTCCCGCATCGGGCTCCCAGCTTGGTGGGAGGCCTGCTTCTCCCTCTCTTATTCCCCCTGCTTGTGTTCCCTCTCTGGCTGTGTTTCTCTCGGTCAAATAAATAAATAAAATCTTTAAAAAAAATTAAAAGAAAAAGAAATACAGCTTTGTGTGCAGATAGGTGTGGCCTTGTGACTGACTTTAAGCCAGTATAATCTAGGCATACATGATACATGTCGTTTCTGTGACTGGCCCATAAAAACTTCCCAGGTGATCATTCTTCGTTGTACTCTGAAAATTTTGTTTGATGAGGGGATGTCTAGGGTTGACAAGTAATTGCCAAGGCTCCAGGGGATGGTAGAGCCACAAATGGAAGAAACTTGTGGGCCTGAATTATTGCATGTTGCAGCTCCACGGAGGTCACCTTGCTGACCCTCATTTGATTGTGGTGTATGTGGAGAGTCAATCCTTTTGTGAATGACTGTGTGTGCGTGTGCATGCATTGTCACTGAGATTTGGGTTTTATTTGTTAAGACAGCTGCTGCTCACTAATATACTATCAAACAATATTTCTAGTAAGGTTTACAAGTATTTGGATTTTTTTTCTTTTCAATAGATAATGATACTGTTCTTTGAAACTACATAGAGATAAATTCAGCTGTTCATTGATAGCGATGGCCCCTGGCCTGCCTGCATCATTGAGTCAAATTCTGGAATATAAATTGATTTTTGTTTTGTTTGGTTATTTGGGGGGGGGGAGTGGGAGGAGAGGGAGAGAAAGAATCTTAAGTGGACTCCATGCTGAGGGTAAAGCCCAATGTGGGGCTGGTGGACTCCATGCTGAGGGTAAAACCTGATGTGGGGCTGGATCTCAGGACCTCGAGATCATAACCTGAGCCCAAATCAAGAGTTGGATGCTTAACTGACTGAGCCACCCAGGCACTCCTCAATTGATATTTTAAAGTTGGCTCTAACTCAGTGTATTTTCCAGTTGCTGAACATAACTAAAACTTACTCTTTTTTTGACTAAACAGAATTTCTCGCTTTTCTCTCAATGACTTTCTAGGATATCGTTCTTTTAAGCCAGTGCAAATGCTATATAGACTGATCACCAAATACGGATTGTGCCCAAATGGTGGTGGATGCACCAAACAATGCCTGAGAGGGGAAAGATACCCATATTTACTTTTACTCAGAAAAGAAAGAATACACAGCACCACTGGTACATAGCATTTATGGAATCCCATTGGACAGATAACCTTCTTCCCTAAGAATGGGGTAGGTTCCTCAATCAGACTCTTCTGGTTTTGCTTCTAGGGAGAAATAATATTCTTACTCATTTTTCTTGGTGGTCTCTGGCACCACTCCTTGGGAATTTCTTCCTTTTCCGTCTTTCTGCCCATATTTTAAGTGGGTATTGGAGGTTAGGCCCTCCTTTGGGGATGCACAGCTTTTAGGGTACTTTTTCTGTTGGAACAGACATAAGTATCCTGACGTGGCTTTGCAGTTCAAATAGTCAAAACCTTAGTCAAAGTTATGGTTTCTTGAGTAATATAACTCCATCAAAATATTAGCCAATTCCATGGATAATAATGATAATTTCAGAGCATGATTTGATCCTTTGGCCTATACCTCTTTCGACCTAATGGCAGTTACCTTGCAGCCAATAGGTTAGGGTGTAAGTTTAACGCCCATCATCTGATCTTTGCCACAAGGCTACCTTTGTGGCCTCCCATTGCTCAAAACCCTTCTCTGTCTTATCTCTTGCTTTTTGGGATCTAAAGGTATTGGCCTTTCTGACCCTTGGATGCCCTTTGATGCCCCAGATTTCGAGATTCTCCCTCAGATTCTATTTCTTTTTGTTTCTCCTTGCAAACTGGTTAATTCTATCCTAAGAGATCATCTTTTCTTCTGCCCTGTCAAAGGCAGTCAATAATATGCACACAAATCGTTAGTAGTAGGTTTTCGTGAACATCTCTCCCTTGACCCACAGTTTTGGCCAGTACTCGGTCTGCTCTGTGTAACAGGAATGTCCAGGCCTCCTCTTTCACACATAGCCCCCTCCCACTGCAGGTCTGCTAAGTTAATGCCACTCTACTTGCTTTATTTTAGTATTTTGTTAATGCAGCACCTAGATCCAAGGTATTCTGTATTATAACTATAAGAAACAATTCCAGACTTCAGAGGCTTAACACAAAGGTTTATTTCTCTCTCGGAGCATAATCCATTTAGGTTTTTGTAGCTAAAAAGAGATCAATCAGTAAGTAAGTAATCATTATATCTTGGAGGAGAGAAAAGAGAAAGGGAATGGGAAAAGCACATAAAAGATTTCAAAATTATTGGTAGTATCTTTCAGGTGGGGTCATATGTATATACATTTATATACTTTTTATATTGTACATCTGTAGTATATGTACTCTTGGATATGTATGAAATTTTCTGTAAAAAAATAAAAATTATTCCTGACTTTTAAATCATTTGTATACATCTAAGTATTCACAAGGAAAGTGTGAACTACATTTTTTTCCTTCACTTTATCCCCCACCTTCACATATAAGAAACTTCTCTCCTTTAAGACTATCTGACTTGTTTGTGTTATAGAAATTCATCTTGACTTCAAATTGGTGGTCGTTGTGACCAATGAAAAACTAGTTATTTTGTAACTACGTGATCTGCTAGATAGTAGAGCCCTAATCAATAATCCTAGGGGGGGCTGCTTCTAATGGCTCTGCTGTGTTGTTGCCCTGGGAGGATGCCCTCCCATTTAATCAGTGTGGCCAGCCTCTCTTTGAACCTTGTGTGACAGAGCCCCCCAATCTAGAGTTACAGTGTCACTTTCGTATAGCTCCACAATTTCTAATAAAGACTTGTGGTTGAATTGAAGTCTTTGCCTCATTTTAATTCAGTAAAACTAACTCTTTTTTTTAAAAAAGATTTTATTTATTTATTTGACAGAGAGATCACAAGTAGGCAGAGAGGCAGGCAGAGAGAGAGGAGGAAGCAGGCTCCCGGCTGAGCAGAGATGTGGGCCTTAATCCCAGGACCCTGAGATCATGACCTGAGCTGAAGGCAGAGGCTTTAACCCACTGAGCCACCCAGGCACCCAAAACTGACTCTTGATTTTGAAAACAAACTGGTGTATTGGATGAAGAGAAAACTGTCACCTTTTATTGAGATGATTACAGGATGGCAACTGCCATTTTTGACCTTTATCGCTGCCTGCTGGCAATGGTTCCTAACTCAGTAGGGAAAACATGTATTTATTGATCACCCTCTATATACTAGATACTAGGATATGAAGTCTAGTTAAACAACCTCTGTCTTAACATTCTACTGAAACATAGTTCTAATTGTTGAGCACAAGTGTAAGATGAAATTAGGAATTTGTTGAGAACTTTCCTGTTGTCTTTCCAGATTACCTACAAAAGGAGAAGGAGAGAGGGTAGTGTGGGAGAGACCCTGACACAGGGTAAAGGAGAGTGCTCAGGGTAAGCGGTTGTCAGAACTGAACTGCGGGTTGGGAGAACTGAGCCAGAGGTAGGTGAGCAGGAGAGGCCCGAGTCTCAGGGATCACAAGACATGTAAAGTTTCTAGACTGAGGTCAGAATGAAAGAAGACTGGGCAAAGATGAATTAGCAGCTGGGAAGGATCGGAGAAAATAATCTGTGCTCACAGAAGTTTCCTGGCAAATACTGTGCTTTAGAAGTAGTTCAAGATGTCTTGAACCTTCAAATGATTCATCCCATTGTCCCTGAAGTTCCAAAGAATGAGATTACTCAGCCTGATTGTGGAGCTCCTACACTGTACACTGTTGGAGGGAAATCCCAGGACGTTGTCAGGAAACAGAAACAAATCTAGTCAACTTGATTAAAAGCTGAATCTAGAAAGCCATATTGGGCAATATAATGTGGGCCCTAATGCCACAGTGAAGAATGAGAATTTAATCTGATAAACATAGGAGTTGTTGCACATTTTTTAATATAGAAAGGACAGGTTTAAAACTGATCTTTCGTCTTTCCTGTGGCACAGCCAACACAATTTATACCGATTCCAACTTTGAGACACCAATCTTGTCGCTTTGGTGCCAACAATATTTTTTTCCTTTCCTCTAAACCCTGTCTTTTTCTTTCCACTACAAAATGAGTGGCATCACGAAATACAGAACAGGTCATAGACAGTCAGAAAGACCTGAACCCAAGTCCACATACACCAGTCAGCTACTGAAGGAACTTGAACTCATGCATTCAAATAAGTGCCTACTATGTACCAGGCTAAGGTGATGATAGCAGATAGTAGAGACAGAGTCTCTGTCCATGAGAGGGGAGAAAGACAAGTAGAAACATATATAGTATGTTATATAACATAGAAAAGTGATATAAAGAAAAATAGAGTGAGGGGTCAGATTCTGAGAGGGAATGCTTGAGGAGGTGACTTCATAACAAAAACTTAAATGAAATGGAGCAATCTGGGGGGAAAACAGGTAAGAACATTCTAAGCAGAGGAAAAAACAAGGACAAAGTGTTGCTTTGCACTTATCGGGTATTCTCCAAAGAAGGCAGCGTGATTAGAGGTCTTGAAAAGTCGTAAGAATAGGGTTGGAGAGGTAGAGTCAGATGATATGAAGTCTTTTGTTGGACATGGAAAAGAATTGTATTCTTTTTTTTTCTGAAGTATTTTTTTTTCTGAGGGGATGATTTTGAGAAAGGGAGATAATATTTCAATTTATATTTTAAAAGATCATTCTGGCTCTTCTATAATGATTTGCTTGAAAGGAGGAGGGGGGAAGTTGGCATAAGTGGAAGCAAATATCACCTCCCTCAGTTAACATTATGAAAATATCCTTGTTTATAACTCTATAATAGAACTTAATGGTTAGTCAACTTAGGGTAGACTCCAGGATTTAATAGTCCAAAGATAGTGTAAGCATGGTGTTCAAAAGTTTATTTTATTCTCTTCCAGGTTTCGACATCAAATTAAAAAAAAAAAAAACGAGCTCAGTGCATTATTAAATGTAAAAAATTATTAGTAAAATGATGGCAATTAGTTACTTCTCTGGTTTATAACCACTTCTGTGGTTATAGCCCTACTTACGGGAACATTGTTTGGGCCTCAGCATCTTTGAAAGGGAAGGCAATTAGGTAATCTCTAGGGTCTCATGGAGTTCTAAATTTCTGTGTTTCTGCGAATGAGCCAGGTAAGCAATAATACTGGACATAGCTTTATATATATTAGTTCCTGTAAAATAGCTGGATGGAAAAATTCCAAACATTTTAAACATAGGTTCTTTACAAGAGCTCATTTGAACAGACCATTATACTGTAGTACTGACAAGCCTATTCAGGGTTGTATGCATGTTGTGAAAAATACACAGTTGGAAGGGAAAATATTGTAAAGCATATACACTGAACACTAATAATCTTAAATAACCAGAAAAATATATATTTTTAAAAGATTTTATTTATTTATTTGAGACCGAGAGAGAACGAGGGAGCATGAGTGCAAGTTTTAAAGTATATTTCTCTGTGCAGAATTATTCTTATCCTATTTTATAATTCATCATATTCAGTTTTCCATCAAGAATATAAGTAGCATATTGTTATTTTTGGGAACCACAGAGAGCATCCATCTGCCCATTTTTCTGCCCAGTAATATATGTATGATTCAAGAATGTTAAAGGTGACAAAAAAATTAAATGGTTTGCATTCTATATTATAACTTAGACGATTTAAAAAAATAACTTAGAAGGTTTATAGTAAGGTGTCTTAATCTCAACACTCAGGACATTTTGGGTCAGATAATTCTCTGTTGTAGGAGGCTGTCCTGTATATTATGGGATATTTAGTAGTGTCCCTGACCTCTGTCCATTAGATGCCAGTTGTGACAATCAAGAAATACTCCAGTCCTTTGGAGGGGGCAAAATCACCATCAGGTGTTTTGTTTTGTTTTTTAAAGATTTTATTTATTTATTTGACAGAGAGAGAGAGAGAGAGAGAGAGAGAGAGAGAGAGAGATCCCAAGTAGGCAGAGAGGCAGGCAGAGAGAGGGGGGGAAGCAGGGTCCCTGCTGAGCACAGAGCCTGACGTGGGCCTCGATCCCAGGACCCTGAGATCTGAGGCAGAGGCTTTACCCCACTGAGCCACCCATGTGCTCACCCTCAGGTGTTTTATAGTAGATATCTGCTGCTTCTTTGTCTCTTTTAGGAGATTGGAAACTATTAAAATATCTAAGTTGATTCTTATGAAACTTGTAATCTTATATTTTGGATACTGGAGAGTTTTGTGGTTTTTTTTTTTTCTTGCTTCTTCCCAACACAGGAGTGGTGGTTACTTCCCCTCACAAAGACTTGGGGGCATTGTCCCCTCAAATTTAAAAACAATGAGTCTGTGTCAATTCCAGCAATGTCTTTGTCAATATTAGAATCAGATTTGCTCATCTCCATCCCTCGAGCAATGCCCTGATTACTTACAGAGGGGAAAAGCTCAGAACTGTCTCAGTTCACCCCCCAACCCACTGCTTGGGCATGACTTCACTTTTGTCCAATATTGGTGAGCAAACTAAGTGCCTCAGAGTTTCCTGATTAACTGGAAAAGCAATAAAGAGCCAAAATTTGTAACTATTAAGATGTGTACATTTACTTCCAAAAATATTGCGGAATGATTTCATCAGAAACATCTCCACCTTTTCTTCCCATCAAAATCAGAGAACCACAATAATATTTTTGCATGCTCTCATGTTCAAAATCAGGTCTTTGGAACACAGCAGCACCTGCTCAGGGAACCAACTAAAGGCCCAGAGACAGCAGTCACTGGTGATTCAAGGAGAAAACGTTTGTATTATATGTTCAAGTAAAATCAGGAGTCTGGGAAAATCCAAAGTGGCAAACGATCAGAAACCATCCTCTGCCTCATTCTCATGTGCACCCAACCCCAAATTTTGGCAATGGGGACAGCAGTAAAGACCTGCAAGAGAAAGGATTCCCTACAGGTCTTGGGACTCAATCAAATATCTAGCTAAGGCTGAATAAAGTAAGTTATATAGCAGCAGCTCCCAGAAGACTTTTTGTGATTTTCAAACTTTCTCAGTTGCGAAAATGGGGACCATGTGGAGTCGCTGGGCAAAATGAAATACTTCTAAAAAATTTAATTTCTTAACGATTTGTAAAGAAATCATCCTAACAGCACTCGCCTTCTACAGTCCTTAGATATATTTGCCTAGGAAAAACAAAACAAAACAAAACAAAACAAAACACGTTTGCTAATCCCTAATATTTAAACTTGAAAGATGTCCCTTAAGATATAAAGATTTTTAGAGCAACCTGAGTGAGACACGCTTCCGCTTTCTCCAGGCGAGAGTGGCATTCTACTAAAGCCTGGCACTGTGTGACCTCCCCATGTACAAGGACGGTAACTATGTGTGGGCAGCATGCCAGTGACTGGGTCTACCAAAGACCCCCAAGGACACCCCGGGCAGCCCCTGTCCCCGGGAGCCCCCACGCCTCGAGCCCCTCCCCCAGCCAAGGTCCCATAGGGCCCCTTCCAGAAGCCTGCAGCTCCCCCAGGTGCCCCGGCAGCAGGGCCGCTTTAAGGCTCAGCCGGGGTGGGGTGGGGCGCGTACGCGCCCACAGCTGCGGACCACGAGCCATTAGTGTGGCCGAGCAGGCTGCCGGGACGCGGCGGCTGGGCCGAGCTCCTCCTGCAGTGAGGCTGCCCCAGGACCCGGCACGTGGGCAGCCGGCCATGGCGGCCTCAATAAGCCGCCCAGAGCACAGCCAGATCTTTGGCCAGGTAAGAGGAGGAGGAGGAGGAGGAGGAGGAGGAGGTAGGGGAGGCAGCTGCGTTTATAACCACTCTCGGGCCGGAGCCCGGGGACCCCTTTGGCCCGCACAGGCATCTCTCATTTCAGGGACGCCGAGGAGGAGCACCGCTTGAGTAGGGCCGCTTCCAGGGGCGGGAGCCCGGTGCCCAAGGCTGGGGACCGAGCGGAATCAGCCCGGGCGGGAGGCCAGAGCAGGAGGGCAGGCGAGCTGTTTTGTGACACAGACATGCCTCCCTGGGTCTTGACGCTTGCCAGCTGCTGGGAGGGTTACCCAGGGAGCTGAACTTAGTAGGTGTTCAGACAGAATGTGAATGACCAGAGCTTTGGTTTTGCTTTGAATATAGGAAAGTTTTTTTTTTGTTTTTTGTTTTTGTTTTTTTTTAACACGGGAAAGTTTATTTTGAGCATGCTTGTCTCTGCACAGCTTGGCATGCTTTTTTGAGTTCGCTTACGGGCGCGGGGTCCAAAAAGCCCTTGTTGCATGTCCTTCCTCAGGCTTACACCCAAACCGGCAGTTGTGCCTGGAAACCGAAGCCGTTGGCGGGAAAAGGCATCTGTGCTGTTCACACGTCCTCCCACCCTCCGGGGAACTGGCCTCTTTTGAAAGCACCTGATTTATCTTACCCTCAGCAAAAGCATAAAATCATTTCAATGACTGTTTTAGATTAAAAAAAAAAAATCGATGATGATTAGCCCTCTAGAAAGAGAACATAAAGCCTCGCCCACCCCTGAAAGCAAGGCAAGCTGGTGTTGGTTCTTATTTCTTTCTTCTTGATGGAGAAAATAGGAGAGGCAGACCTTTGGGCTTGCCTGAAGTTTTGTTAGCCTTTGGAATGTTCTGCAAACTTAAATCTCATTCTTTAAGCACAAATTTTCTGAAATAACCACTTTGAAGGGGACCAGTTTAATTGGTTTTCTTAATTATTTCAAAATGGACACACCCATTTAAACTCAAAGGAAAATAGTATCTTATGGTGCAGGATTAGGCAAAGCTGCACAAAATGGCACTCTAAATAAAATATCTGATTATCTGGTAGTTCATAAATGATTGAGGCTTCCTAGCCTTACAAAAGTCTGAAGCCCCAACTGAACGTTTTTTTGTTTTGTTTTTTGTTTTTTGTTTTTTTTTTTGCATTTGAAGAGCAGCTTGCTCAGTTTCTCCAGATAGAACTGTTTAAATCCCTTGACTCCTGGGGAAACCAGAGGCCAACAATTGCCCTGTGAGAGCATCAGCCCACGCAGCTGCTCCTGATTGTCAACTCTGCTCCTGGTGATAAGAGTGACATAAATAACAACTCACTAAAATGTAGGAGTGATTTGCTTTAAGCACTTCAGCACCTGCTGTTACTAATTAAGGGTTTAGTCTGCTGCAGATTGCAAATGGAAATCCAGTGTTTTAAACATCCTGGAGACTGGAGTGCCCTGCGTGATGCTGTGATTTAGAAATCAAACTGAGTGGATAAAGACCAGTGGTGACAATGATGTTGAAATATAAAAAGTGCCCACACCTCAAAGATCTACACTGAAGTGTTATTAGTGTTTATCCCTGAATGATGGAATTACAAATGCTTTTTATTTCCTCTTTAGGCCTTTTTTTTTTTTAATTTTCCAGTCTTTCTCAATGAATATGTATTGCTTTTGTTTAAAAAAAATAAAGGTGCAGTAAGCAATTCAAATAGAAAAAATTTCCCACATAATGAAGTTTACCATTGGTCCAAGTTGTGATGCTCACAGGTGAAAATCTTGGGTGTACTAAAAAAGGCAATTTCCCAAAGTAGAATATACTGGAAAGTTTTGTTCATTTTCCTTTTATTATTCCTATCAGTGTATTCTTCTCATCACCTGTGTTCATATTATATTCCCAATAAGATATTTTTAATGGAATGAACATTCATATTTAAGTTGATTAGAAATTATTCACTTAATTCAAATTACCTTGGGATAGTGGACTAAGGCAGTGCCCTAATTTGTCTGATTGTTAACATTCCATGTGTGCTATGGCACCAGTTTTGTAGGACAGGGAAGGAAGCCTTTGGCATGTGAACAAATCAGTTCTTTCCAGAGCTACGTTATTCCATGCTCCTCTGTGATGTGCCTCGCATCATGGCGCAGAACTGTAGACTCCTATGCAAAACGTCCTGTTAGTGGTGCTGCACGACTTTATCCCTTTCTGGATCTTTTCTCTTATATTTCCCTCCCAGTACCCACGGCCTGCTCTTCAGAACTTGCTCTTGACTTCTCTCCATAGTAGCTGAGAGATTCTAGGGAAATTAAGCACTGAGCCTCTGAATGGAATACTGTAGTCAGAACCATCAGCGCTAGTAAGAGAGGTTTCCAGTTAGCAGTGGATTTCTGTTATTTAAGGCTTTTCTCCTTGGTGGGCCCTGTTTCCCCTTCTTTATGGCTCAATGTAGTGCAAAGAGCCATTTGATTTAGAGCTATTTTCACCGCGTGATAAGGATGCATTTACCCCCTCTAATTCCACTTCCTCCCTTCCCCATCAGATTGATTTGATGTTTTTTTGTGTGCAGGCTTGGTATTATTTGAGAAAACATGGCAATAACTACCAAGTACAGGGCATTGTACTAACATGGTAACAGTCTTGGGATTAAAGTATCACCTTCCAGACGAGGATCACAAGGGCCTTACTCAAAGCCATTAGTAAGTAGCTGGACTAGGCAACAAAACCTGGTCTGTGTGCCTCCAAAAGCCTTTGCCTTCTTCCCACAGCATCAGCTCTTTAAAAAGAATTAGTAGTAGGTTTGGTAGAACTGAGACTTATACATGATTCTTCCTGTGTTCCGAAGACTGAAAGCTATATTTAGCAAAAGAAAAAAAAGGATTAGTAGAATGTCAGCCCCACGAAGGCAGGGACCTTGTCTGTTGTTCACTTGGTACCAACACAGCCTCTGCCATGCAGTCCCTACTGTGGTGAGAATAAATAGATAGCCATCACATTTAAGCAATGCAAAGTGGCAGGATGTTTTCAAGGAAAGAGAAAATAAATCTTGGTAGTAGAAACTTTTACAAGTTATTACTCGTCCAGAACACCTTGGTTTATATGTATTATTTTAGTGCAATTATTAATAGCATCTCCTTCCATTCTCAAAAGTGCCTCAGTTTGGAAGATAAATGGTCACCTCATCTGTAGTAGATAGGTTAGTTTGGGACATGTATCGGTTGCTTCAGTTAACCACATTAATTAAAAAGCAAAACCATAATCACTGCTTTTATGGCCACTTGTTAATGACCATTGTAATTCTTGGCATTTGGTTCACAAGGGAGTATATTGGTATAGAAGAAGCCCTGTGCTACAGTGGACATTCATAATCTGGGCTCAGAACATCACAGTAGCTTTGAGTCCCACATTGCTCTGAAAGTGTTATTGAAGATTATAAAATGAAAAGGAAACTATCTAGATACTCTGTACTGTAGAAATTCCAAAGCATCATGCTGCCTTCTTAAAATGGAAGGAAATAAAGCTAGGGATATGGGTTGATATTAAGCTATTGAAAGGCTATGCTAAGGAATTTGAATTCTTACCTGTTTAAAACAGCGTGGAGCAGGTGAATGAGACTGGTTCTTGGTGGTGAATGGAGCACACAAGTCAACCTCCTGCTCCAACCCAGACCCCAGAGTAGGACATACTTAAACATGAGCTGATACCATCAACAAGGAAATATGGGGAGAAAAGGGTGTGTGTGTGTGGGGGGGAAGGGGAGGCAACAGGTATTCCAAATTAGAGGCCCAAGGGTGATTTAACCAAATGCAATATATAGCACTTCATGGAATCTTGGTTTAAACAAGGCAGCTACTTTCTGACCATTAAAAAAAAATTCATAGGAAAATTTGAAATTTAGAAAGCAGATGTGATCAAATTGCCACTAAAAGAAAATTACAAAAACCACAGCTTTAAAGATCTAAAGAAGAAAGGCAGAAGGAAAACAAGCCAAGTCTAGTGGTAGACTAGGCTGAATGTTAGATGAAATGGATGAAAGCTGACCAGAGTGGGCACACCTGGTGATGAATTAGCTAGATGCAGAGCACCTGGGCCAGGTGAGCCCCTGACTCTCCCAGCTCACCCCTACTTCATCCTGAAGAGAATGAACTGTATGTGGGACCTGGATTCTTGGTGTTGATAATTTCCAGACCTTTATAATCGACCAGGAGGAATAAAGGAATGGCAGCTCTGGCCAGGAGGGAAATAAGCTGAAGTACTTGGTTTTCAGAGTAATGCCTTCCATTTTTATTATTTTGACCAGCCTCTCTGGTCTCCGGCCTTGCTTCCCTTCACAGAAGCGACCACGGGGGAGAGTACTTGTACATGTTGACTCATCCTTGATTTGTACTTATGTTTGGATTCCCAAAGATCTCCAGACACTAACAGAACTAGACACAAATGTAGACACTAGATAACTATTCCAGAGACAGGTTTTTAAGGGGCTAGAAAAAACTTCTAAAATTCTCATTTGTATTCTCAGTGAGGGTATCACATCCTAAAAATAGCAAGTTATGAGGAATTACCAAAAAAGAAAAATTTTAGAAGTGAGCAGTTCACATTAAATGAACTGAAATCACAAAAATCTTTGGAAGGACTGAAGAATGAGCTGGTGATATGAAAAAGGAAGTTAAAGGACTGACTGAGAAGAGTGGAGACATGCAGGATCAATTGGGGATATCTCACATCTAGTGGAAGATTGGCCAGGAGGGATGGAGACAGAGGGAATTAGGAAATAGAAGGAAAATTCCAGAGCCAAAGATCCACTGAGTGCCAAATAGGATGAATAAGGTCCATGCCCAGACACATCCTAGAAAATCATCAGAACACGTAGCATAAGGAGAAAAGCATGGAAAGGAAAACAAAGAGGTTTATTCTTTTTATCAACAACTGGATGCTAGAAGAAAATGGACCAGTAACTTCAAGGTTCAAAGGCAAGGGATTTTTGATCTTGGAAGTATTTACCAGGTAAAACTAGCACTGAATTGTGGGCCTTAATGCCACTATTAAGTAATAGAAATAAGGAGTTTAACTCCCTAAGTCTTATGGAGCAGCAGGAGGAAAAAAGGAAAATCCAGTCAGCCTAACAGAGGGCATGGGAAAAAAGAAACAATGTTACTGTTGATGGGAAATACGAAATGACAGATGAAGGGAATAAGACCATTTCACATTACGTTATTAATGTTTTATAATTAATATTATATAATAGTTAATGTAATTAAATTCCTACACCAAAAACAGATTGGGAAAAGAAACCTAAAAATTCAGATATATGCTACTTACAAAATTCACACAAAATCAAAGTGATATAGAAAGGCTCAAAATAAAGAGATGAAAAACTACTATATACCAAAAAAAAACCTTCAAGTGAAAAACATTAAGAAGGACAAGGAAGTAGATTTCAAGTATCATTTTCTGTCCATAAAATTACAAATACGCTATATAAACGTTTAGGTCATTATATATTAAATATTATAATTATATTTTATGTGAATATAATTATTGTGAACTTCTATATACCTAACCCCAAATTAGATACAGTCTGTAGCTGGAGAAATTGATAAATTCACAGACTGTAATTAGGAAAGATTTTACCACATCTCATGAACTGGAAGATCAAGTAGACCTAAAGCAAGAAAGAAAACAGTAAGTTCTTCTAAAAAATAGAGACTATATGCCCAGCAAAAAATACATGTTATTTTCAAGTATCCACAGAATATTAACAAAAACTGACTCTGTATTACACCACAAAGGAAATATCAACACATTCTATGAAGAAATTTTGTAAGATACATTTGCTGTTGACAGTGCACTGAAATAAGAAATGACTAACTAGTCAATGGCCAAAAAAATTAAAAACCGAAACCAAAAACACCATACTGTTGAAAATTGAAAACAACTCATATGGGTATTTAATGGAACTCGAGGTTAAAATGGAAGTATAAAGTGAAATTACAAACTAGAAATGAAAGGACATAGACACAACATATATCAAAATCTGTGGGGTACAACAGCGTGCCACTTGGAGGACTGTGCCATCCAAGAGCACTTTGGGCAGTGATGACAGTGCTCTGTAATCCTGCTGTCTGATAGGGCAGCCACTTGCCATATGTAAATACCGAGCCCTTGAAAGAGGCTAGTGCAACTGAAGTGAATTTCAAACTTTAATTTTAGTTAACATGAATTTAAATAGCCACATGTGGCTATCAGTTTATATAGTCTCCGATTAAGCATCACCAAGGCAAAGAAGATAAGAAAATGTAATTATATATTAATCTCCAGCTAGAAAGCAAGAACAGTGCACATACCAAACATTATATACATTTAAAAACTATTACATTTAAAAAGATAAGATGGATTATAAATATATATACATATATATATATGAACAAAATTCACTTAAGGTCAAAAACCTAAACATACTGGTAATTATTAAGGAACTATAAAAGGTACTCTAAAATCCATCTCTGTAAATGGCTTCAGGCCCAGATTCTGCAGACATGTTTATCTAAATTTCAAGAAGCAGATAATTCTGTTTTATAAAATATTCAAGACCATGGAACAGTATCAAAACTTTGTTTCATTCTTCAAAGCTGGCCTAACCCTGAGATCCCCAAACCAAAAAAGACAGTACAATAAAACAAAATTGTATCCAGTTTTACTTATGAACATAAAAATCGAAAATAATATGAATGAATTTAGTCTATACATTATAGGATTACCCAAGCAAGGCAATTATGGCTTGACATTAGGAAATTTACTAATGTAATTCACTACCTAATAGAATATAGAAAGGAGAAAAAAGTATGATTATGTTGATACTTTAAAAAGCATTTGGTAATTTCAGCACGTATTTCTGACTTAAAATTTTTAGCTTCCAAATAGAACCTTTTTGAACTTGGTAGATGGTATGGACCAGAAACTTTCTGTATCGCATTTAGTAGCAAAAACATTTGAATTATTTCCACTAAACTCAGGAAAAAGATAAGAATGCCCAGTGTCACTTCTGCTATTCACCATTGTTTTGGATGTTCTAGCCAGTGCTTTAAGATCAACGCATAAAAGCTAAATTCTGGATATAGGGACAAACATGTCATTTTAAAATTTTATTTTTTTAGAGAATGTGCATGCACACTCACAAATGGAGGGCAAGGGAGGGGCAGAGAGAGAGGAGAGAATCTCAAGCAGGCTTCTTGCCCAGCTCAGAGCCTGTCATGGGACTCAGTCTCATGACCCTGAGATCGTGACCTGAGCCAAAATCAAGAGTCTGACCCTTCACCACGTGAGCCACCCAGGTGCCCCTTCCCATGTCCTTTCTGAAGGTGATATGATTATATCTAGAAAATTCAGAAGAATCAACTAAAACATATTGGAACTAAAGAGTACAATAAAGTTCTTGAGGCAAATTCTTCCTACAGAAATTAATAGCACTCTCCGTGTTAGTTGTAATCAATTAGAAAATACAGTGAGTGAGAAAAGCTATCCCCTTGTGAGAAAAGCTATCCCCAATGACTCCAGAACTTTGAAATATCTCGGAACAAAACATGAGAACATGTGCAGAATCCATATAAAGGTAGCATTTAAAAAGACCCAAGGAATTGTTGAGCTGCAGTGAGAAAAGCAACTCACTTTTAAAAATATACCTCTTTTATGAAAAAAAAATGTGTGTATGGTATGTATATATATACACACACACCCCCTTATATATATAATTATACAATTATAAATTATATGTAATATATTAAATCATGTGGAAGAATATAGACCCAATTGTTGACAGTGTTTGTTTCTGAGGAGGAGGTTGAATGGGTAAATGAAGAATTCACTTTTTTTTTTTCACAAAAGAGGGAAGAATATTAGAAGGCAGATAGAAATGAGAAGTACCAAAGTTTTGCTTACTTTGAACTTGAGTAGTTTCTTGCATTCACATATTCCTCCACCCACCCGTGGGAAACCAGGCTGAAGGGGAGAGGAAGCCCCATGGTGGGACAGCCTTACCAGCGTCCCACCCTGCAGAGTTGTGTCTTCGGCAGGTTGCCTTTCTCTTCACAGGTATTTCCAACTGTTTGACCCACTTCCTTAGGCTTCAAGTCTGGTCAACTCCCAAGTCTGTTTTCTCACGTGGACCTGTCTGTGGCCTACCATTTCCAACAGTCTGCTGACTGCATTAATTCAAAAATCCCCATTTTCTTGACAGTTTTAATGGATTGTGTTCAATAACTATAGAGAATAAACTGTAGGAAAATATGAAGATGGAAATTATATTTTTTAATTGAATGTGCTTGAAAATAATCCCAAAACAGAAAGAAAGATTTTTTTTTGGCTCCAAAATATTGGGATTTGAATAGCATGTGTATTCCATTTAAAGAAAAGACTATGCATGTCTCTTGGAATTTAGGAATTTGGATCTTACTCTGTTCTCTGGAATGTACGTTTCATCAAAATACATGGTTTGGGACAGCCACCAGTTTGTTTTTCATACTAGTAAACAAATTTGTGAGCAGGATAAGTGATTGGGAAACTGGGCCTTAAGAATCTGTCGTTCCTAGGATGAGAAAGAAACCTGTGGGAAAACCACAGTAGCGTAACATTTGTATGCAAAAATATTTTTAAAATAGCATGACCTTCAGATCCATTCATGACCCTAGGTACCAAGGACATGAAATTAAGTTCCTGTCCTTGAGGTGCTCCTAACTGAGCAGTCTACTTGTAGAGTCGGTCATTGTGTTATTTGTCACCTTTATTTATTGTATCCTCTTGTACATGATATATTCTCTATGCTCAGATGTTAATTCATGTGGTACTTTTGCTTTTTTCCTTCTGTTTCAGGCAAAAATAGACCTTTTGTTAGTTGGAGACATCACTGTTCAGTACGTGGCAGATATTGCACAGAAATCCTTTTCAAATATTGCAAAAGTCACCATAACCACCGGGAATGTGGGACAGGCAGCTGCACTTCTGAAGGGCCGCCCATTTGACATGGTTTTCCTGAAGATGACGCCTTTGCCAAAGGCCGAGGAGCTAGGAGTCACCAAATTAATTAGGTGAAGTTCAAAAACCTTAACTCTGTACCTTTATAATAGTTTTTATTGAAACTCATTTCTAGTAAAAAAAAAAAAAACCTTAAAAGATGGTACTATTATGCTTTAATTTTTAAGACAGGAGATATTTTCATGGGCAGAATAAGTATACATATTGTTGTTTTTATTGCCAGTTTGACATGCTATTATAAGAATTATTTAATTTAAAAAGTAATTTATGTGGGTAAGAATGTGAGAATTAATTGGTCATAGAAATTTATTTGGTATATAGTACTTTAATCCCACAGATACTCCTTTTTTTTTTTTTCTGAAGAAGTTTTTATTCTTATTCCTTCCACTGGGCACAATGCTAGAAAGTAATCATTACTTAATGCAATTTTCCACCTATAGACATTGTTTTACAAGCTACAAATAATGTGAATAAAATGTAACTATATACCCAACCAACAAAATTTCTCAAATTAAAAACAACATACAGCTGGGATGAATAAAATAATTTATTAATTAGAAAAGTATTCATGATAGATGCTAAGCTCCCCACAGCTGGAACTTATCAAACAAAGACTAACTCGAGAATCTGGGGGAGAGGATTTCCATAAAAAATGGGAGATTAGGGTCAGTAAATCTGGGTTCTCTTCCAAATCTGAGATTTTATGGTAATTGTCTGAATTTAACCAATTAAGAAAATGATTTTAGTTGTCCTAAGAGGTAAGTTTTTTATATTCCAAATATTTTTAGTTTATAGCCAGATTTATTTGAAAAAATCTGAAAATAATGAGTCATTAATTGATTGATTGACTTACTAAAGTCAAAAGGATGGTTTTTCAAAGTAGTATGGGCATGTGGACCTACCAACAAAGCACTTTGAAATCAATCTTATTCTTAGAACATGTATCTACAGTTTAATTAACCTGTATATGTAAATGGGATGGCTACTGTGCACATTTTTTTAAATTTTTATTTATTTATTTTTTATTGTTACTTAATTTTTTTTCCCTGGTGTTCCAAGATTCATTCCCCATACCCCACACCCAGTACTCTACGCTTTAGGTGTCCCCAGTACCCACTACCAGGCTCTTCCATCCCTCTACCCCTCTCCCTCCAAGTCCCTCAGTTTGTTTCTGTGTCCAAAGTCTCTGTTGTTTCGTTTCCCTCCCTGGATTACCATAGATCCCACTTACTTTCCTTCTCCCACTGTCCTCCAGGTTACCCCTCATGCACCGCAAGTAAGTGAAACCATGCGATAGTTGACTTTCTCTTCTTGGCTTATTTCACTCAGCATAATCTCTTCCAGTCCAGTCCATGTTGCTACAAAAGTTGGATATTCATCCTTTCTGATGGAGGCATAGTATTCCATTGTATATATGTGCCACTTCTTCTTTATCCATTCATCTGTTGATGGGCACCGTGGCTCTTTCCACAGTTTGGTGATTGTGGCCATTGCTGCGATGAACATTGGTGTACATATGGCCCTTCTTTTCACTACATCTGTATATTTGGGGTAAATGCCCAGTAGTGCAATTGCAGGGTCATAGGGTAGCTCTATCTTTAATTTTTTAAGAAATCCCCACACTTTTTTCCAAAGTGGCTGCACCAACTTGCATTCCCACCAACAGTGCAGGAGGGTTCCCCTTTCTCCGCAGCCTCTCCGACACTTGTTGTTTCCCAACTTGCTAATTTTGGCCATTCTGACTGGTGTAAGGTGGTATCTCAGTGTGGTTTTGATTTGAATTTCCCTGATAGCTAGTGACGATGAACATTTTTTCATGTGTCTGTTAGCCGTTTGTATATCTTCAATGGAGAAGTGCCTCTTCATGTCTCTTGCCCATTTTTTGATGTGTTCATCTTCTTTTTGGGTGTTGAGTTTGAGTAGTTCTTAGAGATCTTGGATACCAGCCCTTTGTCTGTAGTGTCATTTGCAAATATCTTCTCCCATTCTGTGGGTTGCCTCTTTGTTTTGTTGACTGTTTCCTTTGCTGTACAGAAGCTTTTTATTTTGATGAAGTCCCAAAAGTTCATTTTTGCTTTTGTCTCCTTTGCCTTTGGAGATGTGTCTTGAAAGAAGTTGCTGTGGCTGATATCAAAGAGGTGGGTGCCTATGTTCTTTTCCAGGATTTAAATGGATTCCTGCCTCACGTAGAGGTCTTTCATGCAGTTCGAGTTTCCCTTTGTGTGTGGTGTAAGAGAATGGTCTAGCTTCATTCTTCTATACGTAGCTGTCCAATTTTCCCAGCACCATTTATTGAAGAGACTGTCTTTTTTCCACTGGATATTTTTTCCTGCTTTGCCAAAGATGATTTGACCATAGATTTGTGGGTCCATATGTGGGCTCTCCACTCTGTTCCATTGGTCTAATTCTCTGTTTTTGTGCAAGTACCATGCTGTCTTGGTAATAACAGCTTTGTAATAAAGCCTGAAGTCAGGTAATGAGATGTCCCCAGCTTTGCTTTTCTTCTTCAGCAATTCCTTAGCGATTCGGGGTCTTTTTTGGTTCCATATAAATTTTAGGATTGTTTGTTCCAACGTTTTGAAAAATGTTGGTGGAATTTTGATCGGAATGGCATTGAAAGTATAGATTGCTCTGGGCAGTATAGACATTTTGACAATGTTTATTCTTCTGATCCATGAGCATGGAATGCTTTTCCATCTTTTTGTGTCTTCTTCAATTTCTTTCATGAGTGTTCTGTAGTTCTCGAGTACAGATCCTTGACTTCTTTGGTTAGGTTTATTCCTAAGTATCTTACAGTTTTTGGTGCTATAGTAAACGGAATCGATTCTGTCCTTTTTAATAACTATGTCATTTAAAATGGCACATCTTTTCAGAGTTCATTAATTGTGATGGCAGATACTAAAGCTAGGGAGCACTATTAGCTTTATGTCATGTTAGCAATGGACTAAAAATTATCCTTTTCAATGATGTCCTAATGTGGAAGATCCCCAAGGCTCTCTGGATCCATCGAGTCTGGATCGATATAATGGATATAACATCCAGTATTTTTGCTTCATCTTGTAGCTCCATAGACATTCTGCTTCTCTTTGACACACTCTACTCTAGAGATCTGGAGTCTGGTGGTAGGAGAGTTAGGTGCTTTCTTGCCTGACTGCATAGGATTTTGAGCCATTTTGGCTTCTTTTTTTTTTTTTGAGAGAGAGAGAGAGATTGAGAGAGGTGGGGAGGGGCAGAGGGAGAGAATCTTAAGCAGGCTCCACACTCAGGCAAGAGCCTGCTGTGGGGCCTGCTCTCACAACCCTGAGACCATAACCTGAACCAAAATCAAGAGTTGGATGCTCAAGCAACTGAGCCACCCAGGAGCCCCCATTCTGGATATTTTTAAACAAGATTAGGTCAAAACACATTTCTTCCCCTTCTATGAGAAGTATAATCACAGATGATATAGAAATATAGAAGCACTTGTGATTACTACAGGACAGACCTTTTTATCAAAAGGAGAATGTTCAGAGACAATATTGTTATCCCTGAATAAAAAGGAGCAAACTTATTATGTTAAGGGACCAGAAAAGTTGAAATGGGAAGAAGCCAAATTGATGAGTTCTTTGTTAAAAAAGAGAGACAGATGCAGCTCCAGAGGTTTCTTAGAACTGGTGATCTTCTGCATTTCTTTTGGCTTTCCACTGGGAATATGGACTCTAGACAAACCGGGCAAACTACCTCAAAGTGGATTTCATTTCCAAGATCTGTTGTGAACTATCTTCCTTTGGAAGATATGCCTATTTTATTACATACCTTTAAAAAACGACTCCTATAAATAGAGTTCCCCTGGGTGGGGCCTCATTATAATATTGCATTTGTTATGGTATTTCAACATTTTTACAACAGTGTTATGAGGAAGGTAGAGCAGGGTTTTGTCACCCCTACATGACAGATAACGAAGGGTGAGGTGATTTGCCGAAGGCCACGTGACTTATTTTTATGTAACTCAAACTAGAACTCTCTTCTCTTCATGTTCTTTGTAAAAGTCTGTACTTAACTTGGATTTTGTGTTGAAGCCCCTATTTCTTTCTTTTTTTAAAAAAAAGATTTTATTTATTTATTTGACAGAGAGAAACAGCTAGAGAGGGAACATGAGCAAGGGGAGTGAGAGAGGGAGAAGCAGGCTTCCCAAGGAGAAGAAAGCCAGATGTGGGGCTCGATCCTGGGACTCTGGGATCATGACCTGAGCCAACGGAGACTTTTTAACAACTGAGCCACCCAGGCACCTCAGAAGCCCTCATTTCACACTTCTGGGCTTCAGTGTATGCCACACTTCCTATAAGTATATGTATAATTTTGGAACAGTACTAGACAGATAAGTGTGGCTAATCTCTCTCTTCATTTCAAGAGTAGGAGCCTAGTCTGGTCCCTCTGAATGTAGTAGAGGGTTTGTATTTGCTATCATTGAAGCTACATTTTGAACAGGAATATGATTAAGGTTCTATTTAAGAACAAGTTTTAGGTCTGGTGCAATTATGAAAAGCTAGAAGGTTAGAGGAGAGAACTCTTGTGATACTCACATGTGCGGCGGGGGGGCACAGGTGCTTTCTTTGCACCACAATAACACAGCTGCAGACTTTTCCCCAGGGAGGAGCAGGGAGATGTACCAAACACTAAATATACGGAAATGCATATGGTATTTCTTCAAAAGAAAAAGAGGATCATTTGAAAACACGTGGATGTGTTTTTCTTGTCTCTTATTCTGCTGTTCTGCTAATTTCTAGTACAGGACTTGACTGTGACTGAGTATTCAGTACCTCGCTGGGCTGTGAGTGAGCGACTGTGTGGATGCGTGGGAGAAATGCCATTCAGGGCAGAAGTTGCCTTCTAGCTTTTTCCTTCCTCACTAAAAGAGGGATAGTTTTCTTTGTGGAATCCTTGCCTTTTGTGATGCTGGCCTCATTCTGGGCTTAGGATGTCTCTGGAATTCCTTTTCTTGCCCTCAGATGAGCTTGTGACTTATGAATTATTTGAACTCTTGTGAGTTTATACATGTTTATTTTTTGTTTATTTTTTTGTTTATATTTTTGAACCTGTGGTTTTTCTTAGAGTAATGAGTCCTATAAACTTATTTGTAAGGCATTTAAACCTTCATTATTCCTAAAGCACTGTATCTTTTGAGTTTGGGCTGACATGTAATGTGCAAACCAAAATGAAATGTCTTGTTTAACGTTTCTTTTGCTGTATTTTATATTTTCCCTGCTTAGATCCTTGTTGCTTTGTAATATCTCAAAATTGGGATGAGTTTTGCAAATATACAACTGTTCATATTCTCTCTCTGGGTTCCTTTATACTTTTTACCAGTTAGTAAGGAACTTAATATAGAGCAGAAATATCTCCCTTTATTTGTGGTATTAGAACCCATAATCACCAATCTATGTATCTACAATACATATGGATTTCTACTGAAGATAAGAATGAAGTATAGCTATAATGTTAGGCTTTTTTTCTTTAGAATAAAATGTAAGCAGCCTATTTAAAAAGATTTTTAAATTTATGCTTATATAAGAACTGTTTTCAGCTTGGAACCAATCAATGATCAATTTTAATCATTTATAAATATATTGGTAATTTACAGATTGACATTCTCAAGAATTATGGCACATCTTAGGGTCATCTGGGTGACTTTGTTGTCTAAGCATCTGCCTTCAGCTCAGGTCATGATCCCCAGATGCTGAGATCTAGCCCTGTGTCTGGCTCCCTACTCCAGGTGGTGGGAGGGGAACCTGCTTCTTTCTCACTCTCCCTCTGTCACTTCCCCTGCTCTCTGTCTTGCTCACTCTCTCCCAAATAAACAAAATCTTAAAAAAAGAATTATGGCACATCTCAATTATAGGTTAATGTTCTTGATAGTACTCCCTAATTTGATTTCATTTTATGAATACATTTTTTTTGGAGCCAGATGAACTCAAATACTACCCACCGATAAAATATTTTAAGAGTCTCAGGGTTTATATGCTTGGCTTCAGACTTCCAAATTGAACCACACTCAAAGAGTAGACACTTGATAATTCAAACACATCCTGATGTTTTATCTTCCAAAGCCAGGTATGGAAAATTAAAATATGTTTTAAATATGATCCATATCATCAACAATGCATGGATCCTATCTGAAATTGTGATTTTTCCACTCCATGAAATGTCTCTGCAGTTGTTAGAATTCTGTGATTCTTGTGAGCTCCGAGTAGTTCAGCAGTAGCCCAGGAATGCAGAATGTGGTTTCCATCTGCTCTGGCAACAAATCAAATTTGGATCCAGTTTTATTTTTCCCATGTTTGAATTGTCTGATCAGTTAACTTATTAATTCACTAAGAAAACCTAATCTTGCGAACCACAGGGATCTATCTAACAAGCTGTCCTTTTGTGTCCCCAATTCCAAAACATCTTTGACTTGACAGTGCAACTCAGCACATCTTATTAGTCAGTTGGCATGACCTAGCCCCCTGAATGCTTGATGGTAAACAAAATAACAAAATAGCGAACTAGTTTTGCTAAAAACATTATTCTGTAAATTGATGGTTGAGTGTAAATGTGGTGACCCCAACTTAGGAGGTTCACAGCAAGAGCTCTTCTGAAGAATAGCATAATGGGAATAGAGCACATCACTATTGACCAGAACAAACTCTCAGAACTCAACTATATTTTATCACTGGTGTCCTATTAGGAGCAAGTAAACTTAGGCTTTTCACATGTATAGTAAAGGTCTCAATTATCTCATTGAAAATGGTTGTTTTAATTAAGTCACTAGCAAAGAATATTATTTGTTACAAGTCCCAAATAGGCCTGCCAGGTTAGTTGGGCTGTATTTGGCCCACAGATGGCAGAATGGATAACTGCACTCAAGAAGGCTACCACCCAAAAGTGATGCTAGCTTTCGCCCCTCGAAGTCCTTGTAATCTAAAGGAAATGAGTTTAGAAGTTTACCTTGGCTTCATAAGGATTTATAAGACACCACTGGTTCTCTTACTAGATGGTAGATTTCAGAGGCCAGGCCTTTCCTGAGGTTCTTTAGTCAGCCGAGTGTACGACTTAGCTTAAGACACTTTATGTGATCTTTTTAACGTTTTTCAGCTGTCAGGGATCAGACCTGGGCATAGGGATGAGATTGGGCATCTGTCCTGCTGCAGTCTGGGCTTATTTCTCCGCTCTAGAGACTCCCAGAGACGGGCATAGGAAGGGACACTAGAATATCAACATCCAGGTACGTTAGCTTATAGAGCTTGTGTGTAGAGTATGGTCTCAGGAACCATCTCGACATTTAAGTGGAAACGTGAGGAAAAATGAACTGTCCCCCAATGAACTGCAAACTTTTAAAACCCAAGAGATTTCAACTGAGAAAGTACTCTAAGGCCTCAGAATCTGCGATTTGATTTTGGTATGTGGAAGAAATGCTATTAATTAGGGGGGATGAAAGCGAATTTTGCTTTATTTTTATGTTGCTTAGTTTTAAGAAACATTCATTCATTAAGAAGAGGACTTTTTTCTTTTTTTTTTTTTTCTGTGAATCCTGGAAACTCTTAGCTTATAGATCTGTAGAGAATGTGAATGAGCAGCTGAGCTCCAGGCCAGTGTGTTGGATTCTGGGAATTGTATTGATTAGTGGAGCTCCTGTACAGCATCACAATTAGGGTTTCACTGGCAGGGGAAGTGTTTGGCTTGGGAATCGATTCTGTGCTAATGACAAAAATTCAGGATTTCCAACTCTGTCTGATGTAAGGCTTGATATCTGAAAGTCATCATAAGGGCATATAAATTCATTATCCAAATCTAACCTACTTTTGTGCCAGTAACATCAATCTGTAAAATAAAAAAAAAAATAGACACAGAATATTTCTAAAACCAAAAAAATCTGTTTTATTTAAAATTCTCAAATTCTGGAATATTTTTAGCTTATAATTTACTCTTTGTGAATTAGCAAAACATTTTTTTATTCCAAAAGTTGGGCTAGACCACCTTGTATGTTTCTTTCTGTGTTCCTCTTCGTTCAGTCCATTTTTCCCTTCCATTTCTGTTTCCCCAGCTAGTTATCATACCTCCATTATACCCCCACTTAAAATTACACATGAAATGCTTACTTTGTGGTAGGCGACATTCTCATCACCCTCCATGCCACCATGTCCTCCCACACCAGTAGACTCATGCGCCTTTCTTACCTCCACGTCCAGTCGGCCACGTCTAGGCTCCCTGCCACATATGCCTGTTTTGATCATCTTACTTCTGCCTGAGCTTCTCATTTCCTCATAGCAATGTGCATTTCCTTCACTTTTAGCCCAACGTCCTCAGAATTCATAGAGCAGAATCAAGCCTGAAGAAACCTCAGTTGTGTGCATGTCACGTGTTAGCACTGTCTTGCTTATTTGAAGTAATTAGTAAATATTCAGAATATTTTTTTTCAAGAAGATTCTCCTGTATGTCTACTTTTCTCTACCATCATTCTCAGCTGTGTACTTGGAATATGGTCTCCCAAATCCACCCTGTGCTGTCACCCTCTGTCCATCCCATCATAGGCTGGTCTTTCTAAAATCAAATATAATCATGTTAATAGCTTAATAGCTTCCCATTGTCCATTTTAATAAAATACCAAATCTTTAATTCAGCCTAAAGGTCTGTGTACCTTCTCTGGCCTTATCTTATGTGTCTCTCCCTCAGAGAGAGGGGGTACCATCTGTACCATATTGAACCTCTTTGACTTTCTCAGATTTACCTGTCCTCTGTATTCTGGGGTCTTTTCCCAGGGCCTGTTCTGTTTGTACAGAACACAGTTTACTGCTTATCTGCTTCTGAGCCCCACACCACCCAGTTCTACCTTTTGTATGGCTAACACTTAGTCAGCCACAGAGGCATTTCTGCATGGAAGCCTGAGCCTGCAGAGTAGGGTAGTTCCCAGGAATGTACTTCTGCTGGCCCCTGCAACTTTCCTTCACAACACCGTACATATTTGGTTGTTTAATTAATCACCTGTAGTGATTTGTTCCACATCTGACCCCCTCAAGAAACTATCCATTTCATGAGAGCAGAGACCTTGTTTTCCTGTCTGTTCATGGTATTCCCTAGAGCCTAGCACAAGTCTGGCACAGTTCTCACTGTATATGACTCAGATATATAAAAATTATATATACAGTTGACACTTAAACAACATGAAGGATAGGGGTACCAATCCCTTACGTGGTCGAAAATCCATGTATAACTTTTTTGCAGAGGGTATTTATTTTTTCACTGTGATAAAAGCCCATAACACAAATGTTACCATCTTGTCCATTTTTTAGTGTTCAGTAGTCTTAAGGGTATTTACACTGTTGTGAAATATATCTCCAGAAGTTTTTCATCTTGAAAATCAGAAATTCTATTCCTATTAAACAACTCTCCCCTTACCCCCTCTGCATCTCCTGATAACCACCATTTTACTTTCTGTTTCTATAAATGTGACTACTTTAGATACCTCATATAAATAGAATCATCTAGTATTTACTTTTTTGTAACTGACTTATTTCACTTAACATGATATTGTAGCATTTAACATCTTTTCCTTCTTGTTAAAGACTGAATAATATATTCCATGGTATGCATATAACACTGTGATGGTTAATTTTTATGTGCCAGCTTAATTGGGCCATGGGTACTCAGACATTTGCCCAAACATTCCACTGGGTGTACCTGTAAGGAGGTTTCTGAGATATTTTCACATCATGTTCACAGCAGCACTATTCACAAGAGCCAAGAGGTAGAAAAAACACAAATGTCCATAGACAGATGAATGGATAAACAAAGTATGGCTGTATTAATCAGCTTGGGTTCTCGAGAAACAGAACCGATAGGATGGCGAGCTATCTATCTATCATCCATCTGTCTTTCTACTTAGAGATAAAGAAGGAGAGAGATTGATTTATTTTAAGGAAGTGGTTCATGACATTATGGAAGCCAAGAAGTCCCAAGTTGGCAGGCCAGAGACCCAGGAGAGCCAATGTGTAGTCAGTCAGAATGCAAAAGTCTGCAAACCAGGAAAGCTGATGGTATTAATTTTTATTTGAAAAGCTGGCAGACTGAAGACCCAAGAAGAGTTGATATTTCAGTCTGAGTCTGAAGGCTGGAAAAGGCCAGTGTCTCAGCTTAGGAGTCAGGCTGGAGGAGTTCCTTCTTACTCAGACTTTTTGTTCTGCTTAGATCTTCAATTAATCAGATCACACCCACCCACTTTAGAAATGCTACTCTGCTTTATTCAGTCTATCTCAGTTCAGATGTGGTTCTCATCCATGTGTAACTTTTGACTACCTCCAAAAACTGAACTACTTATAGCTTGCTATTGACCTGAAGCCTTATCAATAATGTGGAACAATCAATTAACACCTGTTTTGGATGTTATATGTATTATACACTGTATTGTTAGAATAAAGTAAAGCTAGAGAAAAGAAGATGTTGTTAAGAAAATCATAAGGAAAAGAAAATACACTTACTACTGCCCTATATGATATTTGTCAAAAAAAATCCACATGTAAGTGGACCCACATAATTCAAACTCTTATTGTTTTGATCAACTGTAATGTAATTTGGAGCATAGAATTGTGTGTCTTTACTTTCAATGCGTCACTAACATAACCTAACAAGATTATTTAGTGAGAGTTCTTCCAGGTCCTGTCCTAAGGAATAAATAACCACATACTAATATAGTAAATGATGCCTTAAGAATTAGAGAATAGTCATTTTTTTCTTAGGCAGTTGAGCTGTTCTCTTTAAATTCTGGTTCACAGTAATATTCTCCTTGGAAAATAATTTCCTTCTAGCTAATGTCAATGCTCAGTATCTATTTAATTATCAGAAATTCCAACTTACTGATCTCCTCAGTATAGTTTATTATAATGCCACATTTCTTTGTTTTATTTTTTTTGATTGAAGCATATAAAGAGAGAATAATATACTGACTCGCCTGTACCCATAACACAGCTTTAACAGTTACAGACACATGACCAATGTGGTGTCATCGCTGCCCCCTCCTACCTTCCCACCCCTGCTTACTGGTGAATTATTTTCAAATAAGCAAATCTAAGAACCTATTTTATTTTACCCGTAAGAACTTTAATAAATACCTCTAAAAGATAAGGACTCTCCTAAAAAAAAAATAACCAAAATAACAATATCACACCTGAAAATTAATAGTAGTTCTTTAAATTATCAAATATCCAGTGTTCAATTTTTTCTGCTTATCTTATGGTTTTTAAAATTTTTATATTTTGTTTATTCGTTTAAAATTTTTTTAATTTATTTAAGTAATCTCTATACCAAGTGTGGGGATTTGAACTCGAGACTCTGTATCAAGAGTCACATGTTCCACCGAGTCAGCCAGCTGCCCCATCTTACAATTTTTTTTAAACTGTTAGCTTATACAAATAAAGATGAAATTTTCCCTTTCCTCTGTTTTAATTTCTTTGTTTCTTACCCTTTATATATTTTTAAAAGGGGTCATTTGTCTTATAGAATTTTTTCAGTCTGGATTTTGCTGATTTTATCCCCATAGCATTATTTAAAATATTTATTTTTTCCTTAAATTTCTTGTAAAACTGTGGTTAGGTCAAGAATCTGGATATGATTTAGGCTCTTTTTTTGAAGCAAGAATTAAAGTGGTCCAGCTTTTCAAACCTCGCTGATCAGAGATGCTGCTTTTCCTAAATTTCTATATTAATGCCAGCATCTTAAGTTCTACAGATATAAAGGAAATAACTCTAGTTTAGTTCTTAATAAGATAAAAATAATGAATACCAATTTTTTAAATGATGATTTTGCTTCATTTTAACACTTCCCCCCTCAGATTTGGCAAGAAGAAAAATACACATTTGCTGTTTGTTTTTATCACCCCAGAAAATTTTAAAGGTATGTGCTTGCTGGATACATTATTTGTTTTTTCTCCAAATGGAAATCATAATGTCAATATTTAAAACAAAAACTCTTAGGTTGTATTTCAGGGCATGGAGCTGACATTATTCTAAGTGATCCAGTGACCATTGAGAAAATGAGTATTGTGGTAAAATACTGGAAAACCTATTTCTCAAATACTGGTGAGTGAAAACCAAATGTCCAAAGGTTTGAAAAGTTCTAATTAAATTCTACAAAAGCTATACTTAAGCATTTTTTTAAAAGATGTTATTTATTTGACAGAGAGAAACACAGCCAGAGAGGGAACACAAGCAGGGGGAGTGAGAGAGGGAGAAGCAGGCTTCCCGCCGAGCAGGGAGCCCGATGTGGGACTCGATCCCAGGTCTCCAGGATCATGACCTGAGCCAAAGGCAGTTGCTAAATTTAGAGCCACCCAGGCGCCCTATACTTAAGTATTTTTAAGTTGGTTTTCCACTTATGCTTTTTATTTGCTAAGGATTAACTGGATCCTGTGTACTGTAAAGCATAATGTACTCCCTATTAATCATAGTCTAAAAGAAGACATGTAAATAAAAGGAAACATACATTTTCTACCTGTGAAGAAAAAATTTACATCTTCCAAAGTTGAAAATGTGTTGCCCAAGGGCAAATACAGTACTGTGGAAGCACAATGTTTTTCTTTTTAGTGCCCTAGTTGCTACCATCATTTCTTACTCTTTAAAATGGAATTAATCTTGTCATTATATGAGTGTCTAAAAGCCAGGGTCACTAACCTTGAATTGTATCACACTTTCTGCTTTGCAAGACACTCGTTCATAAATTAGTTTACTTCTTTAAGTTAATAGGGTGGTTATCCTTTCTGTTTTAGATTTTTAGATACAGATAATCAGTGTCAGTGCTTCAATTAGACCTCTCATTTTTAAACTCTTCACCTACACTGTATTATGTGTATCACCAGCCTCTAAACACTTAAGCTAATTTAATTTAATTTAATTTGGCTTATAAAAGGACAGAGTCCAATTTCTGAAATTAAATTCTACTGGAATCATTGTTGATCAATGAGTATGGTTTTCCTAGGCCTTGGATACTAACTAGTAATTTTTTTTTTTTAATTAAGATGATGTATATGTTAAAATGGGCCTGAAAAACACTTTCAGGATTATCCTATATAAACTCCTACTCCAGATGATATGGACTCAGTACATCTTTTCTTTTTCTTTTTCTTTTCTTTTCTTTTCTTTTCTTTTCTTTTCTTTTCTTTTCTTTTCTTTTCTTTTCTTTTCTTTTCTTTTTCCTTTTTCTTTTTCTTTTTCCTTTTTCTTTTTCTTTTTCTTCCTTCTTTTTTTCCTCCCCCCCTCCCTCCTTCCTCTCCTTTCTTTCTTTAACATTCAGAGAAGATTAGTAAGTCTGCTCTGTGACATTCCAGTGGCTCCCAGCTTCTGCAGCCTCAGAGTTCTTCCTGAAAATGGTTAACTCATCACCCAGATCCTCTTTGCAACCTCTTATTGGGCTCTCAGTGGAAACAGAGCAGCTGCTCATCACCACCTGTCCGGCACCCTCCCTATTGGTCATAACCACGTCTGCTTCTGGTCGTCTCATTTTTGCTCTGAGGAAAGAGCAGCTGCGAAAAAAAAAAGAAAGAAAGAAAAGAAAAAAAGAAAACATCAGATGTCATATTTTGACAATACAGCTGCTTACTGTAGACTCATACATATTTTCTTTCTCTGACGTTTACCTATAAATAAGAACTTAATAAATAAACTCAGTTGAATGTGTTTTAAGCACAGCAATCACTAAGTTACTAGAATCTGGCTGAAAGAGGATGTCCTGGAATGAATAGAATGTATATTTTCATTTTGTGTTCGAACCTGGGTGCTTTCATGCTTTACAGATTAAAATCTGTAAATTGCTTTCTATTTAAAAAATATTGCTGTGGGGGCGCCTGGTGGCTCAGTTGGTTAAGCAACTGCCTTCCGCTCAGGTCCTGGAGACCCGGGATCGAGTCCCACATCGGGCTCCCTGCTCGGCGGGAAGCCTGCTTCTCCCTCTCTCACTCCCCCTGCTTGTGTTCCCTCTCTGGCTGTGTTTCTCTCTGTCAAATAAATAAAATCTAAAAAAAAAAAAAAAAAAATACTGCTGTGTAAAATCTACTGAATAAAAAGTGTCAATTGCTTTTTGATGAAGGCTTGTGTGTATGACCAACATTGTCCCCACTAGTGATTCTAGAATTAAAATAGTCCCCTCTTTCAAACTTTCAGTTAAGAATGAATATTCTGTGAAGCCTGAAGAACTGGGATTGCCCCCTCAGAAGTCTTGCAGCGAGCAATTGGGATATTTTTCTACTGATCTATTTGCTTGGTTAGTTTTTTTTTTTTTTTTAATAATAACAATTTTTACTGTCTAAGTTTTGGAGAACTTATTGTTTGTGGAACAGTAGTTTAAATGCTAGTGGGGTGATGCAAAAGGAAGAAGAGATTGTGTGATAGAAGGGGGAATGGAACTTTTTCTGTATTTCAGAGTCCTGAGCTGGGACTGTGGGTACATATTGCAGAGGTGTTCACTTCAGTATAAGGAAGTACTTCATAACAATTGTGATTGACCACAGGGGACCAGGGTGAATTGCAAAGTAGTAAGTTCCCCAACAGTGGATCTGTTGGAGTCTGGGTTATCATTCTTCAAAGTTAAATAATACCAGTGGTATTCACATTTTTAGAAACAGTAGAATCATCTTCAAACAAAAATTTGACATATAACCCCAGTATTTAAACAGACAAGGGCTGCCTCGGATGTTACCCACCCAACACAGAGCTTCTCCCTGACGTTTTTTTTTTTTTTTTTTTTGAACTCATGAATCTGTCCCCCCATCCAGTTATTGAAAACAACACCTAAAAAAGGTCTCTCTCTGTCCCTGCCTCTCCCACCCCAAGATATTAGAACTGGTATTCAAATCTGCATTGGATGGGCAGTTGAACTGAGATGAGACCCTTCTAATGCTAGAATTACCTGCTTATAAAAATTCAATTTTTGTGAATTACTTTCATTCACTTTAAACTGATTTCAAGGAGATTTTAAATAGCACATAGAGCTACAAGGAAGGAACATAGCTGCTGAGGACATGGGTGATGATGGTGTAATTTTGAGTCAGTCACTTCCAGAATTTGTAGAATGTGACCATCAACTATTTGTAGAAATGTGACTATGTGATGTGACTATGAAATGTGACTACTATTTTGAACAAGGAAAAGACTTGGCAACCAATAAGTGTCGGTAAACCAAAGATGTGCTCACTTAAATAGTGCAGAGATATCAACAGGTTTCTTGATTTATTTAACATTTTAACTTGAGAGAAATTGATTGTATTATACCTTATCTGGGATATGAGGTTGGGAAGGGTTTTGGAAGGCTTTGGGATTTTCCTGTATTACTTGTAGCTTCTTTTTGAACCCTCCTCGTCTTAAATCTTTGTTTTTCCTCAGAATTCTACCACTACAAACAAAGTAAATTTTCAAACTAAACTGTGTCCTTTAGGATAAAGGAGATAGTATTAATTTAATTTATAAGTTTCTTAGGGAAGTGTTTTTTTAAAAAAAAATTAATCAAAATGCTTGGAGAAGTTTTAGAAAAATGGTAGAACCAGAAGATATCTAAATAGAAGGAAACTGACCTCGGCTGATCAAGTTGAGATGGTGTACCATCGCCCTTTAATCCTGTGTTATTTTCCTGTAGTACACATTTCAATACAGTCATATAATTTGGGGTCATCTTAATCAATGAGGTCAGAATATTTTAATCCTGCTTGTCTCTATTACTCTTCATCTGTATACTTTAGAACTTTGATTAGTCATTGCATTTATGATGATCTTGATCATAAATTCTTTAGAGTCTCTGAAATAAAATATTCTACACCAGGTATGTAAGTTAAAGTGCGTTGGTATTCTCTGCACCTTTGCATGAAGCAAGGGACTTAGAGAAATATCTTTGATTAGTGTATTGGTGCTTATTGTTTAGTATTGCCTGACAATTTTCCTCTTAAATCTGTGACATGATTTTCTCTTGTTTCTAGCTCTGAATCTGTAAGAAATGACTTTGGGCTTGAATTAAAGGCTCCATTGCCAGATTTTGAAAAAAGCAAAAAGATTTCTCTTCTTCATTCAAGCAAGGAAAAGCTGAGAAGGTGAATTATGGTACAGTCTGTTTTTAGCATTATTCCTTTCAAGGAAGAAATTACCTTCATGAATTTCATAATTATTTGTAGTACTGCTAAAAATCTCTGTGAAACTAGTAAATCTTGCAACTAAATACATGTCACTCATCCATTCCTTTATTCATAAGCAAATATCTGTATCTGATATGTGCCAAAAGATGATTAGAGCACCAGATAAAAAAATTAATCCTTGCCTTCAAAATCTTGGTCTAGTGCTCAACAGACTTCTAAATAGGCTATTACGTAGAAAGTTATATTTTCATAAGTGTCATGATAGAGAAGAGCCCATAGTAAGCATGCTGAAAAAGTTACTTAAGACAGAAAGAGGGAGCAGGAAGGATTTATTGAGGACATGATAGCTAAATTGAGCTTTAAATGAAAAGTGACTATTAGTTTGGTTTAAAAGTCGGGGAGGATGTTTCATGGGGCAGGAATAGCGTGTACAGAGGTTGGCAGTATAAGAAAGTTCAGTGAATTTATGAACCTGCAAGTGTGTCCATGTACTTGGCTATAGAAGATGCAAGAGATGAGTAGGAGTAGGTAAGGGTTGTGCACATCATGTTAAGGAATTTGAATTTCAATCTGAAACTATTGGGGAGGCACTGAAGGATTTTTGCAAAGGAGGGATGTGATAAGATTTGCACCTAGAGTGAACACTCTAGCAGGATGTTAGGAGAATAAGTTGAATCTGGAAGCCTGTGGAATCTGTCAAAAGAAGTGAGGAATCCTAACTGTGGTTTTAGAAATGGGAGTAGGAAGAATAAACCAATTCCAGATATACGAAGTGTGTAGTAGATTCAGTGGAAGCTCGGATGCGGGAGGAGTCAAATGTAACTTACAAGTAGATGTTGGGTACACCAAGTAGGAAGGCTAGTAGAATGGCAGGCTGGTAGTGGGAGGTGAATTTTGCTCTCACTGGGTGTGAACACCTCCTGGTTTACACAAAGCTGTCCAGTCAGGAGTTGGCCCTTAAGTTATAGAGAAAGATTGAGGCTAGACACATAGACTTAGAGGTCTCAGATACAGTGTCTACTTAAAGCAGTGGATGTATGGATGGATATGATAACTTTGCAAAGCATGTAGAGAATAGATAAGTGGAAGAAACCTTGGGGAAAATCTATGTAAGGTATGAGAAGCAGAGAAGAAATCAGGGAAAGGAAAGAACAGGAAACCAAGTGGAATTGGAATTGAGAAGACCAGGGAGAAGAGTTTCCTAAAGAGTGTTCAGGAGTATCACATGGCAGAGAGCAAGTGTGCAAGAAATAATAGTTAACTATTTGTATTTGGCAAAACTTAAACATCATTGGTCTTGGTAAAAACAATTTCATGGCATGATTAAGGAAGAAGCACCATTGTGGAATGATGGAAAATGAAAGGTGGGAACATAAGTGAAAGGAAAGAGAAAATGAGGGTGTGTGACATATAAAAGGGAATCCAGAATAAAATGAGAAATTTTGATAAGATTGGGCCAGAATTGATATGGTTATATTTATATTCCAAAAGAAAATAGCTGGAAAAGAGATAGAGGTCTTAAAGATACTCAGGTTCTGATTATCAGTATTGTAAAAAAAAAAAAAAAAAAAAGGTGTATCTGTGGTATAAAAAAACGAAACCAACATAGTTTTTATGGATTAACAATTTGAGTAGGGCTCAGTGGGCAATTCTTTTGCCTCTGTGACATCAACTGGGGTCATTGATAGTATTCAGCTAGTGGATGGTCTAGTCAGGACAGTCCAAGACATTATTTCTGGAGCCTTTGCAGGGATAGTTGGAAGGCTAAGTCCACTGGGGCTATCAGTTGAAGCTTCTCCAGCATGGTAGTCTCAGGGTTGTTAGGCTTCTTACATGGTAGCCCAGGGCTCCGTTGTTCCAAGAGACAGGGAGAGGAAGCTGCCACTGTCTTAATGTCTGGGACCAGAAATTGGTTTGGTTCTATTTCTTTCATATGCCATTGGTCACAGCAGTCACAGAATTACCCCAATCTAAAGGAAGGGTACATAGAACCCCACCTCTCAGTAGGAGAGATGTCAAATAATATTAATCCTCTACAGCTGGAGAGGGGGCTTGGTGATGGTCTTGGTATCCCTAAGTAGATAGAAGCTTATAGAGTCTAGAACCAGGCGGGAGAACATTTCTTCTACTGAAAATGGAGACAAGTATCTAAAACTAAATGTGGATAGAGATGAATCTTTTAATGGGGACCAGCAAGAATGAAGAAGTTGAGTAATTTCTGCCAAATGGCCTCCATTTTCTGCTGAAGATCTCTGGAAAGGTGGGTTTTCGACTTGGTGAGATGGGCTGGTGGATAGGCTAGGTTGATCCAAAAGATCCTCACTCACATGTTTGCTGCTTTGACTGGATGAAGACTTAGGTAGAGTCTGCTGGCTAGTGCTACACCCACAGATTTCACTGATCTGCACTGACTGAGAAAAATACTATGCAATGAGTATTTTTAAAGCTATATATTATGGAATTTATATTCTAAGATTTTGTTCTCCATATTTTACTTGGTATTGAAATTACGATATTTCTAAATGGTTTCAATGGAAGGATATTGGGAGATACTACATCTCCCTTTTATTTTTCATGTTGAGCTCTATAACAGTGGAAATCATTTACTGGTCCTCAAGACTTCTGTGTTCTTTGTATTTTCTTCGTTTTAATGGTTGATGAAAATTAAAATCTGAGAACCACTCATCTACCAGACTAAAAAGATGCTTTGGAGGGGTATACCCCTATGATATTATTTAAAGAACTATAAATCTTTTGTTTCCCCCCCTGCAAAAGGCTATAACCAGGGTGTCCCATCTTCCCCTTTAGAGGTTTGCTTGAAAGATACCAGAAAGTAAAGAATCCATCCCTAATTATTTTTTGCCTTTTCTTCCTCTTAACCCTTGTGATGATGCCTGTGAATCTTAAAATGGATGCTTGTAGTTTGTTTCCTTTCCTCCTTCCCCAATCAGCTGCTTTACACTTTACACATGTTTTTTGTCTTGTGTTGCTCCCTTTGGTGTTTTTGCAGCATAAGGTAACATGCTGATTAATGTTAAGGAGAGAATGGTTCCAGCTGATGGTTTTGAATATTTGCATTGGAGAAGTTCTTTTTAGAACAAGTCTAATAACTCTGTTTTCTTTATCAGAACAGGTTAATAAAAATTGGCTACCTCATTCTAATATTCTTGATGAAATCCCTTTCATCATATGTTTTTTAAATACATTAAATATGTTTTCATCTTGTTAAGGTATACTTTTCAGAGTGCTGTTGTGCCATTGTTTTGTGTGTCCATGAATCTGAAATGATAGTGGTTTAAAAATTTTTGGGATGTCTACTCATTTGGAAAGACGTGAAAGCAAGCTTTTCTATAGTCTCTCACAAGTAAAGGCTTTTCCAGGACTGAGCAAGTCTTAGAATTCAAGGAAAGTAGAACAAAGAGTTCTCAGAGGGTCCCAAAGTCCCATCTGGCCAAAAGACTTCCTTCCCTCTGACCAAAAGTTCTTATTTGCCTGAGACACATTTGGGCAGAAGAGAGACCTAAGGACTTAGTTTAGATGAGATCTTTGGCCTGAGATCCCTTTTAGCCATTCAGAATCACTCTCAACCAGGGGAGAATGAAACAAGATTGGTTCTTTTCCTGACTTATTCAAAGAAGTCTCTTGAGCCTGTTTCCTTATTTCTTTGAGCCAAAGTCCTTCAAAATTTCACTAAACATTTCCTCTTCATTCTTTTTTTATGTTTTCTTTAGTTAAAAAAAACAAACAAACATGGTATAATTAGCATACAAACAGATGCAATGAAGTTAACCTACAATGAATATTCAGTGTATGTTTTTTTAAATCTCTTTGGTTAAGTGCTCATTTTTTGTCTTTCTACTGGATTTTTCTGTTTGTTTTTTTCTTATTGATTTTTAGAAATTCATTATACTGGATATATGAGCCTTTTGCCAAATATCAAATTTGCAAATATCTTCTCTCAAACCATGTGTTGACATATACGTATTTTTAGTTAATACATAAGACTTGAAAGAAATTCCATTCACAAGAGATCACTTTGAGTTGTGTCTCACTCAAAGGATAAAACTTTAATCTCTTTGCTCCACTATCACTCAAGGTCTCCTATTTTCCTGCCCTGTCCTAATATCAAGTTCCTAATCTTGATGTGAGAGCCAGAAAGATTTGAGAAGCAATGGGCAAGGCTAGATCCATAATGTTTGCTAATTACACTCTATAGTCTCAGGAATATTGGAAAATTTAGGATAGAGTTACACTTAATTGATATCAGAAGATTAAATTAGTGTCTTAAGAGGTTAAGTTGCATGTGTTTAAATGTATGGTTTGATGAATTTTAAAAAGATGGTTTGACCCACTGTTCCCAAGAGGAAGAGGGCATCATCATGCCATTCAGGGCGACCTAGGGAAGCACCAGGGTTGTCTTCAGGCAGACAAATGGATATACCCCTCTAAACCACAACATTTCCATTATATTAGAATGTTCCCTTGTGTATTAAGCATGTCTTTTTATTCTGATTTTTTTTTTTTTTAAGATTTACCCATTTATTTGACAGAGAGAGCGAGAGAAAGTGAGAGCACACAAGCAGGGGGAGCAGCAGAGAGACGGAGAAGTGGGCTCCCTGCCAAGTGGAGAACCCAACTCAGTCCCAGGACCCCGGGATCATGACCTGAGCCAAAGGCAGATACTTAACTGACTGAGCCACCCTTGTGCCCCTATTCTGATGTTTTGACAACGGGGAACTTACTGATCATGGGGATACTGCCCATCCCACAGGTAGCTAGTTTCTAGAGATGGTAAATGACTTGCCAATGAGCATACCTTGCGTCTGTGCAAACTGACCCATCCAGAGACCACTCCATACTCATCCCCTCTTATCTGGCTTTTATGCTCCAGGCCAGTATTTCCCTACCCTATCATCTCAGGGTGAAGTGCTACCACACAACCTGGGACAGTCCCTACATCCCAGAGCATGCTGCATTTATTCAAACTAGCCAGTCCCAAGCTTGCTTACCTACCTTGCCTGCTCCTTCTCTCAGAAAGCACAATATAGGCCCCTGCCCTTGTTTTCTTCTGCCTCCTTCTGCCTCCTAACTGCCCCTGGTGCTTCCCTAGGTGGGCCCATGTGGCGTGAAGTGCCCCCCTTCTCTTGGGAACTGTGAGTAACAAATGGTCATTTTAATGGCAGGCATCTCCTGATCTGATGGCCTCCTCATGCCCGAATAATAATAAAGCCTGCATTTTAAATTACCTTGTGCTCTTTCCTGGTCTGTCCTCTCCCATTCCCTAGAGGCAGCTACTGTTCTCATTTCTAGCACTATAGATTTGTTTTGCTTGTTCTAGAACTTTATATAGTGGAACCATCAATATGTACAGTTAGGTCTGGCTTCTTTTAACTCAACAATTTTTTTTTTTAAAGATCTTATTTATTTACTTGACAGAGAGAAACACAGCTAGAGAGGGAACACAAGCAAGAGGAGTGAGAGAGGGAGAAGCAGGCTTCCCGCCGAACAGGGAGCCTGATGTGGAGCTCGAACCCGGGTCTCCGGGATCATGACCTGAGCCGAAGGCAGCCGCCCAACCAACTGAGCCACCCAGGCGCCCCTCAACAAATGTTTTAAGATTCATTTAATGTTGACTCGGAGGGAGGGGGGTGGAGGGATGGGAGAGCCTGGTGGTGGGTACTGGGGACACCTAAAGCGGGGAGCACTGGGTGTGGGGAATGGGGAATGAATCTTGAAACACTGGAAAAAAAAATTTAGTAACAATAAAAAAAAGATCTAAAAAATAAAAAAATAAAAAAATAAAACTTAAGAGATAAAAATAAATCTCTTAAAAAAAAAAAAGATTCATTTAATGTTGTGTGTTTTAGTGGTTTGTTCCTTTTTAGAGTTGAGGAACATGCCACTGTGTAAATATACCACACTTTGGTTATTCATTCTCTGGTTTTTATCTCTTAAGAATAAAGCTACTATGGGGGAGCCTGGCTGGTTCAGTAAGGACAGCATGCGACTCTTGATCTCAGGGTCCTGTGCTTATTTAAAAGAAGAGGAAGAAGAAGAAAGCTACCATGAACATTCTTTTATATATGTTTTGTGAGCTTAGATTTCCATTTCTCTCAGAAATAGGTTTGTGTACCATAGGGCTGCTGTATGTTTCTCTGTTTTAGGAGACTTCCCAGCAGAAATTTAAAATAGTAGCATCATGTTGCACTCCCACCGTCAATATATGAAAGTGCTAGTTGCTCCCTATCCTCATCAGCATTTGGTATTGTTAGTCTTTTCCATTTTAGTCATTCTTGTGGTTGTGCAGTGTGATCTGTGATTCTAAGTTTGTATTTTCCTGATGATCAATGAGATTGAGCAGCTTTGCGTTTCCTTTTCGCCATTTGCGTATCTTTTTTTGTGAAGTCTGTTCAAATCTCTTGTCCCTTAAAAAAACTTTTGCTTGTGTTTTTTTGTTATTGAGTTGTAGGAGCTCTTTAATATTCTGGATTCAAATCCTTCATCATATTTATGTCTTCAAATACTTTCTTCTAGCCTGTGGATAACTGTTCATTTTTTGAACTCATATCTTTTGATGAACAGAAGTTTTTTAAAAACTTTGATGAAGTCCAATTTATCAGTATTTAAAAGTACATATCATATTTTCTCTATCCTGTATTAGTAGTCATTGCTGATGTTGCAATCACAAGTTATAATTATATGTCTGTATATTGTCTACAAGATGTTTTATAGTTTTAGTTTTATGATTGTCTTAAATCTTTATGCATGGGATGAAGTATTGAGATTTTATTTCAGATGGAGATTTTCAAAATATTATTGAAAAAACTTTCTATTCATTAGTGAATTTCTTTTTTTTTTTTATAAAAATCAGTTACCATATAATTATCAGTGTATTTCTAGGTTCCTTGTTCCACTGATCTACTTATCTATCTTCTTCTCCTCCAGTATTACATGTAGTGAGTAATGTAGCTTTGTTAGGCTCAAAATCAGATAAAAGCCGTACCTGGGTGGCTTAGCCATTAAGCGTCTGCCTTCCACTCAGGTCATGATCCCAGATTCCCAGGATCCAGCCCGGTATCGGGCTCACTGCTTGGCAGGAAGCCTGTTTCTCCCTCTCTCACTCTCTCTGCTTGTGTTTCCTCTCTAGCTGTGTTTCTCTCTGTCAAATAAAATATTTTTTTTAAAAAAGTGTTTAAGAGTATAAATTTCTGCTTATAAAAGGTTTTTTCTTTTCAGTTCTTTAGCTGCATCTCATAAATTTTGACATATTAGATTTTCACTATCCTTTAGTTCAAAATATTTTTCTCATATCCCTTGCAATTTTTTCTTTTACCACTGATTATTTAGAAGTATATAATTTAATTTCCAAATGTTTGATATTTTCCAGGTATTGATTTATAATTTAATTACATTATCATCTGAGAATATATTCTGTCAGATTTCTATCCTTTGATATTTTCTGAGCTTAGTTTTATGGCTCGAAGTATGGTCATTCTTGATGAGTATTCCATGTGCACCTGAAGAGAATGTGTGTTCCGGGGTGCCTGGGTGGCTCAGTTGGTTAAGCGACTGCCTTCGGCTCAGGTCATGATCCTGGAGACCCAGGATCGAGCCCCACATCGGGCTCCCTGCTTGGCGAGAAGCCTGCTTCTCCCTCTCTCACTCCCCCTGCTTGTGTTCCCTCTCTCACTGTGTTTCCCTGTCAAATAAATAAAATCTTTAAAAAAAAAAGAGAGAGAATGTGTATTCCACTGTTTGGAGGTATAGTGTCCTAAATATTAATAAGGTAGAATTAGTTAGTAGTGTTTTTCATATATGTTCTGTACCCTTACTGATTTTTCTGAGAGTTAAAATCGTCAGTGGTGACTGTAGATTCCTCTGTTTTTTACTTCATTCCTGTCAGTTTTTGCTTCATGTATTTTGAAGTTGTTGTTAGTTACCTGTCTTCTTTTTTTGTAAGGATTTATTTATTTGAGAGAGAGAGAGAGAGAAACAGGAAGGGAGCATAAGTTGGAAGGGCAGAGGAAGAGGGAGCCACCACTCCCTGCTGAGCAGAGAGCTAGATGGCAGGGCTTAATCTCAGGACCCTAAAAAACCCTTTACCCTAAGCTGAAGTCAGAAGCATAACCTACTGAGCCAACCCAGGTGCCCCAGTTGCCTCTTCTTAATGAACCGACCATTTATCAGTAAGAAATGATAAGCTCTAATTATCTATGCTAATATTGCATCTTAAAATCTACTTTGGTATTCATATAGCTTTCTTATGAAAATATGGTTTTTTTTGTAACCTAAATATGTCTTTATATTTAAAGAGTATATCTTGTAAACAGCATGTAGTTGGATCTTATTTTCCTTTTTAATTTGCCCATTCTGACAATCTCTGCTCTTCAGTTGGTTTACATATAATATAATTACTGTTAAGTTTGACTTTAGGCCTATGATTTTTCTATTTGTTTTCACTAGTTCTATTTTCTTTTTCTTTGTTTCCCCTCATTGCCTGCCTTCTTTTGGATTGATCAAGTGTGTTTACTTTCCTTTTTATCTCCTCTATTGACTTTTGAACTAAAATTATTATTTTTAATAATTAATACTAATACTTAATAATTTAATATTGCACTAGGGTTAGAATATGCACTCTTAACTTACCATGGTCTACCTTGATTTGACACTTAATATATTTGACACTTAATATACAATAGTATATTTCTACTTACCTTCTATTTTTGTTATTTTTATCCCATATTTTACTTTTATATGTTATCAACCCCACATTTTTATTATTTTGCTTTAAATTCTAAGTTATTCTTTCAGTTATCTTTTGCTGTGTATTTATGGCCTAAAACTTGGTAGCTTAAAACAATAGCCTATTCATCAATCTTAGAATTTTATGGATTATCCATTTTAGTAGAACTTGATTCTATGATTCTTCTCTACATGGTGTTTACTGTGCTTACCCGCATAGCATTTAGCTGTCTAGAGTGCCCAGCCAGCTTCATCCACACAGATAGTCTCTTGGTGGGGCATAGTGGAGACACTGTGCTTGGATGGGTCACTTTCTTTCCCTGTAGTCCCCGCACCTCTCCACATGGTCTTCTCCCACAAGTTAGACAGTTGTCTTCCCTTGATGGCTCAGGGTTTAATGAGAAGAGTGTTGAAGCTATGTCTTCTTTAATGCTAGTCCTAGAACAGTTGTAGTCACTTCTCTAGATATCTTTTGATTAAAGCAGGCACAGGCAAGCAGAGATTCAAGGGGAGGGGAAATAGACCCTACACATTCATTAAAGAAGTGGCAAATAATTTTCAGTCATTTTAACCTATAACTATTGTTTTTCCTTTTAGCTCAAATTTTAGATTTTTTTTTAGTAAAACAGTATCTTCACAATTTACAGGATTATTTCTGAGTTGCAGAAATTCTCTCTTTGTGTTTTTTCTGTAATATCATGTATTTTTTTCCCTTGTAGTCTCCCATTCAGGCTTGGCTGCCACAATCAGACAGGTAGAAAGTATGAGAACACTTTGTTCTTGCATCTGTAATAGAAACCTCAGCAGCAGACATAACTACTCCAGATATGTCAGAAGCCTACTTTTGATTTCTAAGATATTAATAAATTAGAAATAGAAAAATAGAAAATAAATAATATAAAAATAAATTAAAATATATAAAAAATAAAAAATAGAAAAAAATTAGCTTTTTAACTATGCTACCATATTTATTATATCTGATACCCACCACTTCTTTGTGTAAATCATATTTCCATCAGGTATTGTTTCCTAATCATAGGTAATGAAATAAGGTACTTTCATGTAGAAGATATCTTGGAGATTTGACACCAGCAGACAGCAGGGTAAGAGAACTAAAGGATATTCTTTAGGCTAAATGAAAATGATAACAAATGGAAACTTAAATCTTTAGGAAGGGCTGAATAGAATCAGAAATGACAAATATGTGAATAAATGTTGGATAACAGACATTTTTCCTCTCTATGTATATAAAATGTTTCAGACTGTTTTAAGTGAAAATTATAGCACTATATTGTGGGGCTGGCAATACAGCTGACTCTTAACACAAGGGTTAGGAGTACTGATACACTTGCAATAAAAAATTTGCGTATAACTTTTGGCTCCCCTCAAAACGTTTAGTTATTAATACCCTACTGGTGAACAGAAGTGTTACCAATAGCATAAACATTTGATTAACACATAGCTTATATTATATATAATATATACTGTATTCTCACAATAAAGTAAGCTAAATAAAAGAAAATGTTATTATAAAATCATAAGAGGATAAAATACATTTAAGGTACTATACTATATTTATTGAAAAAAAATCTGTGTATAAATGGACCCGTGCAGTTGAAACACACGTTGTTGAGGGATCAACTGTTTAGGCAGATGTAGCACATATGACAACTATAGCATGAAGGATGAGTGGGGCAAAAGTACCTACATGATTGCAATATTCATGTATTTTATGTGATGTCATAAAATTTTAACTCTAAATGGACTGTGAAAACTTATATATTGTAATTCCTAGAACAACCCTAGACCAACAAAGAGATATGTAGAAGACATAGCTTTGAAGATAATAAACAAATTAAAGTAGAATTTTAAAAATGATTCAAAAACTAAGACCCGAAATGAAGAACAAAATAACAAAAAAGCCCAAAGAAACAATAGGAAAAAAAGTCATAAAACAATAGACCATTATCCACCTACATCCAACTTATAGCACAGATTGTCAGAATGGATAAAAACAGACAGCAAAACAAGATCCATCTCTCTGTTGTCTACTATAAATCTAAAGACACAGTAAGGTAAATAAATAGAAAAGTATATACTGTGAAACATATGTATAAAAAGACCAGGCTGGTTACGTTAATCCCAAATAAAGTAGACTTCAAGGCAACAAGTATCCCTTGAAGTAAAGGGTAGCTTTTCATAATGATGAAAGAATCAATTTATCAGTATGATATAACAGTCACAAATAGTGTGTGATTATGTACTTGAAACAATAGTTCACAAATATAAGTAAGCATTGTTGGAGATTTTACATTCCTCTTTCAACAATTGATACAACAACTAGACACCAAAAATCAGTAAGATATAGAAGATGTGAACACTTTTAACCACCTTGATCTAGTAAATATTTATAGAACAGTATATTCAGCAACTGCAGCAAAATACACATTCTTTTCAAAGGCATATGGCACATTCACTAGGTGAATTGTATGCTGAGGGATATAATGTGTTTTTTAAAAATATTTATTTATTTGACTGAGAGAGAGAGATCACAGGTAGGCAGAGAGGCAGGCAGAGAGGAGGGGAAGCAGGCTCCCTGCTAGGCAGAGAACCCGATGTAGGGCTCAATCCCAGGACCCTGAGATAAAGACCTGAGCTGAAGGCAGAGGCTTAACCCACTGAGCCACCCAGGTGCCCCGGGATATATGTTTTGATACACTTAAAAGAGTTGAATTCAGGAGTATGTTTGCTGACCACAATGAAGTTAAATTAAAAATCAGTAAGAAGTAGATAAAAAAGAAAATCTCACATATTTGAAAGTTAAAAAACATACTTCTAAATAATCCATAGCTAAAAGAAAATCACAAGAAAAATTAGAAAATATTGCAAACTGAATGATGGTGAGAAATTTCAAAATGTAAGAGATGTAGCTAAAGCAAAGCTTATGGAAAACACTATGGCTTTAAATTCTTATATTAGAAAAGGCAAAAGGTCTAAAAATCAATGACCTAAGAGTCAATTTTAAGGAGCTAGAAAAAGTGAAGTAAATTAAATCCGAAGTAAGTAGAAAGTGGGGAAAGCAGGCAGGTGAGGAGAGAGACTGAAAGCATTTTACCAGTATCTTGAATGAAAGAGAAGTGACAACTATATATCCTATAAATATAAAAAGATATACTTTGAAAAATTTTATACCAGTAAGCTCAACAACTTAGACAAAATGGACAAATTTCTGAAAGAAACAATTTACCAACATTGATATCAGATGAAGCAGAAAATCTAAATAGTCCTATATAGAAAAGAACTTGAACTTGTTATTAAAAACCTTACCAAAGAGAAAACATTAAACTCAGATGGTTTTACTGATGAATTCCATCAAACACTAAAGAATACCAACATTATATTCTTATAGAAAATGGAAGTTGAGGGAATACTTCCTAACGCATGTCATGAAGAAACCCTAAACCTAATAAAGACATTATTAGAAAATAGAAAATTACAGACCAATATATTCCTCATGAGCAAGGACATAAAAATATTTAACATAATTTGAACATATCAAGTAATCTATGAATATGTAATATATCATGACCATACATGGTATATCCTAGAAAAGCAAAGCTGGTTCAATATTCAAAACATCAATCAGTGGGTAATTCACATTAAACAGAATGAAGGAGAAAAACTGTGTGATTAACAGATCCTGAAAAATTATTTTACTACATTCAGTACTCTTTGGAGATTAAAACAAAAACACAATACACTTTTCAGCAAATCAGACATGGAAGAGAACCTCCTCAATCTGTTAAAGGTCATCTCTGAAAACCTATAGCTGGTTTTGTACTTAATGATGAAAATCTGACCACGTTCCTTAGAAAAATCTGGGAAAAGTAAGTGTGCATTCCTACCACTTCTATTAATTATTGACTAAATTGTCCTAGCCATTGCAATTAGGTAAGAAAAAGAAATAACATACAGATTAGAAAGAAAGAAGAGAAACTTTCTTTTTTATAGATGGCATGATTGTTTGTGTGTAAAGTCTTAAGACGCCTACAAAACAACCTCCAGAACCAAAATATTAATATAGCAAGGTTGTAGGATATAAGATCAATCTAAAACAATTAATTGTATTTTTATATATAGGCAGCAAACAATTTGAAAATGAAAATTAGGGGTGTCTGTGTGGCTCCGTTTGTTAAGTGCCTGACTCTTGGTTTAGACTCAGGTCATAATCTCAGGGTCATGAGATTGAGCCCTGCACTGGGGTCCCTGCTCAGCAGGAAGTCTTCTTGAGATTATTTCCCCCTCCTCTCCCCTCTGCTCCTCCCTCTGCTTGCATTCTCTCTCTCAAATAAATAAATAAACAAATAAAATCTTTTAGAAAAAGAAAATTGAAATTAAAAATAATTACATTTACAAAAGAGTAAAAGCACAGCCTTATAATACTTAGGGAAAAACATGCAAAAGACACATAGGATCTCTACATTGATCACTTAAAATATTGCTGTGAGAAACTAAGGAAAACCTAAATCATGCATTATACCGTAACTACAAATTGAAAGAATCATTATGGTTAGGATGTTAGTTCTCACCAAATTGAAATATAACTTTATTTGAATATAAATCATAATTCCAGTAGGGATTTTTTTTGGTAAAAGTTGACAATCTAATTTAAAAAATGAAAAAACCTAGAATATAAAAGGACTTAAAGTAGTCTTGGAAAAGTACAACAAAATTGGAAGAAACTGACTTCAAGACTTAAGATACAGCTACAGTAATGAGCATGTTACTGTCATAAAGTTTGACCAACAGGTCAGTGGAATATAATATCCCATTACTGGATCTACACATTTATGTTCCTTTGATCTTCAGTAAATCACCAGAGAAATCCCATCACTTACTGGGATATAAAAGTCTTTTCTATAAATCGTGTTGGAATATCTGGATATCCAAATGGAAAAATAATGAACCTTGATCCCTTACTCATACCATATAAAAATTAATTCAAGATGGAGCATAGACAGATCTACACTATAAAGCTCAAGCTATAAAGCTTCTAAAACAACACTGTTTAATAGAACTTTCTGCGATGTTAGGACTGTCTATATCTTCCATTGTCCAATAAAGTAGCTGCTAGTCACCTATAGTTGTTGAGTGTTTGAAATGTGTCTATTTTAACAGGAATTTAAATTTTATTTAATTTTAACTAGTTTATATTTATATAACGAATATGTCTATATAGACGATATATGTCTATATAGACCAGTTTAATGGACTGTATTGGACAGGAAATTTCTAGAAGAAAATGTAGGAAAATGTCTTCACAAGCTGAAGGGTGGGCAGTTGTTCCTTAGACACAGAAAGCAATAACCATAAAAGAAAGAGTAGATAAATTAGACTCATCAAAATTTAAAATGTTTGGGGTACCTGGGTGGCTCAGTTGGTTGAGCGACTGCCTTTGGCTCAGGTCATGATCCCAGACTCCCGGGATTGAGCCCCACATCGGGCTCCCTGCTTGGCAGAAAGCCCTCTTCTCCCTCTCTCACTCTCCCTGCTTGTGTTCCCTCTCTAGCTGTGTTTCTATCTGTCAAATAAATAAAATCTTTAGGGAAAAAAAAACCCTTAAAACTCTTGCTATCAAAACACACCACTAAGAAAATAAATAGGCAAACCATAGACTGGGAGAAAATATTTGCAAAACAAGTATGCTGACAAAATTCTGGTATTATGGTGAATATAGTATTCATAAAGCTCAATACCAAAAAGACCTGCAATCCAGTTAAAATGGGGATAAAATACTTGAATATGCACTGCAGAAAGTAAAATTTGCAGGTGCCCAATAAGCACCAAAAAAGTGCTCAACATAATTTTTTTTGTCATGGAAATGCAAATTAAACCACGAGGTACTACTATGTATCCCTCAGAAGGGCCAAAATGAGAAAATTAAAACTTCTGATGATATTAAGTGTTTTCAAGATTTGGGAACAACAGGAACGGATATTCATACACATGATGGGAGTGTACAAGGGTACTATTTTGGGAAAAGTTCTGCCAGTTTCTTATAAATTTAAAAAATCAACCCATTAATTCTATTCCTACATATGTTCCCAGAGAAATAAAAATGTACATTCACAAAAAAATGTACAGACTGATCTAGCAGTTTTATACATAATGACCAAAAACTGGAAACAGCTGAAGTGTTCATCAGTAAGGCAATGGATAAGTAAGCTGTGGCATATTTATACTGTGGAATACTGTTGCTCAATTAAACAAAGCACTGAAAATAAACAGCTACATGGACAGATCTCAGAAATATTGTGCTTAGTGAAAAAAGTCTTACCCAAAATGACACATGCTGTAAGCTTTGATTTATATGAAGATCAAAGACAAGCAAAACTAATGGGGGATGGAAAAATATCAGAAAATGTTATCTCCCCTTTTGAAAAATAAGATTGGGAAGGAACATAAGGAGCTTTCTGGAGTTGTAATAATGTTAATTAGGGTTTTTACATAGTTTTGTGCATTTGTCAAAACTTACAGAATGGTACACTGAAGATTTGTATATTTTATGTAACTTTTATTTGAAAATAAAATAATTCTAACTAATGATATGTTTAAGACTTTAGTGTCTTAAGTTTACAATTTACTTTGGAATACTTCAGTATAATACAGTGGATTGATGTATGGCCCAGTGGGGTGATTCATATACGACAAAGCAAGGACAGTATATGTTCATTGTAGATTCTAAGCAGGTGCAGTGTATATATGTTCTCTGCACAAATCCTTCTTTCAATTTTTAAGAATTAAGATCTTGAATTCTTTTAGTCTTTTTGTGTGTTTGAACATTTTCCTAATGAATTCTGGAAAAAATATCTAATATGATTTTTTAGTATAAAAGTGACTTGTACCCAGCACAGATATTTGGGAAATATAAGAAACAAAAGGAAGATATAATATTTTCCATAACCTAGCCATCCAGAAATAACTATTATTTGATGGTTTCACTTTCAAGTCTCTTTCTATGCTTTATTTTTACTTTGTTTAATGTCTATGATATTTTATATACTGCCTTATATTTTTACTTGTATCATATAAAATATTTGGTTTTCCCTAGTAAGATGTATAGCTTTTCATTTCTACTGCCAGATGATATTCTACTCTTAGTATACTATAGCTTACCTAAGTATCCTTCTATTTTGTGTGTTTAGGTTATTTTTTATATCTTACTGATATACTGGATATTATTTTGTAAAATGTTTATTCTGTGTTTTAAGTCCTTATAGGTGCAAGTAGCATGTCAAAGGGTATGAAAAGTTTCAAAGCCTTTCATACACATTGTCAAATTGTTGACATGTTTCTCTAGACTAGACCCTGAGACACCTCTATAGATCCCTCAGAGCTGCTCAAAGTCTAATTAAAACACCACTGACCAAACCAAACCAAACAAAACACTGACCTAGAATATTTGAGTTATTCACAGACTATATATCAAATTGAATTTTCTTTAAGATTTAATTTTTTAGAGAGAGAGAGAGCTTGTTCACATGCATGCAAATGGGAGAGGTAGAGGGAGAGAGAGGACCCTTAGCAGACTCCCTGCGGAGTGTGGCACCCCATGCAGAGCTGACTCCACAACCCTGAGACCATGACCCCAGTTGAAATCAAGAGTTGGGTGCTTAAGCAACTGAGTTACCTAGGTGCCCCAAATTGGATTTTAATTTTTTTAACTTATTTTTTTAAATATTTTATTTATTTATTTGACAGAGAGAAACACAGCCAGAGAGGGAACATAAGCATGGGGAGTGAGAGAAGGTGAAGCAGGCTTCCCGCTGAGTAGAGAGCCCCATGCGGGACTCGATCTCAAGACTCGGGGATCATGACCCTAGCCGAAGGCAGAGGCTTAACGACTGAGCCACCTGGGTACCCCTCAAATTGGATTTTTTTTTTCAAATTGGATTTTTAAGTGGATTTTTTGTGTATGTGCCATTTTGAGATTTAGAAAGGTTTAGTGACTTGCCAAAGATTCTTGCTGGTAATTGACAGAGCCTCCATTTGACCCTGTCGATGTCAAAGTGCTGTTTTAGTACACAGTAGGTGTTTAATAATGTTGGTTAAGTGGACACATGCATAAATGAAGGTACCAAAGGCTTAGATTTCCATTTCCAATGCATTTCCCTTCAGTACTATGAAAGACTTAGGTTATCAGGCAGATGTGAGCCTGAATGATGTTCTCATTTGCATATTGGTTTATTTGTTCCCTTCATACCTACCTCATGTTAAGAAGGCTTTCTGGTTTTCCTTTGGCTCAGAACACAGAATTACATGTAAAGCACATGTATTTCCAGGATGTCAATTGATGTGTTGTTGGAAATGTGGTCCAGGTCACAGTGACATGAGGATCTCCTGACTGCTCTTTGTCGTCTGGGCTTCTAGGGTGAATCACAAAAGCCCTTAGTACAGCATGCTATCCCTCCTCTGAGGGAGGTTTCCCTAGGCGGGGCCGTTCTGCACAGTGCAGCAGGCCTGAGGCAAGTGAGCCTGGGCAACCGTCAGCACAACATTGTCCTCGGCAGCAGTGTGAGCAGACACCCTGTGAAGCGGGGGCTCCAGGGGCTGCAGAGGCTGCTGTCTTCCGGGGACATGGCCTTTCTGGGAAACAGACTAGATGGAGAGGGAGGCAGTTCCTCTGTAAACAAACCCAGGAGGAAGGCTTGTTCGTCCTTGTGTACAAGAAAGAAAAGGAGACTAATTATTCCTTATTTATTACAATTCTCTGCTCAGAGAACGAATCAAGTATTGCTGTGAGCAGCTGCGTACTCTGCTGCCATGTGTAAAGGGAAGAAAGAATGATTCCGCTTCGATTCTTGAGGCAACAGTTGATTATGTGAAGTACATCCGGGAGAAAATCCCCCCAGCCATCATGGGCCAGGTACTTGACTCTAAGCCCTTGAATCTTATCCTCATACACAGCGCTTTAAAGCCACAGTTTTATTTTTGTAATTGGAAATGTATATGTGTTTGTGTATATGAGAAAATATCTGTATCTAAATAGATCGTACGTGTGCTCGTTCTCTCTTTCTCTAGATTACAGAAGTACTTCAAAACAATAGGAGGTTTTGTAAGAAACAGCAGATGTCCATCCAGCTGTCCCTCCCAGGGACGATCATGGCACAAAGGTATGATGAGGGCTCTTGTGAATTGGAAGTTGGCTTGTTAGTGTCCTCTGATGCTAATGTTAAAAGTATTGTAGACAGGCACTAAACCCCCCATAGTGAAAACTCAAGTATTTATTAAGAATCCGTGAACTTGGGGCACCTGGGTGGCTCAGTCAGTTAAACATCCAATTCTTGATTTCAGCTCAGGTCATCATCTCAGGGTTGTGAGATCAAGCCCAGTGTGGGACTCCATGCTGGATGCGGAGCCTGCTTAATATTCTCTCCCTCTCCCTCTGCCCTTCCTCTACTCCTCACTGCCCTCCCCCATGTGCACATACTATGTCTCAAAAACACCAACAACAAAACAAACAAAAAAACAAAAAAACAGTGAACTTTTCCCATTGCCACTATGTGTCATTTAGTCCCAGTCATAAAATGTGTAATATTCTCAGGCCCATGATCCTTTCATCATTTAACTCACTCTTATTTCTTTTCTTGTTAATTCTGAAGATCTTAAAATAAGACTTGATCAGTAGTAACGGTGTAACTGGCAGACCGACAGAGGCAGGATGCATTTCAGCATTCCTCTGTCACAGGAGGTCCTGGGCTCTGGAGCAGTCCAGCTCTATTTCACTGGGGCATTTTTAAAGAATTTGCTAGTGCAAAATGTGACATGTCAAATGAATGGGGGCTTTCTTATTTTATTAGAACATATAAACAGAGAAAAACTAGAAAGCAAATTACATCTTAAATCTCCACATCTTATCTTCTTTTTTAAGATTTTATTTATTTATTTGATGGAGAGAAACACAGCTAGAGAGGGAACACAAGCAGGGGGAGTGAGAGAAGGAGAAGCAGGCCTCTGGTGGAGCAGAGAGCCTGATGTGGGGCTCTATCCTTGGACTCCAGGATCATGACCTGAGCTGAAGGCAGACAATTAACGACTGGGCCACACAAGTGTATCTTGCATCCTGTCCAACCATTCGTTCTCATGCCTAAATTATCCATAGGTTAGGCTCTGTCTGTGTTATTTAGAACATGAATGATAGAAGAACAATGGAACTCAGCAGTGTTCATGTAGTCTTCCTTGAGAATTGTGTAAGGTGTTTTTTTTTCCCCTTGTTCTTTTAAGGGAAAATGGTGTGTTGACGAGCACTTATTCACCTACGAGAGGGATCAGATTCCTGACTAATAAGTGCTTGGATGTGTACTCTGTTCCTGCCTCAGAGGGCTCCCTGGATGAAGCTGTGAGAGGTGAGCCCCATCTGATGCCCTTGTGGCTGTTGTAGCCTTGCTTACGTGGTGTCCTGGGCCCCCTTGCACTCCTATGCATTCATTGCTGCAGCCAGGGAAAGGAGTGTAGCTAGAAGATTTCACCATGAGTTCTTCGGGTGTCACCTGATTGAAGTACAGAAGATGGCCACAGGTGTGTTTATGGTGTTATCTCAGAAATTGGGCTTAAAATTGACCATCATTCCCAGAAAGCTTATCTTTTTATTGAGGAGTAATTGACATATAACATTATATTAGCTTCAGGTGTACCACATGGTTCGTTTTGCATACACATTGTGAAATGATCACCACAGTAAGTCTACTTAACATCTGTCAACAAGAGGACAATAGTTTTTCTTATGAGAACTTTTAAGATCTAGTCCCTTAGCAACTTTCAAATATGTAGTATAATAATTATTACTTATAATCACCATGCTGTACATTCTATCACCATGACTTTTTTATTATATTTGGAAGTTTTATACCTTTGACTGATACCACACATTTCATCCACTTCCCCCCCAACCAGCAGTCTGTTCTCTGTATCTAGAAGTTCGATTTTTATGTTTGTTTGTTTTTGAGATTCTATATATAAATGAGATCATACAGTATTTGTCTTTCTCTGACTGATTTCACAAAGCATAATGCCCTCAAGTTCCATCTATATTGTCATAAGTGGCAAGATTTCCTTCTTTATTATAGCTGAATAATATTTCAGTGTGTCTATGTATGCAGTTATATATCTATATCTGCCACATTTTCTCTATCCATTTACCCATCAGTGGATACTTAGGTTGTTCTTGGCTCTTGTCAGTAATGCTGCAATGAACATAGAGGTGCCTCTATCTTTTTTGAGTTAATATTTTCATTTTCTTAGGATGAATACCCAGAGATAGGATTGTTGGATCATATAGTAGTAGTATCTTAATTTTTTTGAGGAACCCCCCCCCATACTGTTTTCCATAGTGGCTGCATAAATTTACATTCCATGAGGAGGGCACAAGTACATATACTCTCCAACACTTATTATGTCTTGTCTTTTTGATAATAGCCATTCTAATGGGTTTGAGGTAATATCTTGTGGTTTTGATTTACATTTCCCTGATGATTAACAATGTTAAGCATCTTTTCATGTACCCATTGGCTGTCTATATGTCTTCTTTGGAAAGAAAGAATGTAGATCCTCTGCCCATGTCTAAATCAGCTTGTTTCTTTGCTATTGACTTATAGGAGTTCTTCATATATTTTGGATATTAACCCCTTATTAGATATATGACTTGCAGATATTTTCTCATATCCCATAGGTTTCCTTTGCTGTGCAGAAGCTTTTTAGTTTGATATTATAGTCCCACTTGTTTATTTCTGCTTTGTTGCCTTTGCTTTTGGTGTCAAACCCAAACATCTCCAAGACCAATGTCAAGGAGCTTACCTCCTATTTTCTTCTGGGAGTTTCATGGTCTTAGGTTTTATGTGTAAGTCTTTAATGTATTTTGAGTTAATTTTTGTGTATGGTGTAAGATGGGCATCCAGTTTCATTCTTTTGCATGTGACTGTCAAGTCAAAACCTCCTCTTGGGACGCCTGGGTGGCTGAGTCGTTGAGCGTCTGATCCTGGACTCCTGGGATTGAGCCCTGCATCAGGCTCCCTGCTCAACAGGAAGCCTGCTTCTCCCTCTCTCACTCTGCCTGCTTGTGTTCCCTCTCTAGCTGTGTTTCTCGCTGTCAAATAAATATTAAAAAAATCTTTTTTTTTTTAAAGTTCACCTTACTGATAGATGAGAAGCACATTGGTGACTTTATTACATGAACAGAATCTAAAGGAAAGGGAAGTACTCAAATTAATTGAGTACTATGTATTGAGCATTTAACATATTAACCTTTTACCTCCTTCACATCTTTGCTTAAATTGCTTAAATGTCACCTTCTCAGTGAGTCTCAATCACTCAATTAAAACTGCATACTCCTTTCCATCTTTCCTTTCCATAATGTGTGGGACCGCTTATCCATTTTCTCTACTGTCTTTTTTCCATAGCACTTATTTCCTTCTAGTATTCTGTATTTGGATATGTTCTTATGGCTTGTCTTCCACTAAAATATCAACTCCAGGAAGGCAGCGCATTTTTTTGCCTCTTTTGTTCGTTCCTGTATTTCTAGTACCTAGAGCACTGACCAGCATGCAGCCAGTACTCAAGAAAACTTCACCAAATGAATATTCTTTGTGAAACAAATATTTACCCACTATGAGGCATTTTTGTTGTTTGTGTTACAAAGTCTAGGCATGCCCCTGTACTTGTAGAAATAAGAAGATAAAAAAAAAGCAGAGCCAGAGTAAAAAGAACACAGCTACCCATTTGTGACTTTTGTATCCTTGAAGGTTACTTTTCACTGAGAAACCAGTGAGGCACTGAGCTCCCAATCTTCATGTCAGATGCTAGAAGACGGGACGCCCTGACATCTCTTCAGTGCCCAGTCTGAGGTCACTCTTTTGCTGACTTCCTCGGAACTTCCAGTTCATCCCTTAGTTCTCAGCTTAAATGTCCCTGCTTGAAATATGGGGGCACAAGGACAGACAAGATGCATCTTGTATTTTCTTTTTTAAGATTTTGTTTATTTATTTGACAGAGAGAAACACAGCTGGAGAGGGAACACAAGCAGGGAAGTGAGAGAGGGAGAAGCAGGCTTCCCGCTGAGCAGGGAGCCCGATGCAGGGCTTGATCCCGGGGCCCTGGGATTATGACCTGAGCTGAAGGCAGACGCTTAACGACTGAGCCACCCAGGGGCCCCAATGCATTCTTGTCTTATGGAGCTGGCAAATTAGTAGCAGAGAGGGTCACAGAAGCACAGTATGATTCCTGTAGGACCTGAAATGCCATGGTAGAGGCACTGGGCATAATATATGGACATAGTAAACGCCACAGAAACAAGTGATGTTGCTAAGGGTGGTGACTAAAGTCAAAGGAGAAGGAGACCAAAAATAGAACATAGCTCTCCTTGTTCTAAAAATCAGATAAGCTTCAGGGTTTTTATTAGTCAATTTAGACTTTTTTCCTGACTTGGGGCAAAGGGAAGAAGAAGAGAAGAAAGAGGTTGGGCCACAGGCATATGCCTGCCAATGTCACTTCTTGAACATGCAATGCTTGCTTCTGTATTCTACTGTTTATATTCTGCAGAAACTCTGAAACACTATTTTCCTGGTGGTCTGTTGGCCTTTCTGTGCCCCAGCATCTCTGGGTTTTCATCACCTAGAGCAGCTGCTCCTGGGAAAACACAATATCCTGGGATCATAGACTTTATGCCGTGTTCAGCCTGGGCAAGACCTTGAAAGTCATTCAGTCAGACCCCCACCACCCCATTTTAAATTTATTTATACACAGTTTTCCATTTGGAAAGCAATATTAGTCCTTCACTAGCCCAGCTAAGATAATCATTGTTCATTTTTAATGTATTTCCTTTAAGTCTTTTTCTATGTATATTTTTATACAGGAGGAATCCTATTGGACATCCAGTTTTGTTGCCTTCTTCTTTTCCTTAACATTGTGTCATATATACTTTAATTTTTTCCTTATGCAGCCCTTCCCACCATTTTAATGGTCTTAGTGGTTTATCAAATAATTTCCGGAAAAATCTTAACCACCCTCCAATTGGTACACTTAGTTATTTGTAGTTTTGTGGGGAGAGTGATTCCATATATATACTATAAAAGGAAATATTTCCCCATACATAGATTTTTCTATAGCTTGGACTTTTCCTTGGGCTGGTTACCTGGACCTGTGTGATGAGTGAGTTGAGGAATGTGAGCTCGTGTGTAGCTTATAGTGCAGGTTGCCGGAAAGAGCACTGGAACCGTTGAAATCAGTGAAGTCTTGCCATGTCGCTGTCACCACCTAGGTCAGTAAATTGAAGCTGGGTAAGTGAAATGACCCCTCCTTGAGGTCACCAGGTGTCTGCTCACATCTGGCTTTGTAACACAGAAGCACTGATCCAGCTCAGTGTTTAAACTTGGTTAGGTTACCTTTACCTGCCCTTTCCATATATCTCTGTACGTATTTGCTGAAATGAACTTTCACAAATATTCTAGATGCATTTATATGCAAAGTGGACATAAAATCTCTTTACTTTCATTATTATTAATGTCCAATAGAAAATAAATAGGTATTCACAGTGTTACTTCAGATTACATTGGTAACATTCATAATATATTTTTAAATCTTTTTCTGCCTTCTAATTACTGGGCAAGATATATAGATATATAAATATACAACCCACTTCATTGATAGAAAATTGACCAAACATTTTTTTGTTACTGAAGAGAGTTCTTTTGAACATTTTCCTTGCTTCATAGAAATTATAGGAATGGTCACAATTTTGGTTATGATGAAAGCCACACATACACACAGGCGTGCACACACACACACAGGCACAGATCTGGTGCTCCTTGAAAATCTTCTGATGACAAGCTAACACTAATTTATAGTATGTGTATTGTGCTAACCGCTACTACTGTAAAGTTGACTGTGTTTTTCTGTCAGTGTTGGAGTATAAAGCAGTGTAAGTTTGTAACATGAGGAAATGAAATAGAAGACAATTTATTTCAATTACAGTAATTTCAAGTTACAGAGTTATGCGTACTGACAGATATTTATTTTCTTTTTTATTCAAGGTCAGTCCAGCTCCACTTCAGAGAATGCAGTTGGTGATATGTATAAAACTCAAATTCCCAGCAAAGCTCTTTCCCTTAATTCCTTCCACGCTGTCAGATACTGTTCTAAAGTCCTCCCTTCCTATGATGCAGCTGCTTCCCCGAATCAGAACATTTCAGTTCATTTTCCATCAGCTGTGCCCAGAGTCTCAAAGTTTCTTCCTCAGCACTGCAATGCTGTGCTGGGCCAGACGTGCAGCACGCATCCCAACTGTCTGGTAAGTCTGCTGGGGTCTTCGGGCACTTTGGATTCTTTCATTCCAGCCATCAGGAGCCCCTGGCTTGCACTGTGTTATTCATACTTTGCACAGAACTCTCTTAGACCGGGACCAGGTGCGCTTCACCCAGGATCTCGTTCCCCATGCTGCAGGGCTGGTATCTGTGAATCTGGATGGGGCACTGCTGGTGTGACCTTAAGTGGCCTGATGGGACCTGATTTTCTCTAGAGCACTTACTTCCCTTTAGCCCTTCTCCTTCGAGGATGCCACATCTCATTCCATCAGCCTTACCCTCACCTGGCCCCCTACCTGGCTGCTATTTTGTCTCTTTGGCTGGCAGCAATCATGTTCAGTGAAAATCTGATCTTCCAGCATGAACTGGGCTGATTTCAGATCCCACATGTCCTCATGTCACAGATATTTATGGAACATCCCCTCTGTTCTAGCTGAGCACCAAGACTGAAGTGTATAAATAGGTGGGATCCCTGCCTTACTGTCATAGGGAAGTAGACATAGAAGCTAGTCATTGTGATTCGCACTGGGGCATGTAGGAGGAGCACCTTACTATATATATAGTATAATTTAGAAGAAATACCATCTAAGCTGAGATCCAAAGAAAAAGAAATAGCCCAGTAGAGCAGTCAGGAGGTGGGAGTCAGGAGGGCAGTAGCACTCTAGGCAGATGGTTCAGTACACATAATTAGGGGTATCTTTCTTTTTTTAGTGTTTCAAGTTTTTATTTAAATTCTAGAAAGTTATATAAACAACAGTATCTTTATTTTTTGGAAAAATTGTCCCATTCTAGAAGAAGGCCCAAACCAGACTAGCCTGTTTTTTTGTTTTGTTTTGTTTTGTTTTTGTTTTTGTTTTTTTAAAGATTGTATTTATTTGACAGCAAGAAACACAGCCAGAGAGGAAACACAAGCAGGGGGAGTGAGAGAGGGAGAAGCAGGCTTCCCGCCGAGGAGGGAGCCCGATATGGGACTTGATCCTGGGTCTCCAGGATCATGACATGAGCCAAAGGCAGTCGCTTAACCAACTGAGCCACCCAGGCACCCCCAGACTGGCCTGTTTTAAATGGTCTTCTGATAACCTTAATATAGTAGCTAATACTTTTGCATATTAATAATAGCTAACATGTTTTGAGCACTCAATAAGAATTGTGCCAATACTCTGTGTGCTTAATGTGGATGATCTAATGAATCCCTGAAGTAATTCATTGAGGTGAGTGCTATTTTTATTTTCCATATGACATCTATAAAATGAGAATAATAGTGACCTTCACAAAAATTTTTATGAGAAAAATATTTTAAAAATAATTACAAAGGAATTGTGAACTGCGAATCATCTACATATCTAATACTGTTGCTAACGAACATGAGTAGCCAACAGGAAAACCAGGGTAAATGAAAAAGAGATCGAAACTTTTTTTTTATTATTGACCTATACTTCTGTGTGTAGTTTTTATTGGAAGAATTGTTGTTAAATGATAATTAATTTTAATAACAGTAAATAACACATATTTTAATGGGTTTTTCACCTGAAGATTTCACATGGTTTTATAAATCATTTCGTATTGCTTGAAGACATAGAAACTATATTTGTGACATTATAAGTAAGAACAGGCCAAGATTCAATTAATGTGGTTTTCTTTCCCCTTTGCAGCAACAGTTTTGGGCATATTAATAGCACATGTTTGAAATTCACACTCTAGACCACCTGTTGGGTGCAGTTTGACAATACAGGAAGAATGGAACAAAGAATGATCTTGAAAGCTGCACCCAGAGACCTAATATCAAAAGAGTTTGCTCTGTAAGGCTTCTGATAAATGTGCTAAAAGCTTCTGCAGACAGATAGCCAAAGTGCTAGCCACCAGCTTTCACTTATCTTCATATACACTTGGATCTCCCCAGCCAGAGCACTACAAGAACAAATGGCCTGGTGACCTAAGACTTTTTTTTTCCCCTCAAAAAAGATTCCACAAGTTATGATCCACTTGATAAAATGATAAAATTAGGGAGGTGCTTTGAAACACTGGCATCACTGAGTATAGGTGTTGCACCTGATTCTTATTTTTAGTACCACTGTGAATTACTGTCAGTCATTTCTAGGTGGTATCTTTCTAGATTTCACATTTTAGAGAGCTTCTATTCACCATCCAAACCAAGATATTGTCGTTTGAGAGAAGTGTTTACCTCCTCGCTTGATTCCTAATAAATAAATTGATGCTTTTGTTTTGTAGTTCATAATTCCGTGAGTGAAATGATAGCTAATAGGTAGATGGTCCTTTCTAGATCTTTGGTTACAGCCTAACAGGTTTTTCTTTTCTTTTTCCTTTTCTTTTTTTTCATTTCCTCCTCCCTACTGATATTAGAGAAGGCTGCTCTAAGGAGAGAAAAATATTTGTTTTATATTTCACTGAAATGTTCTTATGCATAGTGTAAGTTTTATTGTTAAAGAAGATACTCAGTTTTGACCCTGAAAATGTTAATCTGTTTTTGCTTAATAAATATGTGTTCCCCTTTTTAGTGGTACAATGTAGGGACTTTAATTTTACTTTTTGAAAACATGACATTTCTTTAAATACTTGACATTGACATATCATAACAAAATCTTGAGGCCAGAATCTGTCAGTTTTCTGTGCAGTTCTCGGGCACACCATAGGTTTTCCCCTTTTCCTTCTGTTGGTATCCCTTTTACATGGAATAAGGAAGCAGGAAGCCCAGGGATCAACTTGGTTAATCTGCTATCAAGAGCTTATTTCATCACCATGCAAAACCTCTTATCTCTGTATTTTTCACAGTTCTTTTCACATCCCAGAATAATGTTCTTTCTGGAAACAAAAAGCAGGAAGACATACACATATCACATTTCTTAGTATCATGTGTGCTCCTGAATTTTACTCCTGAGACTCCAGAAAAAAAGATTTTTTTTTATTTTGCTGGAAGCGAAGATCTCTGAAGTTAGGTTATAAGCCAAGTGGGCTTGAACACTGCCGGGAGAAACTTCAGGGAAACAGACTTCAAAAGTGCACAGATAAACTTGTTCTGAAAAGTCTGCTAAACCATGTATTTTAAGAAGTTCCTGCAAACAGATATTCCTCTCCACTTATTTCTTCCCCAAATTGTCTTAAGGCTAATGTGAGAGTGTTGGGAGGGGTGTGTTTTTTTACACACTGAATTCTGTCTTCTTCCATCCTGTCCCTGTCTCACTCAGGCTGTTTTCTTGTGTCTCTCAAAATAAGGGCCACAATCTTTAAAAATTCTAGGGCTTAGGCCTTATGAGACCCCATGTCACTTTTAAACCCCAAAAACAGGTCTCAGTACTACAAGCCCTGTGAAAAGTCCTTGCCAGTTATTTTCCCCCACAGACCTGAAGCTGATCTCAGTTTTGAATTAGAAACTACTGGAAAGGAAAAAAAATCTTTCTCTTAGCCATGTCAGGGTAGGCACACAGAAATGAGAATAAATGTTGATTCCCCCGCCCCCACTTTAGTCTTATACTATTTTTCTCACACTGTGGTATTCTAACATTCTTAAACCTATTCTTTATAATGCATTAAGGGGTGAAAAACCTATAGGATTCACTTCCCTATAGGTAATTGTGTTTTTAAAAATACTTTTCAATTTTATTTACTATAATCAAAGAAGAAGGCCAATGTGATTGAAGCACTAGTTTTTATCTCCTTTTTATCTCTTTTAGCACTATAGACCTACCCTTTTATGACATATAATTGATAAAATAATAATTTTAAATGTCTTGCTAAAAAGACACTCCAGACTTTTTTCCAGTGTAAAGGGAAGTTCAATTCTTTTATAGGGTTAGTGAGTCCAGACCGGAACAAAAATGCCTCTAAGCTTTCAGTAGAGTCAAAGGAAGAGGTAAGCAGGGGGAGATATCAATTAAGTTATTTCTTTTTCTTTAGAAGTAAAAAATAATGTTTGGAAAATTTGAATATGAACGTATTTTCTTGACATTAAAAAAAGCGTTTTTAAAGGGTTAATCCTAATCTTAAGTAACTGAGAAATGACTGCAGGATTTGTTCTGAGCTTAAAATACTCCCTTGCTTTCTTGAGTCATGTGAGAAGCATTGTATATGGGGAAAGGAATTCCTTTCTTGACCATCAATGCCCTTACCCTCTGTAGCAAGAGCTGAGTTTCAATGTAAATATTATTACTGGCCGACAAGACTTCCCAGCTCCTTTTCGCAGAACCTGACTGACAGAGAATGTGTTTGTACTTAGTATCACTATCAATTCTCCCTAAAATGGAAAACCTACAACAAAGGATACAATAAAATGCTGCTCTCAGGGCGGGATTGTGTCAGCCCAAGGGGCAGTTACAGGGAGATCATGTTGAAGAATTTGTACTTACAACCTTGGCTCTGGTCCAGATAAGGCTGGGAAAAATACTCCCACTTCTCCAGCTCTGCAGCAAATGATGTAAATTCACTCTACAAGGAGGCACGTCCTCTGGCCTTGTGTGGGGGAGATAACTTGAAGGTTCTTGAATGAATGGTTTGCTTGTTGAGGCTCTAAATAGTTTGGAAAGAGAGGATACCTAACCAGGTTTACTGCACTAGAGAAATTGAGTTAAAATGTTAAATCTCAGGGACTAGAATTGGCTTTGTGTCGCTTGGGTATTTCCTTCAAATGCTAATGGAAACTCAGGAATATTAATCAGACCCCATTGGCAAAGCCAAGCTAGTCACAGCAGGCTTCCAGTTGAAAATTATTTTTCACTGTCTACACAGGGATATTCTGCTACCCCTTAAAGACAAGGCAAAGCTGTTGGTGATTGTGTTTCTTCGAGGGCCAGTTCGGGCTTCCCACAGCATGTCCGGAATACGACTTGCTCTTTTACATTTCCCTGGCCCTCACCTCTTCCTCATCGATGCTGATGCTCTTGCTCTGTTCGCCTCTGGGTGACTGCCTCATGCATGGGCCCCTAAGCCTCCCCGAGTGGCTGAGTGGCTGGGAAAAACATGAGGTTAGAAGTCAGAGCAGCTAAATTGAAGCCTAGGTCCACTACTTATTAGCAGCATAAATTTGAACTAATTATTTACTTATTAGTTGCACCTGTTTTCCTCTTCTGTAAAATATAAGTGACAATATTCATTTAGTTTATCAGGTTCTGAGGATGGAAGATACTGTTTATAAAGTTCCTGGCGTGCAGTAGACCCTCCCTTAGTCGTTGCTGTTATTTTGCTGCAAGAGAATGTTTGCTTCCCTTCCTGCAGCCTCTCTGCTCACCAGGACACTGTCTACACTGGAGGGAGAAGAATCACAGTTCTCAATATCATGTCATGCCACCCTTTCAGCTTTGTAGGACCCTAAACAGCCAGGGTCTTTCTCAGAAGCTGCCTTCCTTCCTCTGTGACTAGCCAGAAGAGCAGAACACTTACATGTGAGACCCTCTTCTCCCTGGCCCACCACTCCCCACACCTCCCTCTGGAGTCCGGCTGTAGCATCTTTGTAGCAGGGAGGGAAGGAGCAGTTTGGATTCTCCACATGGCTCTAGGGTTGCTGGGGAGCCTACTCCTGGGTTATTCATCTCCAGGTCCAGGGTTTCTCTTCAACCATCATATGCTAGCTTTAGGGGCTAATTTATGTGGGAGGCAGCATGGCACATTTGAACCTCAGCTTCATTGCTTCTGGTCTTTACTCAGGACTCATGAGGACTCAGTTTCTCTGAGCATCATTTTTCTCATCTGTAGAGCTAATACCTAACTTGCAAGTTTGTTCTGAGGGTTAGAGAAAATGTACACAGGTTATTGAGGATAGCCCCTTTCCCACAGTAGGGGCTCAACAAATAAAACGAATGGCCCATTACACTGTCTTTCTCCTTTTTGCACAAGGTTTACTCTCTGCCCCTTGTTTGCTGAAATATGCAGCATCTTACTGGTCATTTCCCTGCATAATTTCTGCTTTCTTGCCTTTCTTATTTAGACCCACAGACATCATCAACCAACAGTAATCATTTGTACGTTTTTGATCTTTTCAAAGATTTTACTTTGTTTTATAAAAGTAACATGGGTCTAGGGGTGCCTGGGTGGCTCAGTTGGTTAAGCGACTGCCTTCGGCTCAGGTCTTGATCCTGGAGACCCAGGATCGAGTCCCACATCCGGTTTCCTGCTAGGTGGGAGGCCTGCTTCTTCTCTCACTCCCCCTGCTTGTGTTCCCTCTCTGGCTGTGTTTCTCTCTGTCAAATAAATAAATAAAATCTTAAAAAAAAAAAGTAACATGGGTTTATAAAATTGAAACAAAATTGTATAAGGTAGAGTAAAAACCTCTTCTTCCCCTGAATTCCTGCTCTCTCTCAAGGTAACTGCTCTTAACAGATGGGTATGTTTCCTTCTAGATTTTATTTTATGCACCCAAAAACATATGAATTATGCATATGGAGAGACATTTAGATTTCTTACAAAATTAAAATCATGTAATACTGTTCTGTATTCATTTTTTCCCAAACTTGTTTGTGGACATTTTGTATACTGGTATGTCCAAACTTCATTCTTTTATTTTTAAAAAATTTTTTAAAGATTTTATTATTTGAGAGAGAGAGAGAGCATGAGAGGAGAGAAGGTCAGAGGGAAAAGTAAACTCACCACAGAGCTGGGAGCATGTTGTGGGACTTGATCAGGATCATGACCTGAGCTGAAGGCAGTTGCTTAACCGACTGAGTTACCCAGGCGCACAAGACTTTTCTTTTAAATAGCTGACTTTGTGTCCTATTTTAAGATTATCTCAAAATATATTTTTCTAGTTTCCCAGTGATAGAGATTTATTTTTCCTTCATTTTACAATTTTTTTTTACAAACTATGACAATCAAAAACATAATTATATCTTTGCATGGTTATGAAAATATATCGGTGTGATATATTCAACCAAGAAATGCTTATTGAGGACCCTCCACATAACAGGCACTGTTCTAGCAAACTCCGTAACTTCAAGGAGCATAATTTCTAAGGGGGAATACCTGAAATAAATAAATATAAAATGCCATGGCAGCTGGTCATGAGCTGTGATAAATACCTTAAGGAAGAGAGAACATGGAGACAGGGACAGTTGGGATGCTATTTTAGATAAGTAGGTGGGGGGAGGAGAGTTGAAAAGTTGGCATTTGGAAGAAACTTGACTAAAGTCCTATAACAAGCCGTTTTAGTGATCTGGGAAGAGAGCATTCCAGGTAAGAGGCACAAGGACTGCAAGGGCTCTGGATTGGCTGTATTTGAAGAGGGGCAGTGAGGACAGTGCGGCTTGAATGGAGAGGAGGAGAGAGTGGGGACCAATATGATGTAGACTCTCCAACACCTGTGATAGAGCAGGGAGGCATGTGATCTGAGGTACATTTTGAAAGGGCCAGTGTGACAGCTGGTCAGAGCATAGACTGGGGACCCAGAGCAGAAGTGCAGAGATGCAATTAGAACACTCAGCAATCCAGGCAAATGAGGATGGTGCTTTGACTATGAATGCTAAAACATATTCTTAAAAATAATGGTTTGGATGGCCTAGTGAAGGTATAAATCTGATGCGGGGGGGTGTTCAAAAGAGAATGGGAGGAGATGTAGAAGCATCAAGAATAGACAGCTCTAAATGGAGTTTTGCCATGAAGGAGGGGTGGAAATGGGGTAGTTGCTGGGAGGTGTGTGTGGTTAGTAGGAGAAATTTCTGCATGTCTGTATGTTGATAGAAATTATTCTGTGAAGAGGGACATTTATAATGCAAAGAGAGAATGTAATGCTGGTACAACTTTTTTGAGTAAGCCAGAGCACTGTGGAAACGAGAGCAGGGGTAGCCCTTAGGTGGAGGTAGGAGGGAAGACAGCATACATGGGCCCAGGTGCAGGAGAGAAGATAAATGCAATGGTGGGAGTTGTGAAAGGCTGAAGAAGAGAGGAAGATATTTGCTATAGCTTTCTAGGAGAACTGGAGTGTGAATAAACTATGGCAAGATAGGGTTGCTGTGCAGCACGAGCCCTCACTTGATGCATGTGGTCACGAACCGAAGTGAGACTAGTCAGCCCATGTTTGTGTGTTTTTTTCTCCAGGCAGATTCGGCTGCCTGAGGATGGTGTTCAATAGGCAGAGATTTAATTGGGGTCTCAGTAAGCGCTTTTGACAGAGAAGATAGGGTCTAGAGAGTGCGTGGAGTATACAAGAGAGTTATAATGAAGAACCATGGAGCACAACATAATGTATAAGCCTATCAAAAAACTCTTATACACCTGAAACTGACTTGACATTGTATGTCCAATATATATATTAGAGAGTATGTGCATGCATGTGTGTGAGGAGGCAGTGCATGGGGACAGAGGGAGAAGGAGAGAAATTTCTAAACAGTCTCCATGCCCAGCATAGAGCCCCTCATGTGGCATGATCTCATGACCTTGAGATCATGACCTGATCCAAAATCAAGAGTCTGATGCCCAACTGACTGAGCCACACAGATGCTCCCCTTCCATTTTTTTTTTTTTAAGTATCACCCAGAGGGGGGGAAAAAAAAAGAGAACCAGGGAATGTTGACTAGGTAAGTCATGTGGAAAGGGCACTGTAAAGAGGATGAGGGGATTGAGGTCTTTTGTCTTGTATGGATCAGAAAAAAAAAAATAGTTGGCATCACAGTATAGACAGAGCACTGAGATGTAAGGATAAGGTGGGGGGTAGGATCAGATGTAGTGGTTGTAGAATGGGATACTGAACACCGTGGGTATAGAGTAGGTGCTCTTATTGGCATTTGTGAGAAAGTGATCAGACAAGGTTATTGAGAGAACACATACACCAGTAACTATTGCAAGGGCTTATTTATCCGATACTGTCAGCAGTTGAGAATTATATTCTGGGATATGAACATTCCAGAAAACAAATACTTAAGGCAATGTTTTATTTTAATTATTTTGATAGGATTCTTTCTAATGGGCATTTAACTCAGTAGCTTTGATCTTATCACTAAGAGAGACTCTACTTGAATAGAGTATGTGCCCAGAAAGAGAAAGAGCAGAAGGAAGAGAGATTGTGTACTTGAAGAAAGTGCCAATATTTTCAGAGAGTAACCATTTCCATGGAGTTAAATTTTATGAGGTAATAAATTTTTATTTTTATAGCAGATGTAGGAAGGGGACTCTAATTATTTGTTGATCAGTTATTTATTTCCAGTCAATAGCAATTAGTAGGAGACTAAAGAAACAGGAACACAGTAAGAAATCCAGATTAATGTAACCCCAGAAACAGAGTTCAGGAATACAAAGTAAGTGCCGAGTACTCAGTGTGCTGAGAAAGAAGGATTAAGTCCTTAGGTTGATAGAATGTGACTGGATCCAGATGAGCCCTCCTCTTGAGTTGAATGGAAGGTATTTTAAAAGGGAAGGATAAAGTTAAACTTTCCAGTATATTAAGGGAAAGTAGATTATTCCAGAAACAGTGATGGGACCACTGCTAGCTATGGGAGAAAAGATAGAAGCAGTAAAGCTACATTCCTACCTCATTCAACATAATTAATTCCTGATATATTGAAGAGTTAGAAATTAAAAATCAAAATCAAAAGTTATTAAAACAGGTGTATGTCTTTAAACTTGAAGTGATGACTTCTTTTAAAGAATGGTAATGAATGGTAATGAAACCCAGATCCATGATTGAATACACAGACACACAGACACACAGACACACACACACCATATTTTCAATTAATATGACTGGCAAGTGGCTTGTGCAAAATTAGTAACATTTTCATACAGAAGCATAAGGAAAACAAATGTATAAAAAGATGTTTGTGATAATCATTGATAAATAAAAACAATGAGCTATTTCCCCACTACTAGATTTGGCAAAGGCTATAAACTTTAACTCAGTATTGGCAAGGGAATGAGGAAAAACTGTCGCATGTGGACAGGAGTTCAAATTTGCATCACCTTTTTGGCAATGTTGGTCAAGATTTTAAATGTACATGCTTTTAATTCCATAATCCCGTATCTAGGAATTCAATATAAATTCAAGGCCTTCTTCTCTTCCAGAGGTGACATAAGGGCCATAAAGATAGCTTGCCTTTTTCCCTCCAATCACAACACAATCTGCCCCACCACTATAAGGGAAACCAATACCCAATGAGTCATTAACGAGAAACAATATCCCCTAACAGGCCATGGGGCTAACTAGACCCATGCCTGTTTAATTTGGTCTCCACCAGAAGTCCTAAGGTTCTCAGGTTACTTTCCAACCATTTTAGCTCTTGACATATCCTATTTGGACCCAATCTCCACCCCACCTTGAAATCAATCTCTTCTGAAATCCAGGCATCAGCAAATTCCTTTGCACTATACTCCTTTCTAAGCCTCACCCTCTATCCCCATTCTGGGTCTCATCCCCTCTTGAATACTCAAGGATATTCCTCTAGCAATTGTTCCCTCCCCTTCTTGAACATTGGATAGTCCCTTAATACACAGAGTAGATCTCATCGCACAATAAACATGCTTTAATATCTCCCATTAAAAAGAAAAAACCCAAAGCGTGCCTGGCTGGCTGAGTTGGTAGAACATGCAACTCTTAATCCTAGGGATATGAGTTTAAGCTCCATGTAGGGCACGGATCCTACTTAAAAAGCAAACCAACAAAAGTCTTTTGACTCTACTTCCTTTTCCACATGCCGTTCTCCATCCAGACTCACTGTCTTCCAGTCACGCTCTGTTCCTCTAGTCTCCTTTGGAGTAAAACTCCTTGAGAGAATTGTTTTATGCTTGCCTTCCTCATCACCACCTCTCATTCTCTCTCTGTAAGCATTTTTACTGAAATATAATTAACCTCCTGGAAGGTGCACAAATAGTAAGTATGCAAGTTAATGAATTATCACAAAGGGAACATACAGTGAACCAACACCCAGGTCAAGAAATAGAACACTCTCTACACCCCAGAAAACTTATTCCCTCTTCTTCTTACTATATACTCCCTCCTCCCCCAAAATAACTATCATTATCTTTAACACATCATTTTGCCTGTCCTGAAAAATTACTTTGGATAATACATATTTATTTGAGATAATATGTATTTCTTTGTGCATATTTTCTTTTGCTCATTATTATGTTTGTGAGATTTAGTCAAGTTGTGGTGTGTATCAGGGGCTGGATCATATGGGGCCTAGTAGGGCCTGAGGATTTATTTTCTGAGTGAAATGAAGCCCTTGGAAGGTTTTAACAGAGGAGCAACAAGATAGGACTTTTGTACTAAAAAAATCTCATTCAACTGCTATTTTGAGAATAGATTGAGCTGGAGAGTGAGGATGAAAATGAAAGCAGAGACATTGCTTAGGAACTGTTGCAACAATCCGATCACATTATTCTCCAGCTTTAAAAGAAGAGGCATTTTAGGTCAGTCCCTCAGTGGAGCTAAACAAAGGAATAATAAACCAAGATCAGTGCTGGACTGCAAAAATTAGGCCAGCTATTACAGTTTAGGCCTGTGATAATAATTAACACCTTCACACCAAAAATAGCCTTGGGAAACAACTGTAATTTAAAAAAAATAAATATATGACTTTTCAACTTAAAAAATAAGATAATGTATGGCTAAGAATAAATAGAGCTTCGATATTCTGAAAATTTGTGTCTTAAAAGCAAAAAAATACTGTATCAAATACAAAAAACATAACTCAAGGCCAGAAAACCAAACTAATTTCAACTCCAAAGGGGAAGGACAGGATGGTAATGATCATCCAAAACTGATTGATAAGCAGTATTAAATGTATAGATTGTCTAGACAGACATACTGGAGGTACAGTAACACAATTAGCGTTGCTTACATTTATGTTAGCACTCGTAGCAGAGAGAAAAACAGATTTGCTTTCTTGATAAAAAGTGTTTTTAGGGGCGCCTGAGTGGCTCAGTTGGTTAAGTGACTGCCTTCGGCTCAGGTCATGATCCTAGAGACCCGGGATCGAGCCCCACATCGGGCTCCCTGCTCGGCGGGAAGCCTGCTTCTCCCTCTCTCACTCCCCTTGCTTGTGTTCCCTCTCTGGCTGTATTTCTCTCTGTCAAATAAATAAATAAAATCTTTAAAAAAAAAGTGTTTTTACTTTTATTTTTTTAAAGACGTTTATTCATTTGAGAGAGAGAGAGAGAGAGAGAGAGAGAGAGAGAGAGAGCGTGCGCAAGCAGGGGGTGGGAAGGGGCAAAGGGAGAGGGAGAAGCAGGTTCCTCACTGAGCTGGAATTCTGATATGGGGCTTAATCCCGGGACCTCGAGATCATGACCTGAACAAAAGGCAGATGCTTAACCATCTGAACCGCCCAGGTGCCCTGGTATAAGTGTTTTTAAATGACTTGGTTGAAACCGAGGATTATATACGGTTGGGTTTTCATCTATGACTGCTCATTTTGTCTTGGTCCTGACAGTTCCCAACTTTTGAAATGGAAATTTTAACATTTTTTACTTAGATCCAAATATTTGGTTCTGTGTTGGTTTTCAGAGCATTCTGGACAGGAAATAGGGCTGAAACTTGATGGATTTTATATCTGGGAACATGATAGACCCCAATGTAAACCATAGACAAAAGTCAATGCAAAATGGATTAAAGATTGAAACCGTAAAATTCCTGGAAGAAAACATAGGTGGTAAGCTCTTTGACATTGGTCTTGGTGGGTTTTATTTTTTTGTGTTTTTTTTGGATTTGACATTTAAAGCAAAGGCAACAAAACAAAAATCAACAAGTGGGACTACGTCAAACTAAGAAGCTTCTGTGAAGGAAACAAAATGAAAAGGCAGCCTATGGAATGGGAGAAAATATTTGCAAACCACATGTCCAATAAGGGGTTAATATCAAAAATAGACAAAGAGCTCCTCTAACTCAATAGCAAAAAACTAAACCAAAAACAACCCAATTTAAAAATATGCAAAGTATCTGAAGTTTTACAAAAAAGAGATACAAATGGCCAACAAGCACATGAAAAGATGCTCAACATTGGTAGTCTCAGAGGAAATGCACAGCAAAGCCACAATGAGCTATCACCTCATACCTACTAGGATGCCTGTTACTAAAAGACAAAAGATAGCAAATGCTGGCAAGAATGTGGAGAAAAGGGAAGTTTCATGCACTGTTGGTGGGAGTGTAAACTGGCATAGGCACTGTGGCAAACGGTATGGAGGTTCCTCAAAAAATTAAAAGTAGAACTACATAATTCAACAATCCCATCTCTGAGTATGTGTCTGAGGGAAACAAAACCATTATCTTTTTTTTAAGATTATTTATTTATTTATTTGACACAGAGAGAGAGAGATCACAGGCAGGCAGAGAGGCAGGCAGAGAGAGGAGGAAGCAGGCTCCCTGCCAAGCAGAGAGCCCAATGCGGCCTTGATCCCAGGACCCTGGGATCATGACCTGAGCTGAAGGCAGAGGCTTTAATCCACTGAGCCACCCTGGCGCCCACAAAACCATTATCTTGAAGAGATATATGTATTCCTGTGTTCATCACAGCATTAGTCATGATAGCCAGCCTAACATGGGAACAGCCTGTATTGATGGACAGATGAAAGGATAAAGAAAATATATATATACACACATATATATACATATGTATATAATCAATTTATATATATTTGTATACATCTTAATACATTTACACATATGAAATATTTAGTCTTTTTAAAAAAGATTTTATTTATTTATTGTGAAAGAGAGAGAACAAGAGCACAGGGAAGAGCAGAGGAGAGAGACAACAGATTCCATGCTGAGCATGGAGCCCGATGCAGGGCTCAATTCCACAACCCTGAGATCATGACCTGAGCTGAAATCAAGCATCAGATACTTAACTAACGGAGCCACCCAGGCACTCCAAAATATTATTCAGTCTTAAAGAAATCCTATTATTTACAACAATATGGATGAACCTAAAGGGCATTATGCTGAATGAACCGCACCAGACAAAAAAAAAAGACAAATGCAACATGATATTACTTACATGTGAAGTCTAAAAAAAGAAAACTCATAGATACAGTAAAAAAAAAAAAATGGTCGCTAGGGGTTAAGATATAGAAGAAATGGGGGGAAGGACTCTTCCTTTCTCTTTAGCAGATCACAACCTGCACAGAAAACAGGAATTAGTTGCTCGGATGGGAGCAGTGATTTCAGTGGCTGGTGTCCAAATAAAAAAAAAAAAAAAAGAATTTCAATGTTTGTATGATACCAACTTCAGAAAGAAGTGTTTCGCCAACTTTCTTGCATAATGGGAATATGAGAAATGCACTGAATAATTACTAAATGCACAGAATAATTAGCTACCTACCTACTTTTAGGTAGCAAAGTCAGAAGCCCTCAATCTTTTTTCTACTGATTCATACAATGGATACCATTCACAAGACTGCTCAGAGTGGGGAGGGGCAAAGGGAGAGAATCTCACTCAGACTCCACACTGAACACAAAGCTAGGCTAGGCTCAATCTCATGACCCTGAGATCATGACCTGAGTCAAAACCATGAGCTGGATACTCAACTGACTGAGGCACCCAGGCACCCCATGGTTTTCTTCAGGTAACTCAAAACCCCAACATTGCTGTCCCTCCATCACCTGCTCAGAATTCTTATTTTTTCTACCAACTAATTGAAGACAATACCTTTGTCTGTATCTTCTGACCAAAAAAGGAGAATCAAGTGACACTCTGAAGTTAGCCAGGAAGCCAATAGTGCAGGAGCTTCGGATTCAGGCAAACCTCTGTCGTTTGGTTGGGTGACTACCAACAGGTTGCCTTACCTCTCTACACTTTGGTCCCCCCATTTGCGAAAAGGAGGAGTTTAATAGAGCCTGCCTCTCCAGGTCATGGGAAAATTCAGTGAGAAAATGGGCCTGGCACACAGCATTCCTTATGTGTTAGCTGCTATGATTATTGTTGATGATGATGTTATTGTTCCCATCAGAGGCCAGTGGGGGTAAATGAGTTTTGTCTCAATAGATACCCCCCCCCAATCCTACTGGGTAAGCAGCTGCCTCTGCTTCTTTCTCAGGCTGCTTTGTTGGACTTGCTGTCTGCTGGAGGCACCGATCAATAACAAAGATGGGCCCTGAATGTGAGATGAGGCAGGGGGAGGGAGTTTGTAAGAGAAGGAGGTGATCACTGAAAAAGTCACAGCAGGTCTCGAACGCAGGAAATGCTACCATTAAATTGGTCTTTCTCTCTTTACATCTGGAATCTCAATAAACTTTTAAGTTGTGTAAAGACAGAGTTTCCTCTTTCTTGAGTCCGTCCACATCACTGATTTTAGGTAGCTAAGTCAGAAGTCCTCAGTCTTTTTTCTACTGATTCATACAATGGATGGCATTCACAAGACTGCTCAGGTTCACAGGGATCTCAAGATTCGGTGCCATTCCCAACATCCCAGTAAGCGGTAATTCCATCTCATTTCCTGTCCAGAATGCAAGGGAGAGTGACAAATAGAGGAAGACACTTTAGTTAGCTCCAATTCACTTCTCAAAAAATAAATAATTTTCATGGCTCTTTTTACTGTTAGTAATAAGTTACTTTTGACATCTCACACTGATCACCATCACCATTTTGATAAGCAGTTTTTGTGTGCAATAATAATAAACAGGCCAGGGAGCTAGCTGTAAGGACATAGGATGAGAAGAGTATGGGGCTGTTTATCAGTGTTTCCCTGAAAGTATTATGGGACTTTTTGTTTCAACTTGACCTTCTTGCAGGAGCAGAAAGTTTCTTGCCAAAAGGGGCGTAAAGGACTCTTCCTTTCTCTTCAGCAGATCACAACCTGCATAGAAAACAGGAATTAGTTGCTCGGATGGGAGCAGTGATTTCAGTGGCTTGTATCCGAGATAAAAAAAAAGAATTTCAATGTTTGTATGATACCAACTTCAGAAAGAAATGTTTCGCCAACTTTCTTGCATAATGGGAATATAAGAAATGCACAGAATAATTACTAAAGGGGGAGACTTGGAGGAGTGAGCTGTATTAGGTCAAAGAAGATGATCAAGAGGGTTGGGGCCCAATTAACATACTGTGTGAAAAGACAGGTCATAGAGAGGCCTGTGGGTTAAAGCAAAGCAGAAGCTGAACTCTTGATTGCTTTACCCCAACCAGCCCTCTTCATCCCTCGTCGTAAATGAGCCAGAAAACTTTGAGTCATTCTTGACTTCTCTCTTTCTCTCAGACCCTCCATCTGATTGATGAGCAAATGCTTGAGTTTTAAAATCTTATTAGACCCTGACCACTTCACCCATCTCTTCTGCAACTGTTCTCATCTAAACCACCGGTATCTCCCACCTGGGTTATCGCAACAGCCTCCTAACCAGTCTCTCTTCTTCCCCCCTTACCCCTTATAGTCTGTTTTTGTTGTTGTTGTTGTTGTTTTCACACAGTAACAAGAATGACCTTTTTAATATTTAAGTCAGATGTCATTCCTTTGCAAACCTCTAGTGGCCTCTCATTTTATTCACTGAAAGTCAAAGGCTTTGCTTTGGGTCTGAGAGAACTTCGATGACCTTGACCCTTGCAAAATTTTTCACATTATTTCAGACAAATGTTCCCTCAGACAACTCACCCTGCTTCAGTCCCAGTGGTCACTCCAGTGTTCTTTGAATAAGCCTACCTCCGGCACTTTGCACTTGCAATTCTTTCTACAAATTTTCTTCCAGAAATTTGCCTGACAAACAATTCATTCAAGTCATTGCACAAAGCCTTCATTACCAAAGAGAGGACTTGCCCTTTATGGGAACTGTGTTCTTGGGCACCTGCCCCAGCAATCAATACTTGCAAGCAAATTAGCAATGTTGAACTGTGCAAAATCTCTAGAATTTTTTGTTTGTTTCTTGTGTTTCATTTTATTGTGTTTTAAGGACCTCAAAAGGAAAGTTTCTGTATCAGAGATCAGTGAAGGTCAGTTTTGGTTTTTTTTGGGTTTTTTTTGTTTGTTTGTTTGTTTTTTTATCCTCAGCACATTGTTGCATTTCCATTACAAACTCCTTCTTTGCTTATTTTAAAGTTTCGTAATTCGGGAACTTTTGGAATTTAAATCCATTTTTAAACACAGGTACGTATTTTCGTAACTGTTCTTTATCACATGGGCATTCATTATATTTTATCCACCCTTAGTTCCAGAGACCCTTTTTACAGAAAGTAGAGGGAAGCACAAGATGAAGCAAACTGTATTGATGAGAGGGAAAATAGCAAATTAATAGAACTAATGACTTGGAATCTAAGATCCTTATGGGCCTTTTTTTTCTCCCCACCACTTTAAAACATAGGTAGGCATAATGTTATGTGGAGTAAGGAAAGTCATAACTCATTTTGACAATTTAGCCCCCAGAGCTATTTCTGAGGCTTTGGGTATTTCGTATTCATCTAATTCCATCACGTGGTGGGGACTGTGCTTGGATGTGGACTCCTGCACGGAAATAGGCAGCTCCTTATTGTGTTCAAGCAGACCTTTTGCACCTCAAGGGGGGTGAGCAGCTGTGTGGAGTCCAATGAGCCAGTTATGAGTGAGAAGGAGCCCTGGAGAGACCCTGGTAGGTTTGGAGGGAGGGCATAGCAATGATTTCCTTGTGGGGAGCACAGCATGCCCTCATTATGGGACCTTCCCACTGGCCTGATTGTTGTTCTCTTACCAGCCTCCAGGCAATGCTCCAGGCTCAGGGTTGTGGGAGGAAGGCCAGGCTGTCCCACTGCCACTGGCGGCACCCTCCTCCTCTGGGGAGACCCCATGGTAACCTCTGCCCTAAGGCCTGACAGCTGGGGGCCCAGTGCTCCTCACCCCTCCTGTCATTCTTAGGAGGCCAGTGATTAGTAGTAATCAGCTCCATCATCCATATCATCCACGTGGGAGACGTATGACCCAGCTTGATATGCAGGGTATGAGCCAAAGCCTGGAAATTTCCTTCACAACCTGCTTTTGCATCTAGAAACCCAAGGTCATTAAAGTAATATGTTCAACTCCTACCCTTGGGGCTGCGGAAAGTGTTACAGCTCTGTAAACCACTGCTTTCGGGGAATTTCTTTTTTTTTTTTTTTTTTTTTTTTTAATTTTATGTATTTGACAGAGAGAAACACAGCGAGAGAGGGAACACAAGCAGGCGGAGTGAGAGACAGAGAAGCAGGCTTCCCGCCAAGCGGGGAGCCCGATGTGGGGCTCGATCCCTGGTCTCTGTGATCATGAGCTGAGCCAAAGGCAGCCGCTCAACCAAATGAGCCACCCAGGCACCCCTGGGGAATTTCTTTCTTTCTCTGCCACCCTAGTTGTAGCAACATTCTCTCAGTTCTATTTCCCTGACCAGGAAGATAATGAAGGAAAAGGGCTGTAGTGGCTGACTGCAGCCAGAATGGGGAGGCAGCCCTGCTAGTTACCTACTAACGCCCTGAACCCTCACAACCCCCACGGCCGGGTTCTGCTTCTGCATTTGTGGAATAAAGCATTTAAATAAGTTGTTTATATTTCAGTTGCTTTCTGAGCATACATCAGACTCTAAAAATTGAAGGGGTTTCTCACACTGAGGTCGGTAGCAATTCCATCTGCTGTTTCCACGTGGCAATATTTTTGTCAATATAAGGAACAATTGACCAATTTGCCAGGTATCGATTTTGGTAAACATTTTTACATTCTTTCTCTCTCTCTCTCTCTCTCTCTCTCTCTCTCTCTCTCTCTCTCTGCTTTCTTCACATATATTTGACAAGTAAAATTGTAATATATTTAAAGCATACAATGATATAATGTATAATGTGTGAAATGATTCCCTCAATCCAATAACACATCTGTCATCTCACATACTTACCTCTGTATATGTATGTGTGAGAACACTTTCGTACTCTCTTAGCAAATTTCAGATATACAATATAGTGTTGTCAACTATAGCCACTAGTATACTGATCCTTAAACTTTATTAATCCTACAGCTGAAAGTGGTATCCTCCATTTCCTTCACTCCCTAGCCCCTGGCAATCACCATTCTTCTCTTTATTTCTATGAGCTTGACTTTCTTTTTATGATATCACATATTAGTGATACTATGAAATATTTGTCTTTTTCTGGCTTATTTCACTTATAGTAATACCCTGCAGTTTCATTCATGTTGTTGCAAGTGACAGGATTTCCTTCTATTTTAAGACTAAATAATATTCCTCTGTGTGTGTGTGTGTGTGTGTGTGTGTGTGTGTACATGCACACATTTTCTTCATCCTTTCATCTGTCCACAGATACGTAAGTTGTTTTCATACCTTGGCTATCATGAATAGTGCTACAATGAACATGGGAGTATAGATATCTCTGAGATAATGACTTTGTTTCCTTTGTATTGATACATATCCAGAGATGGGATGAATTATATGGGAGATATATTTTTAATTTTTTGAGGAATCTCCATTTTTTTCCACAGTGGCTATGCCATTTTACATTCCCATTAACAGTGGTTCCTTTTCTCCACATTCTTGCCAGCTTTTATCACTTTTGTCTTTTTGATAACACATACCCTAATGGGTGGTGATAGCTCATTGTGGTTTTGATTGCATTTCCTCTGTGATTAGCAATGTTGGGCATCTTTTCATGTACCTGTTGATCATTTGTATGACGTCTTTGGAAATGGGTTATTTTTTTTCCTATTGAATTATATGAGTTTGTATATTTTGGATATTAACTTCTTATTGGATATATACTTTGCATATATTTTCTCATATTCTGTAGGTTGCCTTTTCATTCTGTTGATGGCTTCTTTTGCTGTGCAGAAGCTTTTTAGTTTGATGCAGGGCCACTTGTTGATTTTTGCTTTTGTTGCCTTTGCTTCAGGTGTCAAATCCAAGAAGTCATCACCAAAACCAATGTCAAGAAGTTTACAACCTATGTTGTCTTCCATAAGTTTTACAATTTCAGGTCTTATGTTCAAGTCTTTAATGCATTATGAGTTGACTTTGTTGCTGGGTAAGATAGACATCTAGTTTCATTTGTTTGCATGTGGAGATCCAGTTTTCCCAAAATCATTTGAAAAGACTATTCCTTCCCCATTGTATATTCTTGGCACTTTTGCCAAAAAGTTAGTTGATCTTATATGCATAGGTTTATTTTATGCCAGTACCGTCTTGTTTTGATTACTATAGATTTGTAATATAGTCTGAGATCAGGAAATATGATACCTTGAGCTTTGTTCTTCTTTTCCAAGATTGCTTTGGCTGTTCATTTTGTGATTTCACACAAATTTCAGGATTTTTTGTCATATTTCTGTGAAAAATGTCATTGTAATTTTGATAGGGATTGCATTGAATCTGTCGATCACTTTAAGTAGCATGGACGCTTTAAGGATATTTCTTTCTATCCATGAGCACAGAATATCTTCCCATTTATTTATGTTTTCTTTAATTTCTTTCATCAGTGTTTTACAGTTTTCAGTAGATGGATCTTTCACTTCCTTATTTCTAAGTACTTTATTCTTTTTTATGAGATTGTAAATGGAACTATTTTATTAGTTTCTCTAGTAGTTTATTATCAGTGTATGGAAATGCAACTGTTTTTTGATATTGGTTTTGTATCTTGTAACTGCACTGAATTTGTTTCTTCTAACAGTTTTTTGGTTGAGTCTCTCAGATTTTCTATATATAGTATCATGTCATCTGCAAATAAAGACATTTTACCTCTTCCTTTCCAATTTGGATGATGTTTATTCTTTATTTTTCCCCCCTTTTCCTAATTACTCTGGGTAGGACTTCCAGTACTACCTTGAATAAAAGTGGCAAGAGTCAATATCCTTGTATTTTTCCTGATCTTAAAGGAAAAGATTTCAGTTTTTCATCACTGAGTGTGATGTTAGCTGTGGACTTATCATATATGGCCTTTATTATGTTGAGGTATATTCCACCTTTACTTAATTTGTTGAGAGTTTTTATCATGAACTTCACCATATCCAATTTGTCAAATTCTTTTTATGCATCTGTTGAGATAATTATATGATTTTTATCTTTCATTTTGTTAATGTGTTGTATCATGTTGGTTGATTTGTGGATGTTGAGCTATCCTTGCATCTCAGGAATAAGTCCCACTTGATCACAGTGTATGATCCTTTTAATCTACTATTGAATTTAGTTTGCTAAGATTTTATTGAGTACATTGGCATTTACTGTCTTGATTTTTCATATTGCATTAGAATTTCCCAGGTCACTTGGTCTTAGGACAGAAGAGCGTAAATAGTCACTGTGGGACTTGGTTCTATTTGGATATCTCGAACCTTTCCCAGGCAGGCTTTCAAGGCTCATGTGCTTTGTTCCTACTGCCACTCTGCCTCCATCCCCTGCTTCTTGGTGCTTACTCAGGCCAGGCCCCGGGGGAAGAGTGCTTACCACGTCGGTAAATAGCACCTTCCCATGTGCTCTTAGGATGGTCTCCAACTTCTTTCTTCATTTGTTCATTTTATTAATTTCAGAAACCCCAGAATCTAATCCTGGTGTTTCTCCATCAGATTGGAGGAAGTTCAAGCATCTTCCAATGTGTTTCTTGCAAAGTGGCTCACAAAACTACTTATCTGAGTCAAGCCTCAGGGAAGCTCCCTGACTCCATCATCAGTCACTCCATCCCCTGGGAATAATCCATTCATAGTTTACCATATTCCACAATATCTGTTTAAGTTCCCTCAAGCATCTGGCAGCTTGGCCTACTAGAAGAGACATGGACTTTGGGACCCGTAGACTTGACTTTGAGTTCCAACTCTTCTACATACAAACTTTGTGACGGGACACTTTGTTGGTCTGAACCTTAGTCTGCTCATCTCTAAAATGGGAGTAAGAAAAGTTTTATGGGAATCAGATAAAAGAACGCATGACAAAGGAATCTATGGACTTTTTTTTTTTTAGGATATTATTTATTTGAAAGAGCGATCGCAAGGGGGAGCAGTAGAGTGAGAGGGAGAAGCCGACTCCGTGCTGAACAGGGAGCTTGATGTGAGGCTCGAACTCAGGACCAGCTGAAGGCAGAGGCTTAACGCCTGAGACACCCAGGTGCCCCTGAACTTTAAAGCATTTTACAAAGGTTTTTGTTTGTGCTTATTTGTTTTTTGTCTTAATGTATTAGAGTATGGTAACTAGGAGCACAACTTTTTGGAGTTAGATTTCTGTTTGAAGCCAGGCTTTACTGTTTACTGATTTGTAACCATGAATAAGTGACTTTAACCCATTTTTTACCCCAACTTTAACCTCTGTAAAATAGGGGAGATAGAGGAGATAACAATATCTATATTCTAGAATTATTGAAATATTAACTGATATCATGTTTGTTAAACACAGTTTTTAACATATAAATAGTGGTTGCTTTTTTTCATTATGATGGTGATTTTTGTCTTCATAAGAATATTACTGACTCTCGGGGTGTTTTGGCCTCAAAAGTGGGTCCTTTAGACTCTCAATGTACCTCTTTTTGTTATCCACCTCTGAATCTTTTGAAATAAATGCATGTAAATTTGTCTCACTTAATTTCAGTGTTTGGAAAATGTTTTTCCAGTTGCTTGAAAATACATAAAAATTTAGCTTCTTAGCTGCTGAGATTATTTAAGCTGACCGGTAGTTCTTAAATTCAATCAAAAATTTACCAGGAAATTCCTGGAAGAATCAGTCCTGAGAAAACAGTGTTCTAAGGAAAGGCCTTTCTTGTGGGAATAACAGACCTGGAGTAAGTATTTTGAGAAAACAGTCGAGCAGATGAAACTAACAAGAGCTTTTGCCTAAACCCTTTTGCCAGTAAACCAAAAGGCTTCGTCATTCAGTATGTGTGCCAAGGTTGTTCAGGGGACTTCTTGGGGAAATGTAGTCCACTACCTCTAGGAGATACAGCCATGGGGCATGTCTTTTGTGTCTACAAGTGGCCCTTCTGAGGAAAATGAGATTTCTGACCATGAAATATTTGCTTCTGGAATAGAAAACTGTAGTTACTTTTGCTCACTCATGTGTGGTTAGCTGAAAGGTTGCTAGGGGCCGGCTGTTCTAGCATCATCTCAGCTCGAGCAGCTAGTCTCGGCTGCAGGGAACTTTGTCAGTCTGCTTGTTTCCCAGGCAGTTACAGGAAGCTAGAGCACAAATGAAAGGTGTGCTTATGTTTGAGACCCAGGTTTGAAAGTCTCTTTTGCTGTGTTCTGTTGGCAAAAGCAACAGACTGGAAAGTCAGCCTAGATCAAAGAGGAGAGCAAATAGACCCCCTTTTTATGAGAGGGACTGCAAAATCACATTGCAAAGAGAGAAACAATGGATCACGGCCATTCTTGCAATCCACCACATATGGTACAACTGCTATGTTGCTCTCTAAATGAGCTGTGGTAATTTTTCTTCCCTCTTGCTTGTATGTGAGTGTTTCTGTTCCCCTACATTCTTGGCAACACTGGCTAGAATTTAGTCAATTTTTTTTTACCAGTCTGATCATAAAAGTTAATTGGTATCACATTGTTATTTGATTTTAATTTCCTTATTGCTAGTAAGGTTGAGCATATCTTTACACATTTATTAACAATTTGGATTTCTTCTGAGAATTACCAAATCATATCCTGTTAACTTTTATATTTGTTTGACTTACTTTGCTTTATTTATTTTTTATTTTTTTTTAAAGATTTTATTTATTTATTTGACAGAGAGAAACACAGCCAGAGAGGGAACACAAGCACACAAGCAGGGGGAGCAAGAGAGGGAGAAGCAGGCTTCCTGCTGAGCATGGAGCCCGATGTGGGACTCGATCCCGGGTCTCCGAGATCATGGCCTGAGCTGAAGGCAGTCGCCCAACCAACTGAGCCACCCAGGCACCCCTCTTTGCTTTCTTTTTATAATTCCTTTCATACTCTAATTCCTTAAATGCCATATCACTGCAAAATTCTTCCTTTTCATTCATTTGTCCCTTTAACTTTGCCTCTCATGTCATCTGCCATGGCAAAAAATGTTCAAAAATATTGTATCATTTTTATGCAGTGATATATGCCCATCTTTTTCTTTATGAGTTATGCTTTTTGTGGCTCAAGCTGCTCTCAATTCTAACACCTTTAATATATTACCTCATTTTTTTCTTAAAATAGTTTTAAAATTCACCTTTTTATAGTCAATTTCCTTGTATATCTGGGATTTATTTCTCTATACCATGTGAAGGCAGGGATCTAAGTTTACTTTCACTTTACCAATATTCTCAGTCTACTTTCTGAAGGGTGCATCTTTCTCCCCCTGGTTTTTGGTGCCTTCCCCATCACATATCAAGACTCCCGATGTGAGCATTGAGTATTCATCCTTTCTGATGGCTGAGTAATATTCCATGTGCATATGTGGACATCATTTTAAAAAAAAGACTTTATGTGAGTTGGACTATTTCTAGACTCTGAAAATTCTATTGATTTGTCTGCTGTGACACAAAAAATGTGCTGTTTTATTTATGATGATTTGACTAAAGAGTAGTTTCTAATGAATAAGAATACTTGGTTCTTTTTCAAGATTGCTTAGCTATTTGTATAATTTTCCATATGAATTCTTTATATACGAGCATTTTAAAAAATATGCTTCACTTTTGACTTTTCTGTTCTGAAATGCAATGGGCACACATCCAGCAAATGGACACATAAAGCTTACTCCTCCCAAATTCATGATAATGCCTCGTCCAGGGGACCTGTGCCCAGTAGACAAGAGCTGGAACTATGTTCTGCTATACCACCTCTCATCCTGGTGGAGCCATTTCTCTGTTTCTCAGTGTTCCTACTTGTTGAATAATGCTACTAATGTAGAATCCTAAGAACATTAGGAATGTTTCTTTGAAAGTAAATAATTATTATAAATCCTATTTCTAATTCTAATTAAAGCTCTAGTACTTTCTGAGTTCATATATAATTCCTCATCTCAGATGTCTCAGAATTTAGCCTCTTCTCTTAGTCATTCAGCAAATATTTACTTAGGCCTTATTACGGGGCTGTTACTGCTCAGGTTCAAGGCATAGGATAGCTTACTCAACAGTTCTCTGAAAAAGAAGAGATAAGATTATTTTAATTTTATATGTGAAGGAACCAAAGCACACACGCAAAAATCTGTTAAACTAGTTGTTTCAATACAAGTTACATTTGCTGAGTGCTGACAAAAATTCCACCTCAGACTATAGGGTAATGTGTTAGGTTCGCAGGGATGGGAGTGTAGGAGATGAAGAAGAGAGATCTTCCCTTCAAGGCTGGTCTCATCCAATATGACACATTACAGTCTACATGTAGACATTACAGCTGAATCCAAAGAAGACTGCTTGCCTCCTTTCTGGGCAGACTTTAATTGCTTCCTCAAACAGGTAGACTCTAAATTGGCTTTTGAAGAGCGGCAGTATCATTGTCTGAATTTTAAAGAGATTATCATGTGAGACATATTGAGGGCCTGAGGAGATATTGAATAAAAGGGACCTTGGGAAAAATACACATGGCGCAGATCAGAGGAGAAGAAGATGTTAGGCTGGTTGGAATGGAGCTACTATTTGGAACACACAGAGGTGGAATGAGTCAGTTCTCTTGTACCTCCAGGCTAGAAGAAGTCAGTGGATTAGGAGACCTGACATAAATTAAAATCGTGTGCTGGCTCTAAGTGCTTTCTCATTACAATGCTAATTCCTTTCTAGAAGTAACTCCAGAGTAATCTCCTCTTCAAAACCTTTTATAATTCACCACCTAGACTTAACCATTCTTCCATTTATTCCTGCTGTCTTCTCTGCATTTTTAAATCACAACATCTGTCATTGTCAGCATACATGTTGATGTGTTTATCTCCCTGAGATTAGGGACTATGTCTTTTGGGCTTTGCGTCACGTCCTTGGCAACTAGCACAATGCCTATGAGTTGAAGGTAATTTTGTTGACCAACTCACCAGTTAATCCCTATTTTCTGCATACCTTTATTTCTGCATATTTAATGCATTTTATGAGATAGTAATCTGTAGCACTAATGTGACCCTTTGGTCACAGAATCTTGAGATTTTGTGGGTGTTGATGCAGAGTATGATGTGATCCCAAAAAGAAAACTCTGGAGAGTGGACTTGGCCAATAATGCAGAAAGAATGGTCATTGAGCCACATGTCTCAAATGAGTCTAGGTCTTGTTGAGACTTATAGGAAAGATGTTTTCTTAGTAATTGGACATTTTCTTCCTAAATCCATGTACTTAACCTTGTACTGTAAACTTCAAACTCAAGCAACTCAAACTTGTTTTAAAAAAAAGTTTAAGGAAACTAAATAAGCCTGGTACTTCTTATATTTAGATTTTCTTCTGTTTTTAGGTTAAACATTCCTTCTGCATTTCCCAGATACCCTTTATGATATTTGTCTTGAACTTTGAATGAGTGTTCGTTTTGACACAGATGGTGGACACAGCTGGGAGTCATTAACTGTACCTTTCCTGAGCAAAGAAAGGGAATCTGATTTTGTCAACTTGATAAGCATTTACTAAGATTTTACCATGAGTCAAATGCCATTCTAAGGAAGAGGAAGCATATTGAGGTTAAAAATTTTAAAAGTGTACTTACACCTTTCAAAGGGCACAATGCAGTTCTGTTGGGGAATCAAGACAAAGCTCAGAACACTGCAAATAAGACAAAATAAAAACATAAGCCACTGGGTAGTTCAGCATATAAGTGCTGGAGGGATCAGAGTGTACAAAAGGATCTTGAGAGGAGGTAGGACAGGTCCGTGGGCTGTGGAGTCCAATAAATCTTGTTCTACCATCACTAAGTAGACATGTAACCTTAGGCAAATGACATAACCTATAAACCTCATTTACTCATTTGCAAAACTGGGCTACCATCTACCTCACAGGGTATTACAAATAAAGAGTAGGATAATATATGTAAAGCACAAGTGTCTGGTACAACAGTGGATTCATTAAGTAAAAGCTGCTTTTACAGCTAGGAAAATTAGAGAAGCTTTGTTCAACTACAGTCATCAGAAATATAGTTAATAATAATAGTAATAGTGAACCCACATGTGCCAGGCATTCTGTTAAGTACTCTTCATGCATTTTCCTGTAATGCTTACAACAACTATATGAAAACTATTATCACTTTAATTTTACAAAAGGGAAAAATCAAAAGGAAGTTGCTTATGTTTTTAAAAATTTCACAATTAGTAAATTTGACTTTTAAACAAGTCCTATGTGTAATTGACACTAGACAAATTTAATCTTCATTCGGGATCAGAATTTATTATCTGACAATTGAAGACTATTGTTGATCTATACTATATTTAGGTAATCTTTGGACTTTAGTTCCCTTCTCAGTTTGCGTATTATTTAACAAAGCCAAAGGCCTATTTTATAAAGTCAGCTTCGTAATGAACTCCAGTCTGCTCTTGGATTGTTGTTGGAAATTGAGGCATAATGTGGTAGCTTGATGCTATTGCTGATCTCAGCGTATTGATTAGGACATTAGGAACAAAGTCAGGCCATTAAAACCTCCTCTGGAGGACTAGCTATGATCAATACTCCCGTTAGCCTGCCAGAGGGAAAACATGTCCAAGCAGGCACATGTAGAAAATTGGGAGTGAGTGTGAGGTGCATGATCATGCTAAGAATGAGATAATGAATATAAGAGCAACAAGATATATCAACATCTCACTTCCTATCAATATTAAAGGAAGTGCACTTTACAGACAGAGGACTAGGAACTTTGTCCAGAAAGTACTTAAAAGGTAGGAAAATATCAAATCAACATGAAGTTACTGTAAAGAGAAAATAAAATTAAACATTTCAGCTAATAAGTATGTTTCTCCAAAAACTAACAACAAAGCAGTAGAACATTGTAACACTACACTCCAAACTGAACTAAATAGTCTCTAACAAGCATTTTGAGATATTAAAAATACTCCAAATTAAAACTTATAAAACTAAAAACAAAACAAAAAAAAAAACAAAACAAATAGTGCAAAGAAATGCAATAAGATACTCAAACCCTGAAAGAAATCCAATAATGCATTAGGGACCAAGAGAGAGCAGAGTTGAATGGAAATCTAATAAAGACATTTAGGCAGGAAAACAACAAAGAAAATGAAAATGAGATAAAAAGAAGTAAAAAAGGAGTGCCTGAGTTGCTCACTTAGTTGAGCATCCAACTCTTGGTTTTAAGTCAGATCTTGATCTCATGGGGTAGGATGGAACCCTGTGTTGATCTCCACACTCAGCAGGGAGTCTGCTTGAGATTCAGTCTCTCTGACCCTTCCCCCACTCATGTGCATGCTCTCTCTCTCTAAAATAAATAATTTTTTTAAAAAGTAAAAAAAAAAAAAAATGTTAAAGGAAACTGAACAATGGGCAAAGAAGGTCTGACACATATATAATAGACACCTTAACAAAATGATGGAACAGAACTAATATTTAAAAGTAAAATATAAGAAATCTTAATGAAGACAAGAAAAAACAAGTCGACTTAGTGAAAAGCTTGAGCAGGTACCTGGAAATATTAACTATGATACGTAACCCTAGTAAAATAAAGAAGAATCCCCAGGGACTCCAGGCAAAAAAATCACATTACCTATAAAAGTAAGAAAATTAGGCTAGCATCAGATTTATCAAGAGCTATATACAAGGGAAAGAAATAGTGGAACAACATTTTCAAGAAACTCAAGGAAATAAAATGTGAGCCAAGGATTTTTTTTTATCCTGCCAACATGTTCTTCATGTACCAAGATTATTTTAAAAAATCAAAACAAAAACAGTCTTGCACATGCAACAACGAAAAGCAAACTTTTGCTCACAAGTACTTTCTGAGAACTCTACTAAGCACACACAAGTACTTTCTGAGCACTCTACTAAGGATGAACTCATCCAACCAACAGAGAAATGGGAAGACTTGGCAAAAGATGGCAAGAATTTAAGATATTTAAGTGTAAAGCTAATATTTTAAAGCAAAGATGGGGACATTGGTGGAAGAATAATATGTAAAGCAACATGTTCTGATGAAGTAGAATGAATATAACTGAAAAATGAGAGAAGAAAAAGAATTGGATCATTGACTGACTCTTTTATTGGTAATTGGTGAGTATCGAAGGATACAATTTTAAGATGACAGACAAACTTGTAAGGGGTTAAATAAGAAAAAAAGGACATTACTGGCACTGTAAATGATACGAATACAAAACACTCCCTAGAACAAAAAAGCAAATCTTCCTAAACACCAAAACAAATGTAGCAGGGAAGATACACCAAATAAAGATAAAAGCAAAGTAAATGCAACATAATACACATAAAATGATTTGACAGAATTGAGACTACACAAATGAGTCATATCACTAAATGTAAGTGGGTTTTAATTCTCCATTAAAAGAGTAATTTCAAGTAGGCTCCTAAAGCAAAACCCAATTCTGCTGTTTGCAGGGAGAGTAGCTAAAGCACCTCACTTTAAACCAGACTGGCCTATGGGCTGTGTAGACCTCACTCATTATACTGATCCCCTGCACAGCTGCTCAGACAAGGGTGCTTGCTGTGTGGACCCCAAATGCATTGAAAGAGTCTGGAAAAAATATTGTGTGTGATTTATTGCTGTATCTATTGGGGAGGTTTAGAATGTTTTAGCCCACAGGGTCTTTATTATAGAGCCCTGTAGGAAAAATTCCTGCCTGGCTTCTATTTTAAGAATGATTTTATGTTTTTTGAATAATGTGTTAGTTTTTAATTTTAAAAGCATGATGCTTGGAATGCTTGGCGTTAAGTTATATCTTAATTGGAAACAAGTACATATGCCATGAATTTTGTTGTTTCGGCCTCCTTCTACTCTATTTTATATGCTCACCTTTATTTTTTTTTGCATAACTTCCAGCTCCGCCTTCTGCAATCTTATTACATTTTATTTTTTAAGTTGCCCTAAATACTTTATGAAAAGGATGCAGCATAAAAGAATAAATCTATGAAACATTTCAAATGTTACTTGCTATTACAAATACTGAAAACATTAGGTTGTTGGGGAAGGGAATGAAAATTTTGTGCTTTAAAAAAGAGCAGTGGCATCCTGGGTGCTCTCATCCAGGCAGTGGGAATGCGAGGGCTTCAGAGGTCCCAGGAGGTTCTGAGATGCTCCTCATTATTTCCTGAACTACCTTCATCAGTACTTTTTGCTTTGTAAACACTTGTTTTATCTTTCCTGTTGACTTCTTTTTTAAGATTTTATTTATTTATTTGACAGAGAGCTCAAGCAGGGGGGAGTAGCAGACAGAGGCAGGGGGAGAAGCAGGCTCTCCACTGAGCGGGGAGCCCCACACGAGGGCTGGATCCCAGGACCCCAGCAGGATCATGACCTGAGTGGAAGGCAGAGGTTTAACAGACTGAACTACTCAGGCATCCCTCCCTGTTGACTTTTAAGGATGGAAAGCTTACAAACTGTGAGGCAAGTTTTTCTATACTCTTATTAGTTTGTTTCTTGCTTGGGGAGAATTTTTTTTTAATTTTAATATTTTATTTATTTGACAGAGAGAAACACAGCCAGAGAGGGAACACAAGCAGGGGGAGTGAGAGAGGGAGAAGCAGGCTTCCCGTTGAGCAGGGAGCTCGATGTGGGACTCGATCCTGGGTCTCCGGGACCACGACCTGAGCTGAAAGCAGTCGCTTAACCAACTGAGCCACCCAGGCGCCCATTGGGGAGAATATTTTAAGATCCTTAGTTTTATAACTTTTTCTCAAAGGGCTTACTCTTTTCTAAACGTCAAAAAAAAATTATGTGGTTAGCCTCCACTGTGCTTTTTCCTCTCTCAATTTTTTTTTTAAAGAGAGAGTCCAGTGCCAAATCATATTTATATTTAAAATATACTTGGGGTGCCTGGGTGGCTCAGTGGGTTAAGCGACTGCTTTCAGCTCAGGTCGTGGTCCCGGAGACCCGGGATCGGGTCCCACATCGGGCTCCCTGCTCGGCGGGAAGCCTGCTTCTCCCTCTCTTGCCCCCCCTGCTTGTGTTCCCTCTCTGGCTGTGTTTCTCTCTGTCAAATAAATAAAATCTTTAAAAAATAAATACATAAAATATACTTTACCTAAGTATTTATAGACTTGAATTTTGGGGTTTATAACTTTTAATTACTTTTTCTGTACTTATATCCTCCTGTAAGGTGACATCAACCTTTTCCACTCATTCCCCTATTCTTCTCTTCACCAGTAGCCAAGCCACGTTGCTGTAGCATTGATTCATATTTAGTGAGAATATGCACAACTGATAGATGAAAAAAAGAGGAATAACAGGACACTTCAAGGATATGAGGGCTAACACATAGCAAGAGAAAATACATTCATTCACTCTTCAGCAGACCACCTACTATATTGTAGACACTAACTTCTCTGAGGATGAAGGGCTGAGAAAACACAGTAGCATAGATTTTGATTTCACAAATATTGGCAGGGAAGACAGCAAGCAGGTTTGCAGGAAGGCAAGAAAATAATAATATAGTAAGTACTGTGGTGGGGTAGAGTGTGTGGTATGGGAGCATGCCAGAAGGCACTTAGCCTAGACTTGGCTCAGAAAGTCTTCCAAGTGGAAGTAACATCCAGGATGAGAACTTGAGAATGAGTAAGCAGAAGGAAGGAAGGAAGGAAGGAAGGAAGGAAGGAAGGAAGGAAGGTGAGAACAGGAGAAAAAGAAAGAAAATGAAATAAGGGAGGGGAGGAAGGAAGGAAAGAAAGAAGGAAAAGAGAAAAATAGAAAAAAAGGAAAGCAAAGAGAATGAGGAGAAAGTTTTAAGCATAGAAAACAAACTATTTTTAAGAAAAAGCTTGGCATGGGGCATCTGGGTGGCTCAGTCAGTTAAGCTTTTGACTCTTGATTTTGGCTCAGGTCATGATCTCAGGGTTGTAAGACTGAGCCCCATGTGGGGCTCCGTGCTGAGTGTGGAGCCTGATTTTCCCTCTCACCCTCTCCTGCACCTGCCTCAACACCACTTGCATGTGCTCTCTCTAAAAAAAAAAAAAAAAAAAAAAAAAAAAAAAAAAAAAAAAAGAAGAAGAGAGAAAAGAAGAAAAAGCTTGGCATGTTGGGGAACTGAATATACATGACTATGACTATAATACAGAGTTCAAGATTGAGAAGAATAGTGTAGGAGAGAGACCATAAAGCTCTCAATGCTTCTGAAGGTATTTCTTGTGAAAACCAGTTTTTAAAAATTTCCCAATCTGTTACCAACCTATACTTTAGTAAATTACCAGGTAAAGGAATGATGGACGATATGTTGCCTGTCTTGGCCATATCAAACGACTGTAAAGGTTCCTAACTGCTTACTCCGTGTCTGTCCTGACCTTGTTGGGGACCAATAACAGCTGGCCAATCACAGGCAGTCCAGGGCCACACTTGAAGAGGACAGTTTCATGTCATTTTTCACATCCCCATCCGGAGAGTAGTGTGGAACCAAGGAAGGTTAGTCTGGGGAGGAATACTTGATTGCAGTGTGCAAATGTCTGGTTTTCCTTATAAGTGTCTCTTCCTCTTTCTAATCACCTTTATCTGGCTATATTCTTTCCTGTAAGTCACCCATCCCAAACCATTCTTGAATAGGTTAGCATAGTCTGGACCTCCTCTAAGTCATCTGAAATCAATTCCATATGAGCAGCTCCAAAATCTGGAGTTGGATCCTTTGATAGTCACTAGCATTTTCACTTGGATATAGAGTTTCCAGAGTTGGCTTGGGGCCTGGTGAGGCTCAGGGGCTTGTGTCTCTAGTAAGACTTCTGTATCAATTATAAGCTCCTAAAGTTTTTCTGATTACCCAGTTACAGTGCTCTCAGGACTCTGTTCTTCATTCTGGGCTAGGATATGGAAATTATACAGAAATTCCTGAATTAATTGTCACTTGATTCAGTAGCAGTGGTTATACAGATTTGTACAATCTAGAATTATAAATTTTCAACAGAAAATCTTCAACAGGGATTAAATACAGTTTAGACTTAAGCTGAGAAAGCAGACACTTTTCTTAGATATGGTTAAGTCCCAGATAAAGTAAAATTAGCACATCGGAGATTGCTTTTGGATAGGATGTACTAGCAAAAAAGGAATGAAGGAAAGAAGGAAGGAAGGAAAGAAGGAGGGAGGGAGGGAGGGAGGGAGGGAGGGAGGAAGGGAGGGAAGGACAGAGGGAGGAAGGAAGGAAAGAAAAAGAGAGGAAAAAATAAAAAGAGAGAAAGGAAGAAGAAAAGGGAAGGGAAGGGGGAAGGGAAGGGAAAAATCAGAGAATTTGAAGGTGCAAAGAAACCTCAATGAACTATTTCCAAAAGTTGATAGGTCCTCCCCAGAAGTAGAGACTCATGAATGTTTTCATCCACAGTGAAATGATGGGAAGAGAAGCAATAGATCATAAACAAATATTTATTTATTGAGGTATAATTGACTACACATATTTAAAGTACACAATCTTATAAAGTTTGACAAATGAATATACCTGTGTAACCATCACCACAGTCAGAATAATAAACATGTCCCTCCCCACAAGTTTTCTCCTGCCCCTTGATGATTCCTCCATCCTGCCCCTCAACCCATCTCAAGGCAACCATTGATCTACTTAATATCACTAAGGAATAGTTGCATTTTTTAAGAGTTTATATGAATAGATTCTGTAGTAATTATTATTTTTCTTAAATCTGGCTTTTTTTAAACATAGCATGATTATTTTGAGATTTGCCTGTAATTTATGCATCAATATTCCATTCTCTTGGTTTTTTTTTAAGATTTTATTTATTATTTGACAGAGAAAGAATACAAGTAAGGGAAGCAGCAGGCAGAGGGAGAGGGAGAAGCAGGCTTCCTAATGAACAGAGAGCCGGACTTGGGGCTCAATCCCAGGATCCTGGGGTCATGACCGAGCTGAAATTAATGACTGAGCCACCTAGGTGCCCCTCCATTCCTTTTTTTTTTTTTTGCTAAGTACTATTCTACTATATGGATGTACCATTCACTTACTGATGGCCATTCAGCTTGTTTCCAGTTTGGGACTTTTACAAATAAAACTGCTACAAATATTCTAAGTATTTTTATGGAAATATACTTTCATTTCTCCTGAATAATTAGGGATAGAATGGCTGGATCATATGGTAGGGTATATGTTTGCATTTTTAGGAAATGGCCAAAGTGTTTTCTGAGGTGGTTGTGCCATTTTACATTCCCCCCGTAAGAAATGAGTCCCAGTCCCTCCAAATCCTTGTAACAGCTGATAAATCCAGTCTGTTAGTCATTCTAATGGCTCTTTAGTGATATCTTGTTGGCTTGACTTATATTTACTTCACAACTAAAGATGTTGGCCTTATTTGCCATTAATATATCTCTTTTGTCCATTCAAATCTTTTCCCCACTTTTTAATTAGGTTGTTTATCTTCTTATTGAATTTTTAGGGTTGTTTATGTATTCTCAAGTCCTTCAACAGAAATATGATATGCAAATATTTTCCCAAATCAATGACCTTATCTTTTCAGTCTTTTGATTTTTAATATCTTAATAATTTATTCCTTTTCTCTTAGTATTTTTAATTTTGATAAAATATACTTTATCTTTTCTTTATGGATTGCGCTTTTGCTAAGACAGATTTCCCTGTCCCAAAGTCACAGAGATTTCTCCTGTGTTTTCTTCTAGAGGTACTATATTTTTAGGTTTCAGTTTTTTAATGGCTTATTTTTTTACTTTTATTTAAATATAATTAACATACAGTGTTATATTAATTTCAGATGTACAATATAATGATTTAATAGTTCTAGACATTGTTACTCAGTGATCATCCCGGTAAGTGTATTCTTAATCCCCTTCATCTATTTCATTTTTCCCCCATCCACCTCTCCTTTGCTAATCACCAGAATCAGAGTATTGCAGTTTATGTAGTTTATTATAGAGTGGTATAAAGGCTGTATATAAGTTCCAAATTTAGCATCTGGAATTCTTAGATCCACTTTTGACCAGTGTGAGGAATCATATACTTTGAACAATAGCTAACATTAGGAAAACGAAAATAAAAAGAACTCAATTCCTGGGTTTTGCAATTTTTTTTTTTACAAATACAATAATCATTGTAGGGCAAATTATCTTGATATGTTTATTGATATTAGTTCCGTTCCAATTGTGAGTTACATTATGTTACTCTACCCTTCAGTACATTTCTTTTTTATTTTCCCTACCTCCATGCTTTTTATTCATCTTCCTTGAAATGCTAGTGCCTTCTAGGCACTTTCTAGGTTTAATGGTATGTAGAAGGAGCGCTGGATTTTGAGACAGATTTGCCCACAAATCTTTATTCTCCCACCTTATAATTATGAGAACTTTTGGAAAGTTACTTTACCTGTCAATGAACATAATTTTCTTAAATAAAAATGGAGCTAAAAGCCGATGTCAGACAACTGACATGAGGATTAAATAGTGGAATACATAGAAAGTGGCTGCTGTACAGTAGACCCTCGGCAAATGTTCACTAACTCTCTTTTCCATTATGCAATAATGTAGGAATATAATATATTGATCTGAAGTTATGATACCATAAATTTAGAAGTTAGATCTAATTTTTTTGAAGTAATTCTTACTTCTAGCCCTAATTTCAGTGTTTTTTGTTAATTTCAAATTCTTTTAAATCAACAATTTACACTTAAAAAGTGAACTCCTGAGATGGATCATGATACTTGCTGTAAATACAGAATTTAACACTTAAGTAGAAAGATTTGGAGCCAATATAGTTGACTCTTTTGGTGAATTGTGCCTTCCTGATATTACATGCACAATTGTATTGATAGGAGAAAAAGGCAAGGGAAATATGAGTTACTTTTATATGATATGTTCCATAATTGGGAAGTGAAGTGGAAATAGAAGATATTCCTTTTTTTGAGTGTTTATTTGAATATAGTGGACACATGATATCACAGTAGTTTCAGGTGTACAACATAGTGACTCAACATCTCTATACACCATGGTAGGCTCACCACAAGTGTCACCACAAGTAACACTACCATCTGTTACTATACAGCACTATTACAATATCATTGACTAGATTCCCTATGCTGTGCCTGTTATCCCCATGACTTCTTCATTTCATTACTGGAAGCTTGTATCTCCCACTCCCCTTCACCCATTTCTCTCATTTCCCCACCACCCTTCCCTCTGGCAACAATTAGTTTGTTCTCTGTGTTTATAGATCTGATTTTGGTTTTAGTTTGTTTGCTTATTCATTTGTTTTGTGGATTCCACATATGGGTGAAATTATATGGTATTTGTCTTTCTCAGTCTGACTTATTTCACTAGGCATAATATCCTCTAGGTCCACATGTTATCACAAAGGCTTTGCAAATTATATATCCGATAAGGGGTTAATATCCAAAATACATAAAGTACATATACAATTCAACACCCAAAAAACAAACTACAATTATAAACATGGGCAGAAGACCTGAATTTTTCCAAAGACGATATACGGATGGCCAACAGATGCATGAAGAGATGCTCAATATCACTAATCATCAGGAAAACATAAATCAAAACGGCAATGAGATATCACCTAACACTTGTCAGAACGGCTAGAATCAAAAGGATAAGAAATAACTTGTGTGAGATGAGGATGTGGTGAAAAAAGAACTCTCATGCTCCGTGGGTGGGAATGTAAATGGGTACAGCCACTATAAATAACGGTGCAGAGGTTCCTCAAAAATAGAAATACCATATGATCTAGTAAATCTATTAAACTGGGTATTTACCCCCCAAAATGAAAACAGTAATTTCTATTTTTTCTAGATTTGGTAAATTATATTTTCTAAGAATTGATCTCATCTAAATCTGAAGTTGTTTTAATATCCTCTTATTATCTTTTAAATACCTGCAGCATCTGAAATTATGTCCATTTTTTATTTCTATTACTATGATTTTTCACCTTCCTTATTTTATTGTTACTCGATATTGCCAAAGGTTGATTTTTTTATTAGTATTTTTAAGGAACCAACTTTTGTTCCTGTATTATGTTAATAATTTCTATAACATTTTGTTGATTCTCTGTATTATGTTAATACTTTCTATAACATTAAGTCAGCTCTGAATTACTTTTCTATTGCTGTGTGGCAAATGACCTCAAACTCAGCAACCTGAGCAATAACTCCCCCCCTTTTTTTTTTGTTAAAGATTTTATTTATTTGACAGAGAGAAACACAGCCAGAGAGGGAACACAAGGAGGGGGAGTGATAGAAGGAGAAGCAGGCTTCTGGCGGAGCAGGGAGCCCAATGTGGGACTCGATCCTGGAGCCGAAGGCAGTCGCTTAACCAACTGAGCCACCCAGGCGCCCCCACCCCCCTTTTTTTTATCCTAAGTCCGGACATGGGTTAGCTGGAACCTCTGCTCAGGGGCCTCTCAGGCTGAAATCAAGGTGTTGGCTAGGGCTATGATTCTCATCTGAGGCTTGGGATTCTCTTCCAAGCTCACTGGTTTTAGCAGAATTTGTGGTTAGATGACTGTGGTCCCCTCCATTTTCTTGCTAGTTGGTGACTGAGACCGTTCTCAACTTCTGGCAACCAACATAGCTCTTCACCATGTGGCCCCCATGGGCTATTCAGAGCATAGCTATGTGCTTTGTTCCAGACCAGCAGGAGAATCCCTGCTGAAGTTTTGAATCTCTTTGCTTCTGTCTCTAACATCTAGTTCTCTTTTAAAGGGGCTCACCCAGTTAGGCAATGCCTACCCAACCCACGTGCAACAACAGGGGATTAGATTGGGTGTGTATACAAGGACAGAAATTTTAAGAGTAATCTTAGAATTTTCCTATCAGAAGTTCTTGTATTTATTTTTAAAAGAAACACTTATGTTGGTTTTATCCTGTTGTTTTTCTTTCTTTCTGAAATTAGATGCTTAGTTCATTGGTTTTCTAAAATATTTTTCAAAATCCACTGTAATTTCTTCTTTAAGCAATGCATTATTAAAAGTATATTTGAAATTTTTTAAATGTATGCATTTTTAAAATTTATTTCCCTTTAATTATTAATTTCCTTCTTAATTGCATTGTAGGAAAGAATATATTGACTGTATGATATCAATACTTGAAAACGTGTTGAAATTTTTTTCTATTTTCTTATTATAACACTGTCAGTATTTTCCTTATATTATTGAGGTCATGTTATTTTGTTTTTTACATTTACTCCTGACCATTATATGTTCTTGATCAATTAAATCTTTTATCACTATGTAAGACCTCCTTATCACTAGAAATTTTTACCTTAATACACTTTTCCCAACTTTGTTAGTATTTGTGTGGTATAATTTTTCTATTCTTATGCTTAAAAATTTATTGTGTCTTTATAGTTTAGATGTGTCTCTTATCAACATTTATATCTGGATTTTAAAAATCAAGTTTAGGGCACCTGGGTGGCTCAGGCTTGAGTGACTGCCTTCAACTCAGGTCATGCTCCTGGAGTCCTGGGATCGAGTCCCACATCGGGCTCCTTGCTTGGCAGGGGTCTGCTTCTCCCTCTGACCTTCCCCATCTCATGCTCACTCTCTCTTATTCTCTCTCAAATAAATAAATAAAATCTTTAAAAAAAATCAAGTCTAACAAGTTGGCTGCTAATTGGAGTTTTCAGTGCAGTTATACTGTTGTTATTACTGGCATATTCTTGTTAATTCCAGCATCTTATTTTTTTTGTTTTCTATCTGTTCTAGTGTTGTTTTTTTAAATTCTCTTTCCATATCTTATTTTACATTAATTAGAAAAAATAATAGAATTATTTTAAAGTAAGATTATTAAGGATTAATAACATTTTTGCAACTCCATATTATTATTTTTACAAACTTAGTGTTATCATTTTCTTTGCTGTTCATTTCTTTTACCACGTGAATGAATTTTTTTATTCTAGAAATATATTTTTTTAGAATTTAAGTGAGATTTATAGGTTAAATATAAATTAAACATTTTCAGTTTTAGTTTCTTTCTCTGAAAAATGTCTTTATACCACTCTTATTCTTTTTAAACATATATTTTGTTTATTTATTTGAGAGAGAGAGTGAGAGAGAGAGCATGAGCAAGGTGGGGAGGGGCAGAGGAAGGAGAAGCAGGCACCCTGCTGAGCAGGAAGCCCAACATGGGGCTCCATCCCAGGACTCCTGGGATCATGACTTAACCAACTGAGCCACCCAGATACCACTTTACCACTCTTATTCTTGAGAATAATTTTCTTTGGTTTGTACTTACCTTGGCACCTTGAAGATCATTCCTCTGTTCTCTTGCTTCCATTTCATTCCCTTCTGGGCAAAGCTGGCCTTCATTATTTGTAGTAGTTTTATTCTATGAAGTTGCTGTAAACACTGAATTAGCAAATACTGAACTGCTGTTCCTAGAGGGAATACAGAGTTAGATTCCCGTGAGCTTCTGGTCACAACATTTTCATCAATGATCAATATATAACCTTGTTTTATATGTGCTTCATACATATTATTGATTCATTAATACTGAACTCACAGCCAGCAGCTTGGTAACCCATGAGTGAAGGAAGCTTATCTAACATCTGTTTGTCGGGCCCATCACAACCTTCTTGCACTGAGGAACACTAAGATAGCACTTCAGCGCCAAGCTTGGGAGGCATTTTCAACAGCAAAATCACACACACATACACACACACACACACACACACACACACACACACGAAAGTGGGGAAGACAAGGCACTCAACAGACTTTGAAAAGTCACGTTTGCACTATGAGAGCTGAAATAAGATGAGGCCTCCAAGCTGGACTTCAGTTGGGAACATGTGGTGGGAAACTCTAGTATTTTGCCCTTCTGTGCATGTCCATGAATAACCAAGCAGAACTTCAAGTACTGATTTTGGAGTTACAAATAAATGTTAGCACATAGATGGATTTAGAAATAAGGAATCCGTGAAGAGGGAGGGTCAATGCAATTGATCCTATTTTCTCCATTTTTGTGCTCTACAGTTTCACTAGAAACTATAAACTATAGTTATAAACCATAAACATAAACTATTACAGTGAAGAAAGAAGCTTCTTCAAATATTCCCTGTCCCATTCTCTGTCTCCCTCTTTCAGGAAATCTACCTAGGTGTATTTTTTGAAGTTTTTACTTAGTATTTATTATTCTTAACTATAATTTAATGTCTTCTCTGTCTTCATTTCTCTGTGTTACATTACGAATTGATTCTTTGGATTTAATTTCTGGTTGGTTAAATCTTTTCTCAGCTGCACAAATCTGATAAAGCCATTGTTAAGATTTTAATCTCAGTTTTTTATTTTTAATTTTTACAAATTCTTTTCAATACTTTTTTCAAAGATACTTAGTCTTTTTCATCATCCCTTGCTCTTGGTTTATACTTTGCATCCTCTCATTTCTTTGGATGTATTATGTAGATATTTATATTTTTATATCCCATGTTTGATAATACCACTAACTGAAACCATTTGATTCTGATTTTATTTTCTGTGATTTTTTTCCCCTAACTCATAGTACCCACAGTGCCTTCTTTACTGGTGTATTTTATTATTTTTTTAAACCATAGGGCTATATATTTTGGAAGTTTATTAATAATTTTTTGAGGTCTTGGGGTGCCTGGGAGGCTCAGTTGGTTAAGCGACTGCCTTCGTTTTTTTTTTTTGTTTGTTTGTTTTGTTTTGTTTTTTGTTTTTTTTCCACAATAATCCATTTTATTTTATTCCTTGTATGTACCACCTTTTATATCTTCCTATTTCCCAGAAACACACAACAGATTTGGGATAACAGGCAAGTACAGAAAATGAAAGCTAATCTATAAAACAGCATTTCATTGGCACTACCCAAAGCCAATGTCCGAATTTTCTTTTCTTTTTTTTTTTTTAAGATTTTACTTATTTATTTGTTTGGTTTTTTTATTGTTACTTAAATTTTTTTTTCCAGTGTTCCAAGATTCATTCTCCATTCCCCACACCCAGTGCTCCATGCAATAGGTGCCCCCAGTACCCACCACCAGGCTCTCCCATCCCTCCACCCCCTCCCTCCAAGTCCCTCAGTTTGTTTCTGTGTCCAAAGTCTCTGTTGTTTCGTTTCTCTCCCTGGATTACCCTACTTCCCATTTACTTTCCTTCTCCCACTGTCCTCCAGGTTACCCCTCATGCACCACAAGTAAGTGAAACCATGTGATACTTGACTTTCTCTGCTTGGCTTATTTCACTCAGCATAATCTCTTCCAGTCCAGTCCATATTGCTACAAAAGTTGGATATTCATCCTTTCTGATGGAGGCATAGTATTCCATTGTATATATGTACCACATCCTCTTTATCCATTCATCTGTTGAAGGGCACCTTGGCTCTTTCCACAGTTTGGCAATTGTGGCCATTGCTGCGATGAACATTGGGGTACATATGGCCCTTCTTTTCACTACATCCGTATCTTTGGGGTAAATGCCCAGTAGTGCAATTGCAGGGTCATAGGGTAGCTCTATCTTTAATTTTTTAAGAAATCTCCACACTGTTTTCCAAAGTGGCTGCACCAGTTTACATTCCCACCAACAGTGTAAGAGGGTTCCCCTTTCTCCGCAGCCTCTCCGACACTTGTTGTTTGCTGACTTGTTAATTTTGGCCATTCTGACTGGTATAAGGTGGTATCTCAGTGTGGTTTTGATTTGAATTTCCCTGATAGCTAGTGACGCTGAACATTTTTTCATGTGTCTGTTGGCCGTTTG